>JACVBY030000516.1:0-600000 GCA_017589505.3 Metroxylon sagu
AAAGTTAAATAACAGGTTTAGTTAATAATACATTAGATATTAGGCTTATTATAATGTGAAAAGGCATGAGTTAAATTGTTTGGAAAAATTCATGCAAGACCGAAAAGTTCATTAATGTAAGACCCACACGTGATATGCGAAAGTCCCATAAAACTGGAGTTGCTCTCAAAAGGATTAGAAAAAAAAAAAAAGATAGAATGGCAGATTTAGATAATGAATTTTGTATTTGATGGAAGTTATGTGATAGATAATGGCTTTCACATGATAGGACAAAAGTTTATATTAAATTATATATATATATATATATATATGCACGTGGCACGTGAATATTCTACATATCTAAACTTCTACATATCTAAACTTACTTTTGGGGAAAAAAAAAAAAAAACAGATAGTGTAATATATTTTTTCTTTAATAAAAGTTATGCCATAGATGATGGACTACAAAACTTGCAGTAAATTTTTTGAAAAAAATTCAAAGAAGATTGCAAAAATTTACAGATGCTAGTCATGTACACAGCAGGTGAAAATCTTATATAACCGAAGCCGCTCATGAAAAAGGAGAAAAATAATGGTGATAGATTTCGATAGTGGATTTCGATAGAAGCGACCCGTTAGATAATGACCCCCAGATAATATGACATCTTTTACGCTAGATGGTTAAAAAATTCACGTAATATTAAAAAAAAAAAATCACCTACGCTTGTCATCCACACGTGCAAGCAAAAATCCTATATATCTAGAGTTGTTTTTAGAAAAAAAAAATATAAAAATAAAGTAGCAGAGTTAATAGATTATCTTGAATGGAAATTATGCATTAGATAATAACTCCGACATAATGCATTACAAAGCTGATTATGGCCCCACTTAACCCAGCCTAAAATTTAGTGAGCTTGGATATCAAAATAAAGCTTAGGCAAAAAAATAGGATCAATGGAAAAATCAGGCCAAATAGGCTAAAAATCATGGGTCGATGGCTTCATTAAATCCAATTCAAAATTTTACAGGCTCATGCACTAATAAAACCTTAATTAAATTTTAAATAGAAAAAATAAAATTTAGGCCTAATAGATAGAATTAGAATTGGTTCTTTGAGTTTAAGCTAAATCTAATTAAAAATGTAGGTCCAATGGCCAAATTGGCCTAATTTGTACTTGGGCATTGAGCCTAGCTACTAGTATATAGCTTATACCATCCTAACTTTGAGATTTGATGAGCTCTAATGCTTGTTTGCATTAAATTTTTCCAAGACATTGGTTTGAAAAAGAGTAGTATATGGTTTCGATTTATATTTGTCTAGCAAGAGGGGTCTAAGGCAATAAGCTAAATTTATGTTATGTTCTGTGGATGATAAGTTAGGCAATGCAGGCTAGCTCTTATCACCATGAGGCTGTTGACGTTGCAAATTGACGTCTTTTATATTTGCGCAGCTATTTTCCAGTAGCTAAGGTCAGCAGCCACTGAGACAGAGCCTTTGACATCCGAAATCCCGACTTGAATGCACCGCAGAACGAAAGTGCCTGATTGACCTTCCACACGGAGCAGCATATTTCGGATAGACTATTTCGGTCAGCCGAACATATTTCGGTCAGAGGTGAGCAGAAGAAACCAGTTCCCCCATATATTCAGTATTGGAATCTGAAGACTCCAGCGGTCCGCACCACGATTTTTTTTTTTTTTTTTTATTTAAAAAAAAGGCCATACGGCGGGATTCATGGGTTTAAAGGGATGGCACCAACGCGCTGACGAGGCAATGGAACTCCATTCCAGGACTGGGCCAAGCATTGTCATTAGTCGCCCAAACTATTTATGACCTCCATTTACATGGAATAAAGTGAGACAAAACACTGCAATTTTTTCCTCTCTACCGAAGGTCAGAAAAGATTGGGAACCCAAATCCAAAAAAAAAAAATCATATTTATTGAAGATTTAACCCTAACTAAAGCGAAGACGCAAGAACGATCCACAGGCCATCCCTCGAATGAAAGTTCCAACATAAATGACTCAAAAGACAAGAAAGTTCATGGCTTACTACTCTTCGAGAATAGTAAACATTATAATCCCAGAAAACGAGTAATCTGGAGATAGAAAAACCTTTAGATGTAACACTGAACAATTCCATATGCAACAGGAAATATTAGGTTCCGTCAGAATCATGACATTTCTGGGCCATGAACAGAAACTTGATCATGAATAACTTAATTATTATCATTATACAAGATTGACTATGTAATGTACCTTGATGTGTATGCTGACAGCATAAAGGTATCAAAAAACTCTTACATCACAAACAAGCAGACCTCCAGATTCTATTCTGTTTTTAAGAATCACCCTACCGAGGAGCAAGCTTTCTGCTGATGAAACCAAATCATGGTCATCAACGTCGTAACTTGATTCTACTTTCACATGTTTCCGACCTTCTTTCGAGTCTTTTTCGAATTTCTTTATGTAATGTCTAAAGCCATGAATTCCACCAGTTTCTGTGGGATCATCTGAAAGAGAATAATGTGAGTTTCCTCTCTGCAGTGCATCAAAGTCCACTAGATCATCATGATCACTGTTTTCATGAAGCAGGCTAGCAGCCTTAATACCACTGCAGCTGCTAGCTGTAAGATTGGATCCTACAATGCTCGTTGAACTTTGAGTTTGATTATCAGAGTCCTGTGAAGAAAACAAACATGTTATAATGATCAACCAATGTCTGACAAAATTTACTCTTGGTGTGATGGTAACCTAATTCTTCCAAATGACTTCAGGAATTAAAGCTACAGGAAAAAAAAATGCCATTAAGCTACAGAATAGTCGAAGGATGTTTGTTAGCTTAGGCCTTCAATGTCGAGTTCAATCTCCACAGACTCTAATAGATGATGTATGCAAGAAAATTTTATTCTGCAATAACACATTTACTAATCACAGGAACTGTCTATTTAAAACAGTTTAATTGGACATATAAGCATGAATTAGCTGGAAAAAAATCATCAGTTCATGAAGACATACCTCGTGCTCATTAGACTGACCATTGGGGATGTGGGACATTGAAAAAGTTGATCCTTCATTGCAGGAAAGTGTACCGTTTCCCATTGAAGGGATAGCCAAGGTCGGTTGTGGATCTTCTACTGATGAGAAATCAGAACTCTCAAAGGTTGATATTGAGACACATTCATCAAAATAATTCATTGCTTCTTCTGCCAAACGCGTCGACATCCTAAGACGTTCCATGCTTGCCTACAACCATATGCATGGGAAACCAATTAAGATGAAGAAAACAGATCCAACCAGAAAAAGAGGAAGTGGTAGCTTAGGTCAAAAGAAGATAAGCAATGGTGCAACCATCGAGCAGATCAAGCTCACCTTTCTTCTTGGCCGAGACCTACGTGCCTCGGTGCTTGTAGGATCTGGTACTATCTCATTCAGAATTCTACTGAGTTCTTGCCCACACTGCTCTTCAACAGCCAAATCTGCCCATAGTTTCCTCGCACGCTCTTGGGACTGGTTGTTCAATAGCAACAGTATATTTTAACTAGAATTTTTAAAAGACGTTAGAATCTAATGCATTTTATAGAAGATAGCAAATGTGAAACCTTCTCAAGCTTTAAGGCACATTTCCTTCTGATGTCAGAAACTAACTCAATTGCATCAGTATTCACCAACTCAGGAGGGATATCAACAATATTTTCCGTTGTGATGGTCGCAGGGTTCTTTATCCGGATGGCCTGATACAATGTATGAGATAGTTTATTGATGATGCAATGCAAAAGTGCCAGAGAGATAATATGATAATTGTAATCAGGCAAACAGAAAGAAGCTAATATTATTTAAGGTGAACTTCCTTTTCTTAAGTTACTGCATAATTCAACAGATGCTCATAAAATTAAAGTATCAAACAAAGGTTTCTTAACATTCCACAGGTTGATATGATATCTATTAGGTTCAACCAGTGCTATTAAGACCAAAAATGTAACTTCTCACATGTTTCAATATGATGCAGCTGATGGGCTATTTGTGAGAGCAAGAACTGCCAATTCGAACAACATATATTGAGAGGAAATAATAAGGTCAGGAGGGACCAAAGTTTTCATTTTCTTAGTTCATTGTATAGGGAAACAACTTGGATGAGTATATTTCTCTCTTTTTTATGATTAAATTGGTATATGATGTAGATAAAGCAAATAATTAATGATGCACAGAATGATCCAACCAGTATTAATATGCAATTATTTGCAACAAAATTTATTTTAATTGTTCTCAGAGATTTATATTTTGAAGATAGCAACAAAAAATCAGAAAAGAGAAGTGGCATTAAATTACTCATGAAAAGAAAATTATCAGGTATTTCTTTATTCCTCAATTTACAAATTTTGGGACTTATTTGATTCAATCAATGAGATATGGATTGGACATCTTGAAAAAGAAAGGTTCTGTTAGACTGCAACAATGATAAAGTAATACATACCATCATGATCTAGCTTCCATGTCACTATATTAGATTTACCTCTAGCAAGTTTTTGGGTTGATGATGTTGTTTAATCATGATCCAGTCAATGCAAATTGATTTTAGATAGCCACACAACGTATTTAGACCCTCTGGACACCAACAAGAGTTTGAGAAAGCTCTTGGTAACCAAGTTAAACACCTGGAGCGGAAGCACTGTAGTTGAAATTAAAATTTCAGTTTTAGGTTCATCCTGATCACTCTGCTGATCCTGCCTTGATGAATAGGAGGCTGGGATAACAACCACCATCAGTTGCAAGAATTTGATTTTTGGTACATCTTCAATTAGTTCTTCAAACTCAGGTACAAGAGGAAAGAATATAAGGCTAGATCCTCCCTCATTTTCAAGATAAGTATTATATATAGTAAAATCTTTATACTCTCACAAGTCTAACACAAGGCGTTAAGGCTTAGTTCTCTATAATTTGAACTTCTAAACTGAAACCTTGAAATATAATTTTCTAGACTTCACTTCACCATGACCATGTCACCACCATAAAATCCTACACAAGTAAATCAGCTCTCGCTTCATAGTGTACAAAACTTAATGCAATCTCCTGCCTTGATGATGCTTGCCATGTGTGAATTGGCAAAGGATTCAGCTGCAAAACTGAATTCAGAAAAGAAGAAAAATCGCTCGCCATGATTCTTATGGTTTGAAACATATCATCCTTTGTGCTATTGTCTAACTGACATGAAAAAATCGATGCAATATGCTCATGAATCATGTTTTTTTTAAGCATTGGCCAACACAACCTATTTTCCTTCACACAAAATTTTCAACAGTATAGTCTTTTCATTAACTTGCTTGACTGATTCCATCTCCACATTAAGTGTCATAGCATCTTATGCATGTCCCATGAATCAAATGAGCATATTTTATATTAACCTGGGATTATTGTTGAACCTGTAAAGTCTTTCTATTAACTCTGACCAAAATCCTTTTCTGACTACCATATTCAATGTGGTAGGCCATGTATAGGATCAAAAACAGGAGGCATTAGCTGAGCTTTTACTGACCCCAGCATTATCTTCAAATCAGAAAAGAAACGTTATTATACATGCACCCTAAGCACTCACATTATTCTAAATGATCGAGTAGTTTTGACGGTGAGAAAACAAAACGTTGAAAAGATTTGATGGCTGTCAATTTCCGGGGTCATGGTTAACCTCTCAACAAAGCTGATAACCACATTCCTTCACAGCTAGGAACATCTCTAGCTCCAACAGATAAATCATCATGTGTAACCTCCAACATATTTTCAATGATACCAGCTTGTTTGACATGAGGCTTGGGCTGACTAAGATGAAAAGAGAAGACATTCATGCAATCACATCACAGCATTTATTATCTTCTAATTAATCAATTAGACAACTATAATAGTTATAGACACATCAAACCCTGTGTTTTGATGTTCATGCATGCTTCTAAATAGGAGAAGTTAGCTTGTCAAACAACCTAAGACATCAGATTCATGTGACAGATGTCGCCTGTAGTCATACTGCATGCTCACTTCCAGACTTGAGGGATCTTAAGAGGGGATATACAACCATCATCTCTATAAGAAAGTTCAACCATCATGTTGATTAACTTATCATCTTTCATGTGCATAATCTATTTCCTTCATTTGTTTACAACTTTGTCACCATTATCTAACACTTGTTCTTACCATCAAATATATGTCATTCCAGATGCCTTCTTTCTTAATGGCTGCGCAGTTTCCAGTATTGGTTGAAAGTTCTATGTTGACAATGTTTCAGTCACTTACTTTAAAGGCACTTATTCCAGACCCTTGAAATTAAATTAAGAAATTAAATAAGTACATGATGGATGGAATAAGGCTACAGAACAATGTGTGCATATCTCCATAAATTAAACTATAGAAACTATAACCGCAAGATGTAAAGATAATTTAGCTTACATTCTCAAGGCCATTTCTAATCTCAGAAACTGCTCTTTGTACTTCTGACCGAACAGTTTCATATATTCCACCAGTTCCAGTATCGACAGAAGAATGGTCGATCTGAAATGATTGGCAATCATAGCTAAATATACCTTAACATTGGGGTAATAAAGCAATGACATCAAGAGTTACAACTAGAGATCTAAAATGTAATCATCCTGACTAATGACCTTATGTATTAGCTACAAATGACAACTGAAAGAATCAAAGGCACCTTCATCTGTTTGCAGAATGCCCTGATAGTTGCCTCCTCTGCTTCAGAAAAAGAACTTGTAGAAATCCCATCCTCCCAATGCCGAACTTGCGTGCATGTCTTAAAGAGTTCAAAACAAGTAGAACATACATCCACAGATCAAACAAATTCAACTACTAATAATCAATAAAAAAAGCTTTAATAATCTATAGCTGACTTACACTATATGCATCCCACGTCTCAGAAATTGGGTGCCTACTCGTCCATGTTTGCAAATTCCTCGTTTGCTCCGAAAGTTCGAAGTCATTCGCAGCCATGTTGGTCTTCTTCTCATGACCATACGGTGAAAAGCTACTAGTCTCTTTGTCTCTAAAACTTGAAGGCGACCCATATCCATGTTCTACTTCACTCTAATTGAAACAAAAGAAGAACACAGCCTCAAACACGACTCAAAAACTTCAACCACAAATCAAATTTTAACATGAATACAAGTAATTCAAACCTCAGAGATCCTATAGTGACCCCTCGAAACCGACCGAAGCCGCCGACCGGTACCAATCCTCGACAAACTCCGACTGGTTTCGCTCCGACTGCCTGAGCTCAGAGCCCCGACCGAGCTTCTCGACGCTGACCGCCCTCTCCTGCTTCCAGAAACATCACCACCCCCTTTACTGGCAGCGACCCTGCCTTCAGATTCCGGCGACGACGAACCCGAGCAACCGAACAGGGGATTATCCCTTGTATTCGAGTAATCCGACACCACGGACGATGGCGGCGGTGGCTTGGCATAACTTCTCGAAGCGGCGCTCACGCTCCTCGACCTCCGATTGGGGATCTTCTTCCGGGAATCCTCTGTGGCCCGATCCTTTGAGTTAGAGATGGTACTAGAAGAGGACGCGTAGCTCCCTCTTTTGGACGCCGATTTGCAAGCCAAGGCCGCCATTTTCAGGCGAAATTCAGACGGGAAGACGAAACCTGGCAAAAGATTTGGCCTTCGGATTCGAGGCGGAGGAACCAATGCACCAGGGGAGGCCAAAAAGAGGCCCTTTTCAACGATCGGAAAAACCTAGGAACGACTCTCGAGAAGCATTTAGAAGGTATCGAAGAGACGATTGGAGGGTTCGGAGAGGAATCAGTTTCCTAGGGATTTGATATTGGGGTAGGCTGCGGGGTTGGCCAAGGGTTTGAACGCAGAACAGGGGGAGAAGAGGGGAAGGTGACCGCTCCGAGCTGGAGACGGTGAAGGGGGGCCAAAAATGGGGAGAATTGGACGAAAATAGCCTCTCGATCGAGCCGGATCCCGCGTGACTTGGGCTGGAAACGGAACAGGTCAGATCACGACACGCTTGATTAAATCCGACATTAATTTCAGATCTGGAGTCGATTTATTAGCTGATAAGATTAGATCCATACGAGCAATTCTAAATTTATAGTGAGCCATTGGGACCAGATCAAAGTCAAAGTTTCTTAGTATCCAATCAAAAATTTTTTAGATCCAGATTGGAAGCAAATCATATAGAATTTACGTTCGAATCAAACATCTAATTATCCTTTTTATTATAAAAATATTATAATTAATAATTTAAAAAAATAAAAATACCAGCTTAAATTTATATTTTTATTCAAAGTTTATTATTCTTGTTAAAATTATTGGTCATTCCTAAGTTTATAGATTATTATTTTTAAATATTTATATATATTTATATATTTTAATAAATATGATTTATTAAAAAAATATAAAAATAAATAATGAAGAATGTTTATTTTAATTTAATTAAATAATAATAGATGGGAGAAAATGTAGTTATTGTGATATGAAAAGAAAAATGTATTTAAATGAAAATTCATTCAATAAATTGATAAAGATATTTAAAGTGAAAAGGGAGAAGATTTATATAATTTCAGTTTTTAGATTGAGCTATAGATTCATCTGTTTATAAGTAGCATTATGGTGGTGGGTTAAGTACAAGAGAAAATATATGTGGATTGGAAAAGCAATTATAAATGGGTGATATTCAGCTAGCCCTTGTGATTGTTTAAAAGGGGAATAGTATTTTGCAAGCAATTAATCAATTTGTTTAATGTATAAGATCTCTTTTTCTTTCTATCACTCATCTATTTTTTGTGAATTATTAAATCCACTTCTATTACTAATGTGAAGTTCTTAGTTTGTTAGGAGTATATTCTCTAATAATAAAATAGATGCACAAATTGTGCAAGAGTATGGGTGTGATCCAAGCGCCTCATCTATTAGGATTTTTTCAGTTCATGAGGCATGGTGATTCAACAAATTTGAAGACTACCAAAACATTAGATTGAGGTCAAATTGAGAGCAGTACATATTGGATTGTACTTATATAATGAGGCCTAAAATCATATAAAGCTATGCCTAGATAAGTTGTAAGGCAAATAGTTTCTAAGTATTAGCTATTTTTTCATTTTGTTTTCTTAGGTGTTATCAAGCGTCCAATAAATCAAATATGTGGACAAAAAATGTTCATTGGACTCTAAAAAATGGCCTCATCTAATCTAGTATGATATAGTAAAGATAAAAAGGTTTATCTTTCTACTATCATATGTCAGAGTTCATTAGATGATACTTTCCTATCTTTTTTACACGGATAGTTTCATTTTCTTTACACACCTGGCAAGAACATGCTTTTATCTACCAGCCTATTTATAAATTAATTTTTTAATTCATACTTCTTAAGTATCAAAAGTAGGAATAAATAAAATCACCTTTTTTTTTTGGTAGATACACTTGAGTTTTAAATAAAATATGGGTCATTATAATTTTCTTTTTACAAATAATATAATTTTGTTAAATAACAGGTTATTTTTCAAGAAAATATATTGCAAGATGTATGCAGATTACGTCAAATAAAATAATAGATTCACCTATAAACTACTAAATATGTATACGGATGAGTTAAATAATTTTTAAATATATTATTAATATTTTTAAATATTATTTAAACATACAAATAAAATATTCATATATGAGGCATTGGGAATCAAAGGATTCTATCTTCATCGAAAAAAAAGAATAAAAATTCTTATGGGTTCCTATAGAACTCTTGTAGCTTATCATACCCCTTTAGATTTACATGTTACAGGCGGTATGTATATATCTAGGTATATATACATACATACATACATATATATATAATAATAACTTTAATAAAATAAAATTTAAAAAATTAAAACTTCTCATCTTATTTTTATCTAAAATTTAAAATTATATTTTTATTTTTTAAATTTAAATCATGTTAGCCCATGCGTTGCATGATATAAAATTTAAAAAATCTATTTTTATATTTTTATTTTTAAAATTTAAATGATTTCAACACTCGTGCAATGCATGTGTATATACTTAGTTTATATATATATTAAGAATTGAACTTGACTATATTCGTGTATGACTAAGCTTAAATTCGATCGCTCTTACATCCTTGGATTTATATGAATCATAAATTTTAAAGGTGGAAAAGATAGAATGGCTTTAAAATATATATGAATCTAAAGATGAAAAAGATGATTGAATTTGAAACTTGACTATACGCGAATGTAGCTAAGTCCAACTCTCTTTTTTTCTCTCCATATGTCTCTTCAATGTTATGCTCGTGCTTTTATTGACATCATATTTTAGCCTATTGAAAATGAAGCATTAGACTGAAGCTTTTCAATAGTTTTTGTCACATCTAAATATTATAAATATAGAGGTAGACGATACTTTTAAAAGATCCGCTTGGATCTCAACATCAAAATTAACAATTAGATCTTTATATTATCTTAAAAATAGCTGTAACTTATCTCAAAACTAACCTAAATAATTTAGACTTTTTTTACTTTTTCTATCCTATCTCCTTTATCCTCGCTGCTGAAGCCTTTGTACTTTACTTGTATATCAATTAGTGAAAACTAAGCCAATTCAATCAACTGAATTGTGTTGATTTATTATATTTACTGTTTTTTAGCCAATAAAGATTTATTGGTATGTCTACGATCTTTTTTTCATTTGCAAACCAACAAGGGCATAGCCATTCGGGCTTACAATTTTGACAGGTTCTAAAGGATGTGTTCCTTAGCAAACCTTGATCTCGTTCTCTCTTCTTCTTACAGTGAATGGACTTTTAGATCGGATTAGCATTTTTTTGATTTTGATATATAACGAGAATCATTTAGCTTTCGAGAGCAAGGCACGGTATTTCTAGAAAGGGCAATTAGGGGATTTGGTAGAGAACAAGAATCGCGCTTTCGGACCACAGTTGAGGCGATGACAAAAAGAACGTCCCCTAGGCTTTTTCCTGGGACCTTCACCAGACTCGCAATACTTTCGAAGTGAATAAAGGTGGTGGCTTGGGCCTTACAAGACCTACAATGCTTTGGAAATAAAGAACGTTGCTTGGACCTTTCAGGTCCTGCAATACTTTCGAATTTAAAGTCACAAAAAGATAACGTCGGAAGTGAATAAAGCACACGTCGCTTGGGCCTTACAAGTCCTACCACACTTTAGAATTGGAAGTTAAAAAAATAAAATAAAATACTTTGAAAGTGAATAAAGAACGTTAACACCTTGAAATTGAAAGTCAAAATAAATAAAAAAAAAATAAAAACTTAAAACTTTAAAAAAAGTTCAAAAAAAAAAAAAAAAAAGATAGAAGTGAATAAATTGGTTGTGGCGACCAATGCCACCAATCTGACGGTTCCTCGGCTAATAAGACAGACTGCCACTTCTGTTTGAAGTAACATCCACACCATGAGATGGTGCCGCGGAGCCACCCATTTCCCCGACGCGGCTTCCATCAGTGCTGTGCAACCCTTGGACCAGCCATTGCTGGATTGCCACGGCCCTCGCTCTGTGTCTGAGGCGCCTGACCTCCTCTGCCTGCAGCACTCACAGTAATTCCATGCCTACCCTGCGGTCCAATAATCTGAACCTGTGGCTCAGCGTTACCATTTGCGCTTGGGAAAGATATCACCTGAGCAATTATATCACGCCCCCGCTAATCGGAGTGGATGTGAGAGCCAGTGGCACCGAAGATGACGATTCCCCCGATCCGTTGACTGGGTTCGATCCGATCGGTTTGTTTACGGTTGATGCAGAAGGAGCACGAAAGAATCCTGCGTTCCTTGATCCGTCCGTTGGCGGCGGCGGCGGTGGTATGGGAGCACCGGCATGATGACCATACTGATCGGCCTCCAGGTCTTCTGGTGCCGGGCCATCCTCTGATGGAGGCGCCCTCTGGCAGAAAATAACGTGTGTCTCGAAGAGCTTGTGAGGGTCTTCAAGGGCCTTCTTGGCTCCTTCCACCGTCTTGTAGAAGTTAGTGCTTAGGTTGGCGAATCCGTCGGCCACGTCGGCTATTTCTCCGAATCGCGAGAAAAATTTCCACAAGCTCTCAGGATCGGCGATGGCCGGAAGGCCCGATACCAAAATCCCGCGGTTATCGACTTTCTCAGAGCTGGAGAACGAAGCTGGCCGGCACCACACCGTAGATTCTCCAACCGTGTTTTGCCTCAGCGCCTTCCCAGCTGCACTTCTATCGAATCCGTAACCCATCCTCCGGTCCGTTCTTGGGATGGCCCGCACATACTCTATCTCTCCGTACCTTGAGAATGCCTTCTTCAAATCGTCATCGGTGGCATTTTTCTGCCAACCCCGAGATGAAAACTTTACAGAAGCGAGGTGAATATTGGCATCATAAAGAACCTCGTCCCGCACGTTCGGATGATTGTTGCCGGCCTTCCGGAGAAGCTCCACGAGTCTTACCTTGGGGAGGGCCCCAACGATCTGGCTGAAAACGTCGGGATCGGTGGCGTCAGCGTCGTCGCTTCTTCGGTTCGGATTAGCTGACCCTTTGACCACCGCTTCTTTGATTTAGGTTGGGCGTTTGAGTTGCGTTTGTAATCAATGAGAGGGAAAGTTTTAAGGGTTGTTATATTTTTTTTAATGTGAATTAAATGAGTTAAAAAAAAATAAAAATTAGTTAGAAAATTTAAGAGTCATTTAAATATTTAAAGAGTTATGTATTACTCGATATTTATGGGGTAGACCAAAAGTCATCTTTAAATATTTATATATAGGATAATATATATTGAGTCTAAGTAGTGTGAAAAGTTTTATGAAATGATATTATGAAATAATATTTTTTTCATTCCAAGCATTTCTCTTTGAGCATTTTTAGAGCAATACCGAAAATCTATCAACAAAATGGTATCAGAGCTAAAGAGTCTGATTAATCTTAAGGCAAGAAAAAGAGTCAGAGTGCCAAAGAGTCAAAGAGTCAGAGAGCCAGAGAAGTGGAGAATAGCTTCAAAGTCAGAAGAAATTCGTGCAGAAGTTGTTCATATCCTCTATCAAGGTGATAAAGACTCTGCGTCAAAAGAAACCCGTTGAGAAGTATACAAGTTTAAAAAAAGAGACTTTGCAAAAGAAAAAGAAAACAAGAGCAGTCTTCAGAGGTTAAAGATAATAGACATTGTTAACAATATCAATTGAGCAAAATGAAGGATGAAAAGATAATAGTTGTGGTTGCATCGTACAAGGTAATGCTCAAAGAAATGCTTGAGAAACTAAATTTTTCTCCAATAAAGTATACAAGTGAGAAGTTTGGACTAGATCATTCTCCAAACTTCGTGGTAACAGTCATTTTTGAAGATATAAGTAAAAGTTTTATGATCGATGGTCATGTAACTATTATAAAGAAGGAAGCAAAAAATAATGCAGCATTACAAGCAATTATTTATTTGAAAAATATTTATAATATTATTTTGAAAGATGTTTATTTTCAAAAAATTGAAGATATCAAGATATCTGTGTAAGATTTGCATGAACCTTATAAAGAGCTGAAGAACAAATATGAAGATGCAATTAAAGAATTAAATGAGCTGAAGTTGAAGATGAAAAAAAGGAGTTATCATGAAAGATGAAGAAAGGGTGATTAAAGAAGATACAAGGTCTCCACCTCATAAATCAATGAGAAGAGCATTTGTCATAAGAGATTTTCCTTTTGGTTGCGGTTTAGATAAGTAATTGAAGATATTATGAAAAATTACAAATTAAGGGGGATGTTGGAGTTAATTTGTAATTAATGAGAGTGGAAGTCTAAGAGTTGTTATATTTTCTATGTGAGTTAAATGAGTCAAGAATTCTAAGAGTTATCTAGAAAAATTAAGAATTAGTTAGGAAATCTAAGAGTCATTTAGATATTTAAAGAGTTATAGATAACTCTGTATTTATGGGGTAGACCAAAAGTCACCTTCATATATCTATATATAGGACAATATGTATTGAGTCTAAGTAGTATGGAGAGTTTTATAAAATGATATTATGAAATGATATTTCTTCCACTCCAAGCATTTCTTCTTAAGCATTTTTAGAGCAATACCAAAAATTTGTCAACAAAGTGGTATCAGAGCTAGAGAGCCTGGTTAATCCTAAGGCAAAAAAGAGAGCTATAGTGCCAAAGAGCCAAAGAGCTAGAGAGCCAGAGAAGCGAAGAGCAGCTTTAGAGTCGAAAGAAGTTCGTGAAGAAATTGTTCATATCTTCCATCAAGGTGATAAGACTCCGGGTCAAAAGAAACCCATTGAAAAGTGTGCAAGTATAAAAAAAGAGACTTTGCAAAAAAAAAAAAGAAGACAAGAGCAATCTTCAGAGGTTAAAGATAAGAAACCTCGTTAATAATACCAATTGAGAAAAATGGAGGATGAAAAGGTAATAGTTGTGGTTGCGTCATACAAGATAATGCTCAAAGAAATGTTTGAGAAACTAAATTTTTCTCCAGCAAAATATACAAGTGAGAAGTTTGGATCAGATCATTCTCAAAACTTCGTGGCAACAGTTATTTTTGAAGATATAAATAAAAGTTTTATGATCGATAGTCATGTAACTATTACAAAGAAGGAAGCAGAAAATAATGCAGCATTACAAGCAATTATCTGTTTGAAAAATATTTATATTATTATTGTGAAAGATGTTCATTTTCAAAAAATTGAAGATGTCAAGATATTTGTGCAAGATTTGCATGAAGCCTGTGAAGAGTTGAAGAACAAATATGCAGATGTAATTAAAGAATTAAATGAGTTGAAGTTGAAGATGAAAAAAGAAGTTATCATGGAAGATGAAGAAAGGGTGATTGAAGAAGATACAAGGTCTCCACCTCATAAATCAATGAGAAGAGCATTTGTCATAAGAGATTTTCCTTCTAGTTGTGGTTCGTTCAGATCAGTAATTGAAGATATTATGAAAAATTACAAATTAAGGGGGGATGTTGGAGTTAATTTGTAATTAATGAGAGTGGAAGTTTAAGAGTTGTTATATTTTCTATGTGAGTTAAATGAGTCAAGAATTTTAAGAGTTATTTAGAAAAATTAAGAATTAGTTAGAAAATATAAGAGTCATTTAGATATTCAAAGAGTTATGGATTACTCTTTGAATATGAGGGTAGGCCAAAAGTTACCTTTATATATCTATATATAGGACAATATGTATTGAGTTTAAGTAGTGTGGAAAGTTTTATGAAATGATATTATGAAATAATATTTTTTTCACTTCAAGCATTTCTCCTTGAGCATTTTTAGAGCAATACCGAAAATCTGTTAACAAAATTGTATCAGAGCTAGAGAGCCTGGTTAATCCTAAGGCAAGAAAGAGAGCCAGAGTGCCTAAGAGTCAAAGAGCCAGAGAAGCGAAGAGCAGCTTCAGAGTCGGAAGAAGTTCGTGAAGAAGTTGTTCATATCCTCCATTAAGGTGATAAGACTTTGGGTCAAAAGAAACCCATTGAGAAGTGTGCAAGTTTAAGAAAAGAGACATTGTAAAAGAAAAAAAGGACAAGAGCAGTCTTCAGAGGTTAAAAATAATAGACCTCGTTAACAATACCAATTGAGCAAAATGGAGGATGAAAAGGTAATAGTTGTGATTGCGCCATACAAGGTAATGTTCAAAGAAATGTTTGAGAAACTAAATTTTTCTCCAGCAAAATATGCAAGTGAGAAGTTTGGACCATATCATTCTCCAAACTTCGTGGCAACAATCATTTTTGAAGATATAAGTAAAAGTTTTATGATTGATGGTCATGTAATTATTACAAAGAAGGAAGCAGAAAATAATGCAGTATTACAAGCAATTATCTATTTAAAAAATATTTATAATATTATTGTGAAAGATGTTCATTTTCAGGAAATTGAAGATGTCAAGATATCTGTGCAAGATTTGCATGAAGCGTATGAAGAGCTGAAGAACAAATATGAAGATGTAATTAAAGAATTAAATGAGCTAAAATTGAAGATAAAAAAAGGAGTTATCATGGAAGATAAAGAAAGGGTGATTGAAGAAGATATAAGGTCTCCACCTCATATATCAATGAAAAAGCATTTGTCATAAGAGATTTTCCTTTTGGTTGTGGTTCAGATCAGTAATTGAAGATATTATGAAAAATTACAAATTAAAGGGATGTTGGAGTTAATTTGTAATTAATGAGAGTGGAAGACTAAGAGTTGTTATATTTTCTATATGAGTTAAATGAGTCAAGAATTTTAAGAGTTATTTAGAAAAATTAAAAATTAGTTAGGAAACCTAAGAGTCATTTAGATATTCAAAGAGTTATGAATTACTTTGTATTTATGGGATAGAGCAAAAGCCATCTTCATATATATATATATATATATATATATATATATATATATATATATATATAAAAGATAATATGTATTGAGTTTAAGTAGTACGAAGAAGAGTTTTATAAAATAATATTATAAAATAATAATTTTTTTACTTTAAACATTTTTTTTTGAATATTTTTAGAGTAATACCGAAAAAAAAAAAAGTGAACACTCTTGACCATCGGGTTGGCTTGTCTGATTTAGGTTGGGCGGGTCCTGGACAGCGCCGTCAGCTTGGCCATCCGTACATCTTTGATATTCGGTATCGGGATTATCTTGGCCGTCTTTGCGACCTGGATCCTGGCCACCGCTGGGATGGGTCTCATCAGCCGCCTCGCTCTCGGGATGGGTTGCACCAGCGCCAGACTCATGCGTCGCCTCACCACGGGGAAGGGCTTGAACGCCCTTCATTCCGCTCGGAGATTCGCCGTTGCCGCCTGGCCCTGGCGGCCTGGTTGCGTTGACGAAGCTTTCTCGACATGGCACGGTCAAAGGAAAAATGGGGGAATGGAACCAGGGAGGGAGGGAAGATAAGCCGTTCTGGGGTTTGGACGAGGAGGGAGGGAGGGAAGGAAGAGATGACCTATCAGCCGTGAGGGGAGTAATTAAATACGTTTAAATAATATTAGCTTCTTTCTGTTATTAGTCATTATCTAATGCATTGCTTCTATCGGGAATAAAATCTATTTTCTAAATCTACCACTTTGATTTTCCCTCCTTTCCAGAAACGGCTTTCGTTACGTAAATTCTTTTCTATGAATCTTCTTCAAAAGATTTAATGTGAGCTTTGTAATATTATATCAAGACCATCATCTACTGCATAATTTTTATTAAAGAATAAATTTATTAAACTAGCCTTTTTCTCCATTTTCCATTTGCTTGGCACTTGCAAATAAAGAATGCCGACAAATTTTCTTCAATGTTATATAATTTGTTTAAAATAATTTAACGCAAACTTTGCCGTATTATGTTTGGTCATTGCCTATTACATAACTTACAAAATTGTTATGTAAATATTCCATTCTTTTTTCTAGTTGATCTCTTTCTCCCTCTGAACACAATAGGACTCTTGTCTCAGTTTGTCAGTAGCAAAAATTAAAATGAGGTAGATATGATATTGACAGTAAAAGTATAATAAAACATAACACATCGATGCATAAGAAGCGTAGCCGAGTCATCGTTACATTGGTGTAAGATTTGAAGTAATTTTAATTAGGAATGAGCATGAGCCAAATTGGATTGATTCAAATCAAAACTAAGAATCAATTCAATCAAAATCAATTCTAAATTTTTGAATTCGAAACCAAACTAATATTATCTTAGAATCAATTCAATCATATCGAATCGATTTTAGGTAAGTTACGAGTTAGAACCTATTTTTCTTTTTTATTTCTTTTAAATTTTTTTAATTATTTTTAATAATTAAAGATTTTTTTTTAATTATATGAGTTGGATGAGAGTTTTAAAGCCATCATTAAAAATTTTAAAACAAATTATAATATTAATAAATATTATTTAATTTTTATATTTCTTTAGATGGCACTTATTTAATATCTAATAGTTAATTTTTTTCTTAGTTGTATTAATAATATATATATATATATATATATATATATATATATATATATATATATATATATATATATATATATATATATATATATATATATATATATAATATTTATTAATTAATCTAATACTAAATATTTTTATTTTTTTTAAAAGAATTTTATGATTAATTTTTGAATCAGAAAAAAAATTGACTTTCAAATTAATAATCGATCCAATGAGGATGGGTTTCGGAATTTCAAATACATAATTAACAATACTTAAAATCCAATCAATCTGGTCAATCAAATCGGATTGCTGTCTGTTTTTGAATTGCTCTAATTCATTGCCCATTCTTGCTTTAAAAAATAGTTAGATATTTAGATTCATAGCCTAGCAAAAATGGTTTTTAGTACTTTTCCTTCAAACGAAACAACAAACACTTGCAGTATGGCATGAAAGACACAAATATTAGGTAGCACTTGACGAATCAGATGAGATGCAGAAAATGCTGCCGAAGGACAAAACACTACGGTAAAGAGGATGGTAGCCGGAGATGAATGTTGCCCACCGGAGAGTTTCGTCGCTGGAGGACGGCTGGAGCCTAAAAGGTTAAAGTTCTGTTTGCATTGGCTGTTGAGGCATTTTTATATCGTCAGACATCAAAATACTACTAAAATAATAATTATTAAAAATTATAAAATAATTCATATCTATTGGTGCAATTAAGTAACTTTACATCATTCAGTTTACTTCTGCATTAAAATAAAAATAAAAAGAAAGAAAGAAAGAAAGATATAGATGACAATTATAACATTGTATCAAACAGATCTTGGAAAATTTTAGAGTGACACGGCAGAGAGCTTAGAACCTCTTAAATTCTCAACCCTACTGAATATTGCTGTTACGCTAAATTAACATTTTTTACTTTATGTTATTGTTATTAGTTTATTAAAAATAAATTATTTATATTATTTAAAAGAAAATGATATAAAAATATGCTGAATTATCAGCCATTCATTAAAAAAAATAAACGGAATCTCTTCGCTACCAAGCGGTTCAAGACCTTGTTCTGCGGACCTGCGTCACCTGGGGGGCAGCTATATGCTAACGGTCCGTCCCGGGCGAGCGGTGGTGGTCGTATGGGATACAAGGGCGGTACCAAAAGCTATTGGACCCAGGCTAATTGAGGCCCTCTTTGGATTAAGATTCTCTGCTAATGCACCGCAGAGTTCGGTGTACCTCTTCGCTCCTCATCCGTTGAGATGGAGAATCCGAGCCCGTGTGAGTGTAGGTGTTGAGCGGAAGCTGCACTCCTAATTGTACTTATACTCAGCACACACGTGCCAAGTGGCAACTTCCGTTTGCTAGGCCTATCCGCGCGCCACGCGTTCTCCCTGGCACCATGGGCGACGTTCCCATTTTATATCAACCCGCGTCTCTCGTTGCCCTTGGTACCATTTTCCTCAAGGTGGTTCTTCTTGGTTCACAGCCCGCGGCCATGACGCCAATCAAGCAGGAGCAGCAAGGCTTCACCGACGAACCCACGTTCCCCCGACGGATCCACCGTCTGGAGCGCCTCCCCTCGCCAGACATTCCCGAGATCAGCCGCAGCTCACACCGGGAAAGGAGACGTCTCGACTATGCCTTCTGCGAAGTCTCCGTTTTCGGCTTGGCAAATCCCAGCATCGAAGAGATCCACGTCGCCTTCGGCGAAAAGAATATCGTGCTTGTTCACCAGATACCCCACGATTCCTTCGGCCACCCCTTCATCCGCTCGACCCTCATCCGTTTCAAGAACCTGGAAGCGGTCAACCAAGTCGTCAATCGAAGGCACTTCAGGGTCGGGGGCGTGATCGCGACCTGCCTTCTCGCCAGGCTCGCCCATTTCCATTTCGAACGCTTCTTGGGGGAGCGCACGGTGGCCGTGAGCGGAATTCGAGAAGACGACGACGTTGAAAACCTGTTGGGTTTCCTCTCCATATATGGGGACATGGAGAAGGCCATGGTGGATTACGAAAGAAGAACCAGGAGGCTGAGAGGTCTCGCCCTCGTCGTCTACAAAACGGAGGAGGGCGCTGGAAAGGCAGCATTAGATCCCGCCAAGATCTTCGCAGGGCACCAGATCTTCTGCGAGATGGCGACCGGAATTCTTTGGTCGAGCCTAGGTAATTACCCGCACGATCCGAGCTTGGTCGCTCGTCGAGGTTTCTTAGGTGTGTCCCACATCGCCGCCTCGGCCTGTCGACCGGGATTTAACCAGCTCGCTATGAGAGTGAGGTGCAGACGGATGGGTTTTGGGACCTCGGCAGCTGGAGTCGGAGGGGGCCCGAGCTTCTTGGGGACCATGCAGGACCAGAGAAATCTTGCAGCGGCCTCACCGAGCGCTGCCGCAAATGGATTCCAGTGCGCAGCTACGGCGGATCCTCTGGCGGCGTCGAGGAGTCTCGATATGGTTTGCATGGGGATCCAGGGTGTCCGGGGCAATCAAGTAGCTGCCAGTAGTGCACCGAGGGATTTCGGCGCGCATGGGTTGGGAATCCAGGGTGCTTCGGGCTATCAGGCAGCGGCGAGTGGCGCGCCGTGCAATTCTGCGGTGCATGGATTGGGGATGCAGGGGGGTAGGGGCAATCAGGTACCAGCGAGCAGTTCTCCAGGCATAGCTTCTGTCAATGGCCTCGGTAGTCACGGAGATGGGGGCAATCAGGCATCACGGAACGCTGCGCCGAGGGACGCTGATTTGGTTCAGACGACGGAGCCGGGGTTCCCTGGCGATAAGAAGATGAAACAACGAGTGGCGCGGCGGCACCGACGCAAGACGGGCACGAAGGCGGGCATCGAGCGTCGATGAACCGATGATGACTTGGATGCATACCTTCATCAATATATTTCTGGTTTGAGAAGAGCGTCCCGCCGCCGTAGTCATTAGTTGGGTCATTAGCAGTGGCATGCCAATAAGCTTGTAACTGGTACAGCAAGCAAGCGTAAGTGAATGTTTGCAGCAAGCAAGCAAGCGTAAAGTGAATGTTTGCAGCAAGCAAGCAAGCTCAACCCTTGTGGGTGCTGAAATAATTTGAGCAAACTGATGATTGTATTTAGTCAACCATGCATATTCTCTTTAATTTCTAATCTTTGTTATTATGCACACTGATAAGTTAATTATATATGCTCACATAAATATGTGTACAATTAAATGGATCAAAAATTAAAATAAATTGATATAACGGATTAGATGTTATATGTGGATAGTTGTAAACCCCCTGATAGGCAAATTTTTTTTAATAATTTACGCGGCATGCGTGCGCGCCAGCGCGCGCCAACGCGCGCGCACATGGGGCGCAGCTCCTATCACCGTGCCGCCCTCCGCTCGTCCCCGACACCTCGCCGCCGTCCGGTAAGCCCCCCCTTCACTGGCGAGGAGAGGGAGAGAGAGAGAGCGAGGAGAGGGGCGGCGTTCGGTGGAGTCCGGCAGGCCGTGCCGCCAGCAAGGAAGAAGGGGGGAGGGCTGTTCCACGGCCCTCCCTTCACTGTGAGTTCAGGCCTAGCGACGTGCCCGCCGGGCCTGAGCCTTGGCCGGCGACCCCCGTCGGCGCCGGGGCAGCGTCCGGCGGGGTCCGCCGGCCGGCCGGTGGCGGCGGCCGTGTCGCCGGCGAGGGGAGGAATCGAGGGAGAGGGCCGAATGGCCCTCCCCGTCGCGGAGCCAAACCGGCTCCCCGCATTGGTCCGGCCGGCGTGCCCCCACGGCGGCCGGGCGGCGTCCGGTGAGATCCGCAGTCAACGGTGGCCGGGCCGTGCGCGCCGGCATAGTGAGGAAGGAGGAGAAGAAAAGGAAGAAGAAGAAAAAGAAGAAGAAAGAGAAGAGGGAGGGGCCGGCCGGCGCGGCGGCCGACCCGGGGCCGGTCATCGGCGGCCACCGACCCCGGGAGGGCCGGCGGTGGCCCTAGGTCGTCGGCCACCGGCCACCCCTGGTTCGGGTGAACCAGGGGTGAAGCAGGGGAAAAGAAAAAAAAAAAAAGGAAAAACTAGGACTGGGCCGGGTTCGGCCCAGTCCAGTTAGCCCCTTTGGGCTGAATTTTCGGGCCCCAATTTGGGCTCGGCCCAATAAAAGAAAAATAGGGTCGTGATCAGCATGGATCCTAGTTTGTCGAAAAATTTTTATTTCCCCATTTGGGCTTCTATATTTTGGAGATATTCAAGCCCCAAGTTGGGCCCAGGATTTGATTGGGTTAAGTGTAGGAGTCAGTTTGACATCCAAAAATTGAAATTTAAAAATCTGAAAAATTATGTTGTAGGTACCCAGAGATCCCTACAGCTGATTTACGCTTTTGGATTAGCGTTGTGAGGTAAGTAAGCCAGTTATAATGATTTTTCTTAAATCATTATTAAATTATGCCATTATTGAAATAATGAAATTGATTATAGTATTATTTGAAAAATGATATTTGTGGTACCACATTTATGTAAATGAATATTTGACTTGATTATTGTTAATTTTGGTAAATTAAATTGACATTTGATACATGCAATTGGTTATTACATTATTATGGAAAATTACCAAATTTTGGTAAAACATGAAAAGTAAATTGATATATATTTGCTATTATGCGAATAAATGTTATTTGTGATTGTGATATTATATTTCGTCACGGTCCACACTACATGTTACATGACTTCGGGACCCACCTCCACAGGGGGAATATGTGGAGAACATACATCCTAGGGATGCGCTGTGACAGGATATAGCATTAGATGCTAATTGACTCCGGCACCCTTCATCCATTGGGGGTGTACAGGTAGGTTACATCATTGGGATGTTATTACGTGGACGTGAGACATTAGTATGAAATGAGATTTACAGTGATTTGAAATTGAATTGGTATTTTGAAATATTATTTCATATTAATCGCTTCCAATTTATTCGAATATGAGATTTGTACAATTCTATAATATGATGAAATATTTTTAAATTTGGAAGCATGACATGTATTTGACTTGATAAAAATTCTTATTTGGCTATATTATGTAATAGTAGGCTTACTTACTGAGTGTAAACTCATTAAATCTTACAATGTTTTTCCAGAGCCACAGAATTATCAGGGGTAACAACAGGGGTAATTAGGAGTTCTTGATGTAAATTGATTTTATTTTGTTATATGTAACCCCATTTGGATTTATTTTGGAACTTTGGTTTGTTGCCCAACATTACATAATTTGTATTATGAAGGATTAAACTTTGTATGTTATATAGATGTTAACCCTCATTGTTTATAAATGATATTGTACTGGATGCCTTGCATGCCTGGCATGCGGCGGTTTGTCACCACACGGGCCACCACCGACCCGGTAGGTCCGGGCCGTGACAGCTTGTAGTGGTATCAGAGCAAGGTTTGACATTAGGGCCAAACACATGATTAATATTAGGCCAAATATTGACATGATATCAGGAGGGTAATAACTTTAGGAAAAATTCAAGTGACTTGTTTAAAAATGCTCGAGATTTGATGATTTATTATGATATTGATTGGAACCTAACCATGGCAGGATTTCATAATGCATCGTCGCACCAATGGTCAGCGACATGAGGGGGACTCTCAGGCTGGTGACCCTGCCCAGCAGGGAGGCCCGGAAGCCTCACCAGATGCAGGTTCCATTGCCCCAGTTGGCAACGACCCACAGCAGCTGCAGGCCGAGTTACTCCGGGCATTCTTGGGGATGACTCAGGCGGTTCAGGCCATGCAGCAGTAGATTCAGCAGATACTGCCTGCTATATCTGGCTCTACTGTTCTACAGACTCCATCTGCCCCTCCTACTCCTCAGACCCAGCCGGCCCAGATCGATCAGTCTGCTCAGCCCGCTCCATCTCAGCCCTGGCAGGGAGGGGGTCGTAGCTTCTTCGAGTTTAAGAGCTTGACCCCTCCTCCTTTCTCTGGATCCACCAACCCACTTGATGCGGAGAGGTGGATAAGAGAGATTGAGAAGGCCTTTACGACCCTTGGTAGCCTGGAGGAGGAGCGGATCAGATTTGCTGCCTACCTCCTCCAGAGGGAGGCATACGATTGGTGGCTGATGTTGGAGCAGCACTCTGGAGGCCGGGCCATCTCTTGGGAACAGTTTAAGGAGGCCTTTTATCGCCAGTATTTTTTCGGGGAGTGTTCGCAGACAGATGGAGTCCGAGTTTATGAGATTAGAGCAGAGGAACCTTTCGTGGCCCCAAGATGAAGCCGAGTTCGTACGATTGGCCGCATTTGCCCTGCATTTTGTTATGACCGAGAGAGCCAAGATCACCAAATTCACCGAGGGACCGCACACCGTGGCCGAGGCAGCAACACGTATTTGAGCTCCCCACTTACAGTGAAGTGGTGAGCAAGGCTCTGGTCATTGAGAGGGACATGACTGCCATTCAGCAGATGAGAGAGCAGCAGATGAAGAGGAGAGGACCTCCTTCTGGCCAGTCTTTAGGGCAGGCTAAGAAGAAGAAGGGTTTCTTTCAGGCTCCCTCAGGACAGAAGGATAAGGAGACCCGTTGTCCTCGTTGCGGGAAGGCCCATCAGGGCAAGCAGTGCCGCAGGCTGACTGGTGCCTGCTTTATTTGTGGGAAGATGGACCATAAAATGGCCACCTGTCCCCTTCGGAAGGATCAACAGCCCCCTCCAGATCAGGGGAAGAGTCAGCAGCAGCCCAGGACCCAAGGGAGGGTCTTTACCCTCACTCAGCAGGACGCTGCTGCCTCTAACACTATGGTGACAGGTATGTCTGTTAAATTAAATTATTTCTTTAAAATTATTGCATTCATACCTGGTATAATGCATGGATTATGCTAGTAGATAGAGAAAAAAATACATGATACTGCATGACATCTAAGTTAAGTTAATCTTTATGACATGTATGTTTAAAGTAGGCAACACTTATGCTCAAACTTTAATTGATCCGGGTGCCACACATTCATTTGTATCTGATAGTTTTCTTGCCAAGAATGTATCATTGACACCCGTTCCTCTAGAGCAAGAGTTGCATATTGCATTTCCTAATGGAGATGTCATGATGGTAGACTCAGTGTGTAAATCTTGCCTGATTGACATGGAAGATAGGAGGTTGAATGCTGATCTGATAGTCCTCCCACTGAAATTCTTTGATGTAATCCTGGGGATGGACTGGTTGGCCTCCTATCATGCTTCTATTGACTGTTTTAGGAAAAGGATAATCTTTAAAGTTCTCCTGAATTCAATTTTAGTGGGAGTCAGGAACATCTGGCTTCGGTATTAGTGTCAGGTCTGCAAGCTGGGAAATACTTGAGAAAAGGTGATCAGGGGTTTCTTGCTATGGTTAGGGACTTTCGGCAGGATGAACACCAGTTGGAAGATATTCCAGTGGCTCAAGAGTTTCCCGATGTCTTTCCAGAGAAATTGACGGAATTACCCTCGGATCATGAAGTCGAGTTCACTGTTGATTTAGCCCCTAGCACTGGACCTATATCCAAAGCTCCTTACCGTATGGCCCCAGCGGAGTTAAAAGAGTTAAAATGTCAGTTGCAGGAGCTTCTGGATCGAGGATTTATCAGACCTAGTGTCTCTCCTTAGGGTGCTCCAGTATTATTTGTTAAAAAGAAGGATGGCAGTCTTCGGCTCTGCATTGATTACTGAGAAATTAATAAGGTAACAGTGCGGAATAAGTACCCTTTGCCGAGGATTGATGATCTATTTGATCAACTTGAAGGAGCTCAGGTGTTCTCAAAGATTGATCTTCGATCAGGGTACCATCAGCTTAAGATAAAGGCTGAGGATGTTTCGAAGACTACATTCAGAACCACGTACGGCCATTATGAGTTCTTGGTGATGCCGTTTGGGTTGACTAATGCCCCGGCAGCATTCATGGACTTGATGCACAGAATCTTCAAACCATAGCTGGATCAGTTTATAGTGGTCTTTATTGATGATATCTTGATTTATTCTAAAAGTCATATGGAGCATGAAGACCACTTAAGGATTGTTCTGCAGACTCTTCGGGAAAAGAAACTTTATGCCAAGTTGCAGAAATGTGACTTCCGGATGAGCCAAATATCCTTCTTGGGTCATATCGTATCCAAAGACGGTATATCTGTAGACCCTAAGAAGATTGAGGCTGTCGTGAACTGGTGTCGTCCTTCCAATGTATCAGAAGTCAGAAGCTTCTTGGGGCTGGCTGGTTATTATCGCAGATTTGTGGAAGGCTTCTCTCGCATTGCTTTGCCTCTGACTCGCTTAACTCAAAAGCGAGCAAAGTTTGTTTGGTCCGAGGAGTGTGAGGGAAGTTTCCAGGAGCTCAAGCAGCGCCTGGTGTCAGCCCCTATCCTTACTCTTCCATCTACATCTGGAGGATATACTTTATTCACTGACGCCTCTCGAAAGGGATTGGGAGGTGTTCTGATGCAGAAGGGAAGGTGATAGCCTATGCTTCCAGGCAGCTGAAGCCTTATGAGCAGAACTATCCTATTCATAACCTGGAGTTAGCCGCCGTGATCTTTGCACTGAAAATTTGACGGCATTATTTATATGGGGAGACTTGTGATGTGTATACAGACCATCAAAGTTTGAAATACATTTTCACCCAGAAGGAGCTAAACTTGAGGCAGAGGAGGTGGCTAGAGCTACTAAAGGATTATGACCTGAACCTGCATTATCATCCAGGGAAGGCCAATGTGGTAGCTGATGCCTTAAGCAGAAAATCCTCTTCAGAGCTAGCTTCTATAATTACTTCTCAGCCTCACATTCACAGAGACCTTGAAAAGATGGAGGTTGGTTTGCGAGTACAGCGATCTGATGGGCTTTTTACGACACTTGTACTTCAGCCAACCCTGATTGACAGGATTAAGTCTTCCCAGAAAGAAGACTTGGAACTACAAAAAATAAAGGAAGCTGTGCAATCAGGGGTTCAGAATGAATTCTGAATAAATGAGGATGGATACCTGAGATTTAATACTAGGCTCTGTGTGCCAAATGTGGAAGATCTAAGGGCTGAAATTTTGAGGGAGGCTCATTATTCTCCCTATACTGTTCACCCGGGAGGCACTAAAATGTACAGAGACCTATGAGAAAATTTTTGGTGGAAAGGAATGAAAAGAGAAATTGCTCAATATGTAGCCAAGTGCTTAGTGTGCCAACAAGTGAAGGCCGAACATCAAAGGCCTGTGGCACCTCTTCAATCTCTGATGATCCCTCAGTGGAAATGGGAGAAGATCACTATGGATTTTGTGACAGGTTTACCCAAAACTCTCAGAAGAAATGATGCGGTCTGAGTTATTATTGATAGATTGACCAAGTCAGCCCATTTTCTGCCGTTCAGAGTTGGGGTCTCTAGCAAAAGATTGGCCACCATGTACATTGAGCAGATAGTGAGACTTCATGGTGTCCCCGAGTCGATTGTGTCAGATCGGGATACCAGGTTTGTGTCCCAGTTTTGGAAGAGTCTTCATAGGGCTCTAAGGACCAAACTGAATTTCAGCACAGCTTTTCACCCCCAGACAGATGGACAATCTGAGAGGACCATACAGATCTTAGAGGACATATTGCGAGCCTGTGTAATGGACTTGGGTGGTGCTTGGGACAACCACCTACCTTTGGTGGAGTTTGCTTACAATAACAGTTACCAAGCCAGCATCAAAATGGCTCCATTTGAAGCTCTGTATGGTAGAATATGCAGATCTCCCTTATATTGGAATGATGTGGGGGAAAGGAAATTGTTGGGCTCTGAGCTAATTCAGCAGACAGTAGAAAAAGTGCAGCTGATTAAGGAAAGATTCCGAGTAGCTCAAAGCCGACAGAAAGTTATGCTGATGTTAGAAGAAGGGAGCTGAAATTTCAGGTTGGGGACCATGTCTTTTTAAGGGTTTCATCAACCAAAGATGTGATGAGGTTTGGGTTTAAAGAAAAATTGAGTCCACGATACGTTGGCCCATTTGAGATCTTGAGCAGAGTGGGGGAAGTGGCTTATAGCCTCGCATTACCTCCTGCACTCTCTGGGGTACATAATGTATTCCATGTCTCTATGTTAAGGAAATATATTTCTGACCCCAGTCATATCATAGAAGCGGAGCCCATTTTGCTAAAGAAGAATTTGACATACGAAGAGCATCCGATACGTATTGTGGACCATAAAGACCAAGTTCTGAGACGGCGTAGCATTCCCTATGTTAAGGTTCAGTGGAGCAATCACTCTGAATGGGAGGCTATGTGGGAACTTGAAGAGGAGGTGAAAAAAAAATATCCTCATCTATTTGTATCTGAATAGATATTTATATATATGCACAAAAGTGTATTTACTGTTGTATTTTGACCAGAAAGATAGATAAATACAGCTAGTAATTTTTATTTTGGGCCTCAAAAATTTTATTCGTATTGTGCATTAATTTTGAGGCCAAAATTTTTATAAGGAGGGGAGGATGTAAACCCCCCTGACAGGCAAATTTTTTTTAATAATTTATGCGGCGTGGGTGCGCGACACGCTACATGTGCACCATCGCGCGCGCGCCCATGCGCGCGCACATGGGGCGCAGGGGAGGGCTCAGCCCTCCCCTCGCTGAAAGAAAAGACAGCGGAGAGGACTGAAGCCCCCCCGTCTTCTTCCTCCCTCCTGCTCTTCGCGAGCTCCTGTCACCGTGCCGCCCTCCGCTCGTCCTCGACACCTCGCCGCCGTCCGGTAAGGCCCCCCTTCACCGGCGAGGAGAGGGAGAGCGTGGAGAGAGAAGGTGAGTGCGCCCTCCCCTGACGCGGGAGCCAAGCGGACTCCCACGCTTGGTTCGGGTCCGGCGGCGTGCCCGCCGGCTCGCCGGGCTCGATCCTCGGGCAGCAGCCCCCACTGGCGCCGGGCGGCGTCCGTGGGGTCCGGCCGGCCGGAGGAGGCGGGCCGTGCCTCCGGCAAGGAAGAAGCGGGGGAGGGCGGCCCACCGGCCCTCCCTTCACCGTGGGTTCCGCCGGGCGTGCCCGCCGGCCCGCCGAGCCTCGAGCCTTGGCCGGCGACCCCCGTCGGCTCGGGGCAGCGTCGGGCGGGGCCCGGCCGGCCGCTGGTGGCCGGCCGTGTCGCCGGCAGGGGAGGAATCAAGGGAGAGGGCCGAATGACCCTCCCCTATCGCGGGAGCCAAACCGGCTCCTGCATTGGTCTGGGTCCGGCGGCGTGCCCGCCGGCCGCTCGCCGGCCCGGCTCGGCCGGCGGCCCCCACCGGCGCCGGGCGGCGTTCGGTGAGGTCCGGTCGGCCAACGGTGGCCGACCGTGCCGCCGGCACAGTGAGGAAGGAGGAGAAAAAAAGGAAGAAGAAGAAGAAAAAGAAGAAGAAAGAGAAGAGGAAGGGCCGGCCGGCCGGCGCGGCCGGCCCGGGGCCGGTCATCGGCGGCCGCCCGACCCGAGAGGGCCGGTGGTGGCCCAAGGCCGCCGGCCACTAGCTACCCCTGGTTCGGATGAACCGGGGGTGAAGCAGGGGAAAAGAAAAAAAAAAAAAGGAAAAACTTGGACTAGGCCGGGTTCGGCCCAGTCCAGTTATCCCCTTTGGGCTGAATTTTCGGGCCCCAATTTGGGCTCGGTCCAATAAAAGAAAAATTTTTATTTCCCCATTTGGGCTTCTATATTTGGAGATATTCAAGCCCCAAGTTGGGCCCAGGATTAGATTGGGTTAAGTGTAGGAGTCAGTTTGGCATCCAAAAATTGAAATTTAAAAATCTGAAAAATTATGTTGTAGGTACCCAGAGATCCCTACAGCTCATTTACGCTTTTGGATTAGCGTTGTGAGGTAAGTAAGCCAGTTATAATAATTTTTTTTAAATTATTATTAAATTATGCCATTATTGAAATAATGATACCACATTTATGTAAATGAATATTTGACTTGATTATTGTTAATTTTGGTAAATTAAATTGGCATTTGATACATGCAACTGGTTATTACATGATTATGAAAAATTACCAAATTTTGGTAAAACATGAAAAATAAATTGATATATATTTGCTATTATGCGAATAAATGTTATTTGTGATTGTGATATTATATGTCGTTACGGTCCATACTACATGTTACATGACTCCGGGACCCACCTCCACAGGGGAAATATGTGGAGAACACACATCCTAGGGATGTGCTGTGACAGGATATAGCATTAGATGCTAATTGACTCGGCACCCTTCCTCCATTGGGGGCGTACGTGGACGTGGGACATTAGTATGAAATGAGATTTACAGTGATTTGAAATTGAATTGGTATTTTGAAATATTATTTCATATTAATCGCTTCCAATTTATTCGAATATGAGATTTGTACAATTCTATAATATGATGAAATGTTTTTAAATTTGGAAGCATGACATGTATTTGACTTGATAAAAATTCTTATTTGGCTATATCATGTAATAGCAGGCTTACTTACTGAGTGTAAACTCATTAAATCTTACAATATTTTTCCAAAGCCACAGAATTATCAGGAGCAACAACAGGGGTAATTGGGAGTTCTTGATGTAAATTGATTTTATTTTGTTATATGTAACCCCATTTGGATTTATTTTGGAACTTTAGTTTGTTGTCCAACGTTACATAATTTATATTATGAAGGATTAAACTTTGTATGTTATATAGATGTTAACCCTCCTTGTTTATAAATGATATTGTACTGAATGCCTTGCATGCCTGGCATGCGGCGGGCTGTCACCCTGGGCCACCACCAGCTGGGTCCGGGGCATGACAGTAGTAAAAGGCTAAATGTTATAGTTCGGTTCATTGAGAGATTTGGCATTAATTTATGAAAATAATTTTTGTTTTATTATATGACTCATTGGATGAAGGAGACTGTTTTGTAACTTTTAGCATGCATCAAGGAGGCGCGTTATGGTATTTAAGAATATGGATTCGTTATGCATGCGGAATTCATTCATGAACACTGACCTTGTAAATGGTAATGAGAAAAACTAAAGCTTAGTGCCTCAAAATCATAATTCAAGAAGTCATTCATCTGTGTGTCATAGTCCCACTGCTCCCCCTTGAATTGGCATCGTGAAATGTGCATGCCACGTGGCAAAGCAAAGGTGATGGTATAAGGCAGCTGAGTTACGTCTTTGAGTCATTTTTTTTTCCAAGTTGCCATCGCGTGGCTGATCCTTGAAACAGATAGCAGGATGCTAAGGAAATAAGAAAATACAAAAAACGATAATGTCTAGCCTGTTGATACATAGAGAAATTTAGAATTATATATTTGTAAAATTTAAAATACCAAATAATACAAAAGATACAATGAGTCCTTCAACTGACTACAATATCAACAGTATAACCATTCTCGGGTGTAGCATTGGTCTTTTCTTTTTTTAATCTCACTCTATATTGTCATGCATGGGACTAACAATTTTTTTACTTTTTTATATAAAAAATTATTTAAAGTTAAAGCCCGATTAAGATGAAGATAAAGATTTGATCATAAAATAAGATAGTCATCAAACCCTTTTTTTATCATGCCCAACCTTGATTCCCATCTTGTCCTTCCCTTATAACCTATAGGGATCTCCTGCCAAATCATAGCCATTAGTCAGGTACCCTCTGTGATGCCTCAAATTTAGTTTCACATTGGATGAAAAAAAAATGTGTTATGTGTTTATATCAGCCAATTTTTTAAGTAGTTGTCTTTACTTTGAGAGCCATTTGGAGGAGAAATATGGATTAAAAAAATTTTCATTCTTATTTTATAAATTTAATTAAAAAATATGTGAAATTAATATTTTTTTATTGAAAAATAAATGTCATAAAAAAGATAGTGTTTATTTTCTTCACATTTTTTTTCCTACGCATTAGAATAAATTTTGGCTCTAAAAAGACCATAACTATCTTTCAATATATATATATATATATATATATATATATATATATTTCATTTTTCTTTCATATCTACCTAATTCTCATATAATCTTTGTTCTTGGAATATCATAATCAAATTAATATTTTTTATATAAATTTATCCTCACTCAAACATAAAAAAATATTTTTAGAATTATTTTATCATGCAAATATTTTATCAATTAAATGGTTAAAATTTATTTTTCTATAAAACTTTTTTAAAAAAATAAATCTCAGAAAAGTTTTTTTTTAGAATTTTTTTTTAAAAAATACCAAACAAATCATGAAGGTTTTGGTCTTAGAAGTAATGATACCCAAGCAAATGCACGAAGGTTTCACTTGCAAACCTCTGGCTCCCCAAAATCCTCCTCCGATTGCATTTCACTAATCTAGTGCTCGAGGGACCGGCTCCCCACCCCTGAACTCGATATGACACTACAAGAAAGAGGAACCACACCCCACGATCAAAACTAATAATACACCTCAAAACCAATGTAAAACATTTGCCAATCGATAGTTAAATTATAGGAATAAAATCCATACCCATAGGAATAAGGAATAGGGTTACTCGCATAAGTTCTTCCTAGCAATTTTATTTACTAAACAAAAATAAAAAATTATCGGCATAAGATATGTATATCAGCAATTATTTATTAGCACTAAAAAACTTTTATTTTAATTGGACCCAATAACTACTTGTAAAGGTTCTATTGATTGTTGCTATAGGTACATGTACTAGCTGTTTGTGACCACTAATATGAATACATTTTACAACCATTGGTTTAGATATATATGCTAGTGGTTAGCGATCAATATTATAGGTATAACTTTTTTTAAGTCATGTTTTAGCATGGTATTTTTTTTCATAAATACTAATCTTAGCTCTCTATTACATTCATGTGGAATGTACTATGGTTGCATTGTAATATAAAATTAAAACAAAAATCACATGCTGTACCATTAATTACTTCTTAAAATTATAATTACTAATTTAGTATCATACAAAAGTTAAACTTACTGCATACATTAATTTAAAACTAAATATAAAAAAAGACAACTAAAAAGCCATAAATTAAATATTTGCTATCTTCTAGCTTTACACACAAAAATATAAATAGTTATTTGGCCTAACATTTTTAGAGTCTCCAAAATCTAACAGTTGTGAAGCTCCAACAATATGACACCCTTTGTCTATCATTTCTATCTGTAAGAAGAATAGATTTTAATTATAAATAAAAATTAATTTAATAAATAAAAAAATTATTAAAGATCTACCTAAATTATCAATTATTTTCTTTTTTTCAATCCTAATTCCTACAAATGAATAAATCAAGCAAGAATATGTAAACCTGAAATCAAAGAAGATATGAGATTTAGTTAGAATATGTTTAATTGCTAGCAAAATCCTACAAGGATTGCCACTAGTCCTTACAGGTGCCTACCATCAATTCCAACTTCAGCATACTCAACTTAAGGAACAATGAACAAAAAGTAGGATACCCAACTTTAGCAATAACAACCACAATAACCACAAGAGTAATTGTTGACTTCACATTGATTTTGATGATCACAAAACAATTAAGTAAGTTACTAATGAGTTTTGTGGAGAACCATGATGAAATGCAGGCATACATGAATCACCAAGATGATAAAAAATGATTTCAAGCTCCTAAATGGATTTATGGTTCAAGAGAGGATTTTTTGTAGAAGACCAAGATCAACTAAGGATGGTTCAAGCCTCAATCAAATGAAATTCAGATGATTGGAAGGTTTTCAAATGAAGAAAATTCAAAATTATGAGAGCTAAAACAATTATTTTCTTCATTTTAATGAGTTCTCTTGTTTATGGAATGAGTTTTCAAGTTTTGAAGGTATTAGTCAACTCTCATGGCAGCTACTGGTACTTAGAATGGAAGTTTGAAGCCTTTAGCCAACTACTTTGCAAGCTATCAAGTCAAAATTGTGCCACGAGAGAGTTAATAGTGAGTTTTTCTAAGTTAGCCGACTAACCAGTCGGCTACTGTGGCAAAACAGTAAGCATTTTCAAGTTAGTTGAGTCCAAAGGCGGCTACTGTGGCCAAGACAGTGAATGTTTCCAAGTTAGCCGACTCGCTACTATGGTCAGAATAGAGAGTTTTCCAAAAGTAATCGACTACAGAGTCGACTAACTTTCTGGAACAGCTGTAACGGCTAGTTTTGACTTCCCAACGATCACAAATGGCTAGTTTAACGTTCCAATCTGTTGCCCAGCTAGGCAATCCAAGAGGGGGGATGAATTGGGTTCCTTTTAGAATTTTAAGCAATGATGTGCAATGCTTGCAAAGTTATAAGTGTGAGTGTAAGTGCAGTGACAAAATTAAAATACACAGCAAGAACAGTGGAAGGCACACACAAACACAAAGGTTTATAGTGGTTCGGTGCTAACTCTTGCACCTACATCCACTCCCTAAGAACCCCTTGGAAATTTTCACCACTAATCGTTCTCCAATGATTACAACCTAGCTTACTTAGCTAGCTTCTTATTTTCAGGCACAAGGGAGCCTTTACAACCACCAATTAAGGGTTTGGCACACCCCTCACAAGTTTCAACCAAGTTGAAACTCAACAAGATACAATAAGAAATAATTTCAGTAAGAATAGCTCCTTAATGAGCAAATAAATACAATAAAGAGCACTTTACAGATTTGAAGCCTTTTTCCCTTGAATGAGCTTCTCTTCTTTGAATGCTTTGACTTAAGAGCACTTGATGAAGCTTCAGGAGTGGTTGGTGGGAGCTTTGAATGGGCTTCAATGGATTTTCAAACTTCAGCTACAGTGATTTTTGAAAACTGAAGCAGGCTGAATTTTCTTTAGATTTGGTTTGATAAATCTCTCTTTTTCTCACTCATAATCCTTCAAAAATCCACTTAACTTCTTACTAATATATCCCATTAACTTGGATTTATAGTTGGTTAAGGGATTGGACCGTTGGAATGACCGTTTCCGAACGTTGGAATGTCAGAACTAACCGTTGGGCAAGTTCTCAGGGCATTAGTCGGCTCCAGAGCCGACTAACCTAGGAATTTCTTCTTCCCAGGCAAGGTTAGTCGACTCTAGAGCCGACTACTGTGGGGAAAGTTTCTGTATGGCCATAGTAGTTGGCTCTAGAGCCAACTAACACATAGTTTTCTTCTGTAAACACTTTTGTGACACATTTTTGGCTTGCTAACTCATATGTGGGTCGGCTTAGGGCTTCCTTCTTTCATTTCAAGTTCCAGTAGTTGCTGTGGAAGTTGACTAATATCTCCAAAACTTGAAAAATTATTCCACGGACTTGGAAAACTATTGAATCTTGAACTTTCTACACTTAGTAATTTTGCCAAAGATTTGAGTTTTACTTAATCTGACCTTGAGTCCTTCTTATCAAATACTAGGATTCTCTCTCTTGAACTATATACTGATTTTAACGTTTGGAATCCGTTTAGATATTCTTGGCGACTCTTGTATACTTGTAAGTCACATTGATTTATACCAAAATTATCAGCAACCTACTTAATTGTTTTGTGATCATCAAAATCAATGCAGGGTCAACAATCTCTCCCTTTTTGATGATGACAAAACCATTAAATATAAGATAAAAATAATAATTTAAAGCAATGCAACATTGAACTTAGCACAAGGTTGAGATTATTTGACTTATGTCAGGAGGGACTTTTAAGTCAGTTTCATATGTAGATTTTGTGCTAAAAATCTTAAAAAGAGTGCTAAAAGTAAGAATTATGAGTCAAAAATTAAAAATTTTCATCTGAGTACTTTAAAAACAATATAACATTCATTTTCCATGTTTTAAACTCAGAGAAATCAGATTTTTGGTGGGATTTATAGTGAATTTTAACCCAAAAAGCTAAATTTTCAGCAAAAATCTGAATTTTTCATGAAAAAGTTGAATTTTGTGCCAAAATGATTAATTTCAGTGCCAAATTCAAAAGTTATGTGCTGGGAATGAAGATTTATGCTAATAAATTTTGTCTTAATGCTGAAATCATAATTTTGAGCCAAAAAATCCAAAGTTTCGACAGTTAAACCAGAATGTACCAAAAGCATGCCAAAAATCTGCATAGTGTGCCGAAACTTTGATTTTTGATGTTAAAAATTGCAAGAAAAGTTTTCAAATGAAACTTAATTATTTTAAAGAGAAGTAAGATGAAACTAACAAGTTTTGTCTCCCCCTTTTTGAAAAATTTCAAAAAGATCATCTTATTTTCAATTTTATTCTTCCTAAACATATGCTCTCATTGTTCCATTTTGAAATTATAAAACATGCTGAAACTTTTTGAAAAACTTGCTGAAACATGATGAAAAAGTTTGGAAAAATGTTCTGAAACTTGATAAGAAAATCCTTCTCCTTTTTAAATGTGTACTTACCCTCTTTGATCTTTTCATGAGTCCATTCTCTCCCTTTTTGTCATCAATCAAAAAGGAAGTGAAAGATTAAGCACTTAATTTTATATAACTCATCCTTGATAGTTCAATATTGAAAATTTTCATGACAAGTGAAAGATCTCATATAGGAATTTTTATGACAAATAAAAATGGAAGATTAACATGACACATTTTATAATAAGAAAATTTCATATACAGAATTTTCATATAAAAGAGCATTAAATATAAAATTTCATACAAAGGATTTTCATAACATGACATTTTGATACAAGCATTACAAACACCAAGACTTAACATAAACATTTCATTAAATATAGAATTTCATACATAGACTTTCATACATAAGAGTTTCATACATGACTAGCATCACAAATATTTAGTTCTAATACAAACATTTCAATACATAAAGATCTTAATATATTCTAAACACAATAAGATGACCTAAACTACTCCTCATCTGAGGATACAACAGATGACTGAGCAGAAGATCCAGCACCACATCCTTGTGGAGGAGGACGATAAGAAGCATGTGGTAGCCTGGAGCGGGGGTGAGCAGATGTGAAGCCAGGCTGGGAAGGTGGCTGAGCAGGATGGGTAGGTGGCTGAAATGCAACTGCAGCAAGCTGGTCGCTGATGGTGGAGACCAAATGGTGAAGGAAACCAATGGACATCTTCAGTCTCTCAGATTTTCCACCAAAGGTCACAATCTGAGCTCTCAGCTGTCTCACTTCTTCAGCCACACGGGCTAACTCCTCAGAGTCACGGCTAGATCCATATTCGTGACTTTCCATCTCATGCATCATCAGCCTTCCACTAATAATATTTACAGAGTGCTCCAACCTATCCAATCTTATCATCATCTGAGTCATGGTCTCATTTACAGTAGAAATGTGAGGTACCATAGTAAAATCACCTGTAGATGAGCCACTATCCCCTGAACTTCTGCTGGAGAGAGCAGATGACACCTCTCTGACAATGTATTACAACTGATCCTGACTGAGCTCAATAGATGTCCTCTAGGGTGCTGTGGGCTCCTCAGTCTGCTGCCTAGTACTTGGTTCAGCCTCCTCATGTGAGGAAGAAGATGGACCCTCAGCCTCAACTGGCTCATCTTCCTCTGCCTCTCTTCCTCTTCCTCTGGTCCACCGCCCATTAATCTTTACAAAACCCATCGGCGTAGAGAATGTTCATTGTAGAAGTCCGAATGGTGCAACTTGGTGAATTCTTCACCTTTCAGTCTTACTCCAAAGTGCTTAAAGAAATGGGTGAGAAGCATATCATAGGAAAGAGCAGATCTGGCTCTGTTGACTGTTTCTCTCCACACAGTCAACATCAAATCAGGGAGATCATAGGGGATGTCACTGACAATGTGATACATGAGGGTCAGATCCTTCTCAGTGACCAGATTGAAGCTACCAGTTCTAGGGATGAAAATCCTAGAGATGGAGAAGTCTCATTTCCATATTTAGGGTGTTGGCCTCCAAACGGTCTACACCCTCTCCATCCTCAATTCCTAGGATAGTCTCAATCCTATGAGCTCTATCCTCAGGAGAATCCTCACACACTCCACCAATAGGGACTCTCAAAATATTCCCAATGAAGGTGCGGTCCAGCTCAATACTAACCCCTTTTACTATGGAAGAAGCAGAGGTAAAATCAACAGAGAGATTCTAGTAAAACTCTCTTACCAATTTTGGGTAGATTGCAACCTCTGTCTTGCACATGAAGCTCCATCCCCTTTGTTGAAGCATCCACCCAATAGTGAACCATTCCCGAGCAAGGAATCTAAAGTCCACGATCCTTCTATTTGAAATAGCTCTTGTGGATAAGGATTGGATGCCAGAGAACCTTGAGGGAGAGGGCACGGCAGGAGCTTGTGCGCCTCTCTCGCGGGAGCTCTCCGGGGCTTCTTCTTGCCGCACGCGGGGGATCCTCATCCGTGGAGCCATGGAGCTGGGGCGCTAGATCTGAGGGGAAGAAGGGATCTAGAGAGAGTGGAGGAAGGGGTTTAGAGGGTTCTAGGCTAGGGGGGAAGAGTTGGGAGAAGATGGGGAAGAAATGAGGAAGTGGTAGTCCAAGAGGCGTTTGGTTTTCTTTTAAATCGAGCGTCTCTTGGAGTTAGTCGGCTCCCATGCCGACTAACTCCATGTTAGTCGACTCCCCAGTCGACTAACATGGGGAGCAAGATGCCAGGCCTCCAGAAAATCCAAGAATCTCCACTGAAAATAATTTTTACAAGCTATGCATGTTATAAGATCGTGAAGAGGGGTCAATTGGGCTAATTGTCATGATTTTTAATATTTAAAAGCATGTCCAAAAAAAATTTAAAAAATTAATCTATGTAGCTGACTCATTCTGACGGGGGGGTCAAACATGCCAAGTTCTCTTATAATTTCATAAAATTTGCTTTCGTCAAGGGGTTTTATGAAACTATCAGCTAATTGCTTGTCAGTACTAACAAATTCAAGGATTATATCTCTATTTTGAACATGATCTCTAATGAAATGATATTTAATTTCAATGTGTTTGGTCCTAAAGTGTTAAATTGAATTTTTAGTCAAATTGATGGCACTAGTATTGTTATATCTTATGGGAATGTCTTTAAGTTTAATGCCATAACCCTCTAGTTATTGCTTAATCCATAAGATTTGAGTACAACAACTTCTAGCAGCTATGTATTCAGCCTCAGCTGTAGATAAAGCAACTAAAGTTTGTCTCTTGCTAAACCATGAGATTAAGTTAACTCCTAGAAATTGACAAGTTTTACTAGTTGATTTTCTATCAATTTTACAACCAGCAAAATCAGAGTCTAAGTAACCAATCAGATCAACATTGGATTGCTTAGCATACCAAAGACCAAGATTTTTAGTACCATTTAAATATCTTAAGATTCTTTTCACAGCATTTAAATGTGTGTCTCTGGGATTAGCTTGAAATCTAGCACACATGCATACACTGAATAAAATATCAGGCCTACTAGCAGTTAGATATAAAAGTGATCCTATCATGCCTCTATAAAGCTTTAAATCTACTGATTTACTATTATCATTCAAATCAAGTTTGCAAGATGAGCTCATAGGGGTACCGGCACATTTAGAATTCTCCATGCCAAATTTCTTCAGAATTTCTCTTGTATATTTACTTTGGCTAATAAAGATTTCTTCTACATTTTGCTTTATTTGAAGTTCGAGAAAATAGTTGAGTTCACCCATCATGCTCATCTCGAACTCTCCCTGCATGAGCTTAGCAAAATCTTGGTACAAAATTTCATTAGTAGCACTGAAAATAATGTCATCCACATAAATTTGCACAATAAGCATATCATCATTTTTTCTTTTTATAAATAATGTAGTGTCCACATTTCCTCTAATAAAATTGTTGCTTATCAAAAATTTGCTTAATCTATCATACCATGCCCGGGGTGCTTGTTTCAAACCATATAAAGCTTTGTTCAACTTAAACACATAGTTTGGATGTTCATTATTTTCAAAATCGGATGGTTGTTCTACATAGACTTCCTTAACAATATATCCATTTAGGAAAGCACTTTTAACATCCATTTGAAATAATTTGAAGTTCATAAAGCATGTAAGAGCAAGTAATAATCTGATAGCTTCTAGTCTTGCAACAGGAGCAAAGGTTTCATCAAAATCAATGTCTTCTTCCTGATTATAACCTTTAGGTACCAATCTTGCTTTATTTCTAATTATGTTTCCATACTCATCCAATTTATTTCTGAAAACCCATTTAGTGCCAATTATGGGATAATCTATTGGTCTATTAACTAAGATCCATACATTATTTCTTTCAAATTAATTTAATTCTTCATGCATTGCATTTATCCAATCAGGATCATTTTTAGCTTCATCAAAGTATTTTGGTTCAATTTGTGAAACAAATGCTAAATGATTACATGCATCTCTATATGAGGACTTAGTTCTTACTCCTTGAGATGGGCTACCAATAATAAGTTTTTTGGGGTGATTGTGAACATACCTCCACTCTTTTTCCAAATCATGTATACCTTGAGGTTCAGCTCGTTGGAGTGTTTCAATGCTATCTTCCTGATTACTTTGTTCATTTGATCCTTCTTTCTTCTTTAGAGTAATGTCTTGGATTCCTTCTTCAAGTAGACCTGCATCATCAACTATATCCTTCTTCCTTGATGGAAGTTCATTAGTTTCATCAAATACTACATGAATGGATTCTTCTACCACTAATGTTTTCTTATTAAATACTCTATAAGCTCTACTATTGGTAGAATATCCAAGAAAAATTTCTTCATCAGATTTTGCATCAAATTTATCAAGATTTGTTTTGCCATTATCTAGAATAAAACATTTACATCCAAAAACATGAAAATATCCAATGTTTAGTTTTCTACCTTTCCAAAGTTCATATGGGATCTTTTTCAAAATAGGTCTTATTAGAACTTAATTCAAAACATAACATGCTGTATTGATTACTTCAGCCCAAAAGAATTTTGGGAGATTGCTTTCACACAACATGGTTCGGGCCATTTCTTCAAGGGTTCTATTTTTCCTTTCAACTACACCATTTTGTTGAGGGATTCTAGGTGCAGAAAAATTGTAGTTAATTCCTTTTTCATTACAAAAACTTTCAAAATGTTGATTTTCAAATTTTTTTCCATGATCACTTCGAATAGATGCAACTTGAACACCTTTTTCATTTGTTGCTTTTCTGAAAAATTTTAAAAATATAGAAAAAGCTTCATCTTTGCTTGCTAAGAATAAAACCTAAGTAAAACGAGAGAAATCATCAATGATTACAAAACCATAATATTTACCACCTAGACTTGTGGTTCTAGTTGGTCCAAACAAGTCCATATGTAAAAGTTCCAAGGGCCTAGAAGTTGAAACCATATTTTTGGATTTGAATGAAACTCTAGTTTGTTTTCCAAACTAGCATGCATCACAAATTTTGTCCATTTCAAAACTTAATTTTGGCAAATCATTTACTAAATCTCTTTTAATTAGTTTGGAAAGCAAATCCATGCTAACATAAGTAAGTCTACGATGCCATAACCAGCTAGAATCATTAAATTTAGAATTCATGGCAACTAGATATTCAACATTTCGGTCATTAAGCTCATTTAGATCTACCATATAAACATTTCCATGCCTATGACCAATAAATTTCATGTTGTCATCAGCAGGATTTGTAACCATGCAAACAGATAATTCAAAAATGACTTTAAAACCTTTATCACATAATTGACTAATGTTTAACAAATTATGCTTTAATCCATCAACAAGAAGAATATTATCAATAAAAGTATGGGAAGTGATAATAATTTTGCCAATGCCAATGATCCTTCCTTGAGCATTGTCTCCAAAAGTAACCACTCCTCCATCCTTAGCTTCCAAAGTGATGAATTGAGATTCATCACCCGTCATGTGTCTTGAGCACCCGCTATCGAAGTACCATCTTCTTTTTGCATTACGGGACATAAGACACATCTGTAACCACAATATCAAGTTATGTTCTTAGGTACTCAAGTTTTCTTGGGTCCTTTGGGGTTAGCATGAATGGTTCTTTTAGGAACCCAAATCTTCTTGATATTCTTGTTGATATGAGAGTTACATGCATAGGCTTTATGTCCTGGTTTTCCACATTTGAAATAAGTAATTTTTGAAAAATTGTTTGGTGGAACATATTTTTCAAAAATTTTTGCTTCTTTAAAGGTTTATAACCTAGTCTAGCTTTATTAAAAATAGCCTTTTGGTTGTCAAGAATCATTTGCAATTTTGTGGAACTTAAAGTAAATTTGTCCACAATGGGTTTCAGTTTGTTAACTTCATTTTTCAAATTCAGATTTTTTTGGGTTAAAACAGAATTCTCATTTGAAAATTTTTCTTTTTCAAAAACTAATTTTTGGACTTGATTTTTCAAATCTTTGTTTTTGCTGCCTAACTTTTTGAATTCAGCAAGTAAATCATAAAAAGCATCTTGCAATTCATCAAATGTAAATTCAGTTTGAGAGTTAGAGATTACCTCTTCTTCACAAGCCATGAGACACAGATTTGCAGTTTCCTGCTTCTCATCCTCTGAATTTGTTTTATCGCTGTCACTCCAAGTTGCCATCAAGGCTTTCTTCTTAGCCTTTTTGGGACCTTTCTTTAGTAGTGGGCAATCAGCTTTGAAATGTCCAGGCTTCTTAGACTCATAGCATGTGAGAAGCTGCTCCTTATCCTTTTCCTTGCTGAAATCTCCTTTCAGCAGTGGCCTTCTCTTCACTCCTTGTTTCTTCTTCCTCATGAATCTTCTAAATTTTCTTGTGATGAGAGCAAGCTCATCATCCCCTTCACTCTTTTATGAAGATTCATTACATTCATCCTTTTGATCTGAACATTTTAAGGCCATGATTCTTCTCTTCTTGGACTCCTCCTTATCAAGATGTTGTTCAACTTGAATTTCATGGGTCATCAATGATCCCATGAGCTCTTCTAGAGGAAGGATGTTGAGGTCTTTTGCCTCTTGAATTGCAGTCATCTTAGCTTCCCATGACCTAAGCAAAGATCTCAAAATTTTTCTTACTAGATCACTGTTAGTATAAGACTTTCCAAGGCTTTTAAGACCATTCACAATATCAGTAAATCTAGTGAACATATCAGCAATGCATTCATTTGGTTCCATTTTAAACAGTTCATATCTATGTACAAGCATGTTGATTTTGGATTCTTTCACTTGATTTGTGCCTTCATGGGTGACCTCAAGTCTATCCCAAATTTCTTTGGTAGAAATACAAGTGAAAATTCTATTAAATTCATTTGCATCAAGAGAACAATATAAAACATTCATGGCTTTAGCATTTAGCTGAGCCATTTTCTTATCATGCTTATCCCAATTCGCTTCCGATTTGAGTATTTCAAGACCATTTGTTCTAAGAATGGGTGTGTGAGGACCATTGACAATGATACTCCATAGATCATAGTCAAATGCTTGAATAAAAATTTTCATCCTAGCCTTCCAATAAGTGTATTTTGTGCCATTGAATAAGGGTGGTCTGTTTGTGGACTGTCCCTCAATCAACAAGGAACTCATTTGGGCTGCCATAGATCTTGGACTCTTTGTCGGTTAAGACAAATGCAAGCAAGAGAACCAATGCTCTGATACCACTTGTTGCCTAGCTAGGCAACCCAAGAGGAGGGGTGAATTGGGTTCCTTTTAGAATTTTAAACAATGATGTGCAATGCTTGCAAAGTTATAAGTGTGAGTGTAAGTGCAGTGACAAAATTAAAACACACAGCACGAACAGTGGAAGGCACACACAAACACAAAGGTTTATAGTAGTTCGGTGCTAACCCTTGCACCTACATCCACTCCCCAAGAACCCCTTAGAAATTTTTACCACTAATCATTCTCCAATGATTACAACCTAGCTTATTTAGCTAGCTTCTTGTTTCCAGGCACAAGGGAGCCTTTACAACCACCAATTAAGGGTTTGGCACACCCCTCACAAGTTTCAACCAAGTTGAAACTCAACAAGATATAATAAGAAATAATTTCAGCAAGAATAGCTCCTTAATGAGCAAATAAATACAATAAAGAGCACTTTACAGATTTGAAGCCTTTTTTCCTTGAATGAGCTTCTCTTCTTTGAATGCTTTGAGTTAAGAGTACTTGATGAAGCTTCAGGAGTGGTTGGTTAGAGCTTTGAATGGGCTTCAATGGATTTTCAAACTTCAGCTACAGTGATTTTTGAAAACAGAAGCAGGCTAAATTTTCTTTGGATTTGGCTTAATAAATCTCTCTTTTTCTCACTTGTAATCCTTCAAAAATCTACTTAACTTCTTGCTAATTCATTCCATTAACTTGGATTTATAGTTGGTTGAGGGATTAGACCGTTGGAATGACCGTTTCCGAACGTTGGAATGTCAGAACTAGCCGTTGGGCAAGTTTTCAAGGTGTTAGTCGGCTCCAGAGCCGACTAACCTAGGAATTTCTTCTTCCCAGGCAAGGTTAGTCGACTCTAGAGCCGACTAACACCACAGTAGTCGTCTCTAGAGCTGACTAACGTGGATAAACCCACTGTTTTTCCACTAGAAGTCGGCTCTAGAGCCGACTAACCTGGGGAAAGTCTCTGTATGGCCACAGTAGTCGGCTCTAGAGCCGACTAACACATAGTTTTCTTCTGTAAACACTTCCGTGACACATTTTTGGCTTGCTAACTCACATGTGGGTCAGCTTAGGGCTTCCTTCTTCCATTCCAAGTTCCAGTAGTTGCCGTGAGAGTTGACTAATGTCTCCAAAACTTAAAAAATTGTTCCACGGACTTCGAAAACCATTGAATCTTGAACTTTCTACACTTAGTAATTTTGCCAAAGATCTGAGTTTTACTTAATCTGACCTTGAGTCCTTCTCAGATACTAGGATTCTCTCTCTTGAACTACATACTGATTTTGACGTTTGGAATCCGTTTAGATATTTTTGGCGACTCTTGTATACCTGCAAGTCACATTGATCTACACCAAAATCATCAGTAACCTACTTAATTATTTTGTGATCATCAAAATCAATGCAGGGTCAACACAATCATTTAATAAACTATAAATACTTATAAATGGGATGGATTAGCAAGAGATTGGGAGTATTTTTGAGGGATTACAAGTGAAAAAAAGAGTAAAAAACCAAGTGAAAATCAAGAAAGATTTCAGCCTTCCTGTTTTGAAAAGAAAGTGTGTTGCAGAGTTTGAAACTCCTTCAAAGCTCATTCAAGGCTCCTTCTAACTACTCAAAAAGCTCTTTCAAGTGCTCATAGCCCCAACATTTAAAGAGGAGAAGCTCATTTAAAGGGAGAGATCTTCAAAAACTGTAAAGTGCTTTTATTGTTAAATTTGCTCATTAAGGAGCTGAAAATTCTGAAACTCTTTTCCTTGTAAGTTGTTTGAGTTTCAACTTGGTTGAAACTTATGTTGGGTGTGCCAAACCTATAATTGGTGATTTGTAAGGCTTTCTTGTGCCCGAAAATAAGAAGTTAGCCGAGAAAGCTAAGAAAAGGCTCCTTTGTGCTTGAAAAATAAGGAGCTAGCTGGGTTAGTTAGGTTTGTAATCGTTTGAAGAATGATTAGTAGAGAAAATTCGCAAGGGATTCTTGGGGAGTGGACGTAGGTGCAAGGATTGGCATTGAACCACTATAAATTGCTGTGTTTGTATGTTTGTCTCTTACTGTTGTTATTACTTGTTCTCGCTATCAACACTCCATACTCACACAGATTTTATTGTTTTATAAAATTGCACATACTTACTAAAAATTTTTAAAGAACCTAATTTACCCCTCCTTTTGGGTTGCTTAGCTGGGCAACAGTAATCACAATAACAAAAATTAGATATAACACATTAATTATAATACTAAACATACCATATTACAAAAGGAGATATTTTTGATGAAAAAATCTGCAGAGAAAGCTAATAAAAACCATTAAAAAAAGTTTTTCCTACAGACTTTATGGTTGTTGGAAGTTGTTGGTAAAAGACTTGTTAGAAAAAATTTATGATGAAAACATCTGATTGTTGGAAAAAAGTTAACTTTTAATGACAAATAATTATTCATGGAAAAAAGTGTTATCTATGATGGACTCTTAATCGTTGAAAAAGTTTAAATTTTTAGCAACAATACTTCTACCTATGGAAATAATATGTAATTATCTTCACAATGTTTTTCGTTAAAAAAAATATATATTGAATTGAGTAACTAATCATTATAAGAGAAAAAAAATCATCGAAAAAAATCTATTCTGATCAACCATCAATAACCATTTTTTGCGATGGTTTTCTTTGAAGAAAAAACATAGTCACACCCAATACAACTTATACATGGAAGATATCAAATGTATTCAACCAACTATTATGCAATTTACTCAAAGAAATTATAAAAAGAAAAAAAGTATTGGAGTTAATCCAGTGAAATTTGATAACACAAGAAAGGGATCAGTTTGTCAATCTCATGATTTCTGATTTAAAATGTCAATGAAATGGCGGAGCCAAGGGTGGGTATGAGTTGAACCGAGATAGGCTTAGGTTGGGCCAAACTTATAATGCATAATCCAATGCATTAGGTCGGATAGAGCTGGACCTGAACTCGAGCCAGATATAACCAATCCAAACCTAACCCAGTCGAAGTCTCTAAGGCCCTAGACTTAGTCCATCGTGGGTTACTTTTTTATGTTATAATTATATGATATATAAAATATATGTATATTATGTTATTAAAATAAAATTTGATGGGTGATAAGCGCATGTACCTTTTATTCATAAGGTTCTTTATTTGATTTCCATCCTTTTTCATTTTTTAAAAAAAATCATTTTATATTCTAATAAATATAAATCTTAAAATTTTTCAGGCCAGTTCCTGGGCCATTTGGCCCATGCCCACCTCTAGATGGAGCTTGCGGTTGCCAATCTATGTTTCAACATTCAAATGCGAGATTCTCAATCATACCGCCGTACAAAACATGCCCATGGTGGCCAACTTCGTGGCACCATTTTCCTTGGCATATGGACTCAATGCAGCGGAGTGGGAGTGCGGCGTCTCGAGTTGGAGGGGGCAGGGGCCGAGCGCATTGGGGGCCATGCTCAACTAGAGAAACCTTGCAGCGGTCTCAACGAGCACTATCGCGCATGAATTCCAGGGCACGGCAATGTTGCATCTTTGTATTGACGTGCATGGGAGATGATAGCCTAGGTTGCTCAAGAAAATCGAGCAAGCAGTTTGTTACATTTTAAGTTTATTTGCTGGTCCAATTAATTCGCTATTAGATGTAATTAAAAAATTTTAGTAGAAATTAATTGGTAGCGTATGCATTTGAATTATAAGCACATAATACTTTCTTTTTCATTCAATATGAGACTAAATTTAGGGTATTACAATCTTTCTTTTTTATGATGTGATGTTCTCATCACACGCTACAAGCTATCTATAATTTATCCTCGAACCGTATCGTTGTTATAAGAATGACTCCACGCTATGACAACTCTACCACCGTCTTATGAGTAATCATTTCCTTATGTCTATTAACTTTCGCATATTTAAATCGGCTCTGATATAATTTGTTACGCTCCAAATTTATCTACTAGTCCAATAACTCGCTAGCAAATGAAAATCATGTGGTACAAAAATTTAAGTAAAAATTAATTGATAATAGGTATACTTAAGTTATAAGCATATAATATTTTTTTTTTAATCTAATATGCAACTAAATTTGAAATATCACATAACAAGTTAAAATTTTTCGATGAATAGCAACTAAGAAGCAATGAGTAGCATGACTCACCCACACCAATGGTTGGCAAGCGTGGATGGATGGAGAGTTTTTAATATATATATATAGACATGCACGCGCACACATATTACCCGGTAAAAAGCTCCCAATTCCTTCACTGGCTGCAAGCAACCTATTTTAAACAACTTTAAATCGAACATAAATGAGTTCGAGTTATAGGTAAGTTGGCTTGTTTATGTTCATTATTAAATGAATTAGGTTTAAATTTAGGCCTTTCATTCCTTTAAGCCCATTTAGACATATTCAGTGATTCAGTCAAACCATGACTCAATTTGCATAACTTATTTAAAATTTATTTAATTCATTTAAAACCTATCAATCAATTTAGCTTGGCCTTTTTTTTATCTATTTTAAATCTATTTAACTGGTTAAAATTTTTTTAACTTATTTAATCTGTTGAACCTGATTTGACCCATCAAATAAATGAGATATGGGGGTTGGATCATATTTAACAAACAAGCTAGATTTAAATCTCAATTTTTGATTTATTTTATTAAATATATCATATTTGAATGGATAAAATTTTGACAAGACTCGATTGCCACCCTACTGTTTCGCTTGCAAGTCGGTCTCTTACCGTGGAACTTTTTGTTTTTCCGCAGCCTCCGGCATCACGGGGCCTGCACGGCTGATTGCGTCTTGCGAGCATCCACACTGTACTTGAAGCATCGCCGAAGACTTCTTGCAAGGCTGTGAACGTACGGGGGTATATACGGAATGATGGCCCAGCCTGGCCCGTGGCTACAAAGGCAACAACTATAACAGCAGTGAAGACAACAGCATTATTATTGGTAGAGGTAAAAAGAAAAATATATCGATAAGTTTCTTATTCCTAAAAATATTGAAAGTAGAGATAAAAAATAATCATTTTAAACATTTTTTTTATCTTTATTTCTATTATTATTTTATTTTAAAATTAGGAAATAAAAAATAAGAGTCGTTATACAGGCCCTAAGCCGTTCATACAACAAATCTTGACTTAAAAACTGTGAGATGCCTCAATTCTCATAATCAAATCTTAAAAATATGTGACCCCAAGTAATCTTCTGCCTAATAAACAGGCGTACTGGTTTTCTGAAAAAAAAAAAAATAATAATAATAAAAAGAAAACTAGAGAAACATTGGACTTGCACCCCACATTTTGGGTCTGCATAATATTTTCTAAAACAACAAATCTAGAATTTCACATGGCCTCTCCATGCCATTCTTAACACCCGAATGAGATTCTTCCAGCATCAACTGTTTTTATTTTTTAAATTCACTAAAAGAAAAAACCTTCAGTGAGAGTCCATTGGTGGAATCTGGAGCTTTTTTTTTTTTTTTTTTTTTAATATTAGGGGCTGGGGTGGGGGGTGTTGGTGGCGAGAGAATTTTGTATGGTCCCTTGGCAAGAAAGCAACAAGCACCGTCATCATATCTGGCGGTTCTTTTGGCAGCATGAGGAGACAAGAAGGTATCTAAGTGAGACGGCTTTCCTTAGTTTTAAATTGGGCTCTCCGAGCTCGACTGGGAGGGGCGAGGACTTTTCTCTGGGGACTGCCGCCTTGGGAAATTTTAAATGTCCGCAGGATGATGGCCTTGGAGGCCTTCGCCATGAACACTAGCATTTTGTTGGGTTGTGTCCCCTCCTTGTCAGTAGTTTAAATATAGCACTCGCACAAAAAAAACAAAAAAACAAAAAAAAAGCTGGAGATTTTAACAAGTTTGACCGTGGAAGCATGCATGGTTTGTCTTCATAGCTTGTAAGTATTATGATATATGGAAATGCATGGTATCACATTCTATGATGTGATGGGCTAGTCACAAGATGGTAGACAAATGGATGCGCTATGCATCAGTTTTTCTGAAACATGTCATGAACTCCATCACATTGAGTTCATATTTGACAATCACAAGCGAGAGGCACCCTTAATTATCCATAGTGAGTTTGAATACTTGATGTTCACTAATATATCTTCATAGTTATTAAATCCTTCCTAAAGAAACATGATGGGTGAGTTCTAACTTTTAAGCGGTTAATAACTTCCAAACATCGTTGATAACCATGATCTTAGATCACACTCTCATTATTACAAGGTTAATAGAAAGAAACTGCTCTTCTTTATTATTGTTGTTGTTGTTCCTTCTACGTTAAAAATTTTTTAAATTTTATCTTGAGCTAAAGTAAAACAAAATTTTGCATCACTGAGAAACTAAAGGAAGTTCAAGAGCATTCTAATTGTAGCACATAATTCTTCAATTCATTTGGTTTAGTGTTTACAGTTTGTTGTTAAGTCAAGCTTATTCAACTATCATTAGTTTATGAAAGAATGTAACAGCTTAAATGATATTTGCCTTTATTGTTGATGATTTATTAGCTAAATTCTTAAGACTGGGAAAAAAAAAAAAGATTCAAATATTTAGGTGCTAACATATCATCCAAACAACTGCAGCTCAAAGTGCCCCAGCCCAAGCTCATGACAAACTTGAGTTAGAATCACAAATCACAGGGCTCTCTCTCTCTCTCTCTCTCTCTCTCTCTCTCTCTCTCTCTCGCTCTCTCTACACACACGCACACAAAATGGTATAAAGAAAACGACCATTAGGTCCATGTCCTATTGGTGCAATGGCTTTTTTGGGGCACCCCTAGGGTCACTGAACTTATTAACAACACAATGAGATAAAAGAAAAACAAGCATTAGAAGTCAAGCAATATGATTTAAAAAAGTAAAGACAACATCGGTCGGTTCAACCTTCCATGCAATGATCTCCCTTCCAAGGGAATATGCCTTTAAATCTCCAGACAAAGTCTCATAAAGTATATGAACTTTCAAGTGCTGCAGTTTCACCTGGTAAGAAAGATCGATTTTACGTTGCGTTTTTGTGGGGACCAACAGTTGTGACTCTTAAAAAGAAAAAAAAGTATGCACCATTGCATAAGTTAGCTGAATTTTTCATGGACCACAAGGGATAAAATAAGTATCAAAGCTCCCTTTTAGACCACCCATCCACAGAATGAGGGGCTCCAAACCCAGTCAGCAATGATCCCAGATGCGCATTGGGTACTCATAGCAGTGCTCTTTAAAAAAAACAAAAGCAAAACCTCTGGAGCTCTATTGCATCTCTAAGCATTGGATGAAGTTTTTTAATAATATGATCTGTTGATTTGTCTATTACGTTATGTGACACATAACTCATGTCATAGAATCCGATAGATTATGATAACAGGATGGTTGAATGTTAAATAAGAGAATGCCAGCACTTTGCAATATTGTATCTATAGGTTAATGCCAGGTTCTCATCCATACTCATGTCATAGAATCCAATAGATTATGATAACAGGATGGTTGAACGTTAAATAAGAGAATCCCAGCACTTTGAAATATTGTATCCATAGGTTAGTGCTAGGTTCTCATCCATACATAAAACAAAGGTCAGGCCTTCCACCACCTTCCTCCACTCACCATCAGAAAGATTGCAATAAAGGAAAGCACTCTGGTCATGCTGGCACTTTCATGACTTAAAAGTGGGTTAAAGAATGCAGACCAAAGTGAGGTAGAACTCATCTAAATAAATTGTACTGGACCTAAACTGAATACCCTACTGCAAAATTGTTCTGAGTATGGATGTCAAATCTAGATCAAAATTTCCTACAAGTTTTGATATAGATTCAACAGTGGACATGATCTGATAGGACCTGATTGGACCTAATCAGATGCAACAAAGATTAAACAAGAAACACCTAGATGTAGGGCTGCAATGCATCTTAGATTTTATTGGAACTCCACAAATCCTCACCCATGTAGATTCACAGAATCTAGATATAAGCTGTTGGCCTTGAAGTGGCTTAAGGTTTTTGGGTTAGGAACATTACCTCCTAGCCCTTGGTGATCAATGATTATCTTCACCAATCCTCACCTCTCCATTCATCTCTGGATTTTCAGTTTGTTGGAACGGTGAAATTACTCTCTTTTATATTCGAAACCCAAAATGCTTTACAAAGTATTTGACCAATTTTTCTTTACTTCATCTACCCATCTCAATATAAGACCTTAGCTCTACTTTTCTGCACTATGGTATCATCCGTATACAATTAATCAGCAAGCATAAACTATACTTTTGTTTGCATGATCATCATTTAAGGTATAGTTTTATGCAGCATGCTAATTAACCTTCATTATTTCTCTGCAACAAAGAAAATATCATAAGATTGGAGCTTAATCTAGAAAGTCCTACACAAATAGAGTTTTGACAAGAAGAAATAGAGTATCCATTAGCTTTTCATGCACCGGGGCAACAACCATGAGGACATCAAGACCTTGAAATTTTTAAAATTACATAAATATAACAGAAACAAATATGATGAAGAAATTGGTTATACATCTTTTCATAATAATATCTGTTGTCGACATCTCCTTATATCAATCAAAAGTAGATCTTTTTGTCGTTGGTTAAACGCACATAAGATTTACTAATTTTGTCGCATTACAAGTGCTCAATTATCTTATAATAGCAATCAAAAATAGAACTTTTGTCGTTGGTTAGGTACGCATAAGATTTGCTAATATTGTCGTATCACAAACACTCAATTATCTTGTTATGTCAATCAAAAGTAGATCTTTTTATGATTAGTTAGATGCGCATAAGATTTACTAATTTTATCATGTTATATGTATTTTATTATCTTTTTATATCAATTAAAAGTAGATTTTTTTACCATTGATTAGATACGCATAAAATTTACTAATTTTATCATGTTATAAGAGCTCAACAATCTTATTATATCAACCGTAAGTGAAACCTTCTGTTGCCCATTTTGATGGGCATAAGGTTTACTAATTTTGCCGTGCCATGTGTGCCCAATTTTGGTTTGGTATCATCAACATGATGGAAAGTACCACCCCAATCCATGCTAATAATGTAGCTTGCGTTCAGCAAGTCTTGGCTCCTCACTAGTAAAAATAAATAATAATAATAATAATAATAATAATAATAATAATAATAATAATAATAATAATATCTTGGAAGCCAAACCCCAAGATTGACCTCACACGCTGGCCAAGCTGCAACGTACCTGGACCCATCGGCCATATCTTAAGAACCCTGGGGAAAGACAAAAATCCGCCTTGGTGGGGCCCACTGGGAGACTCTTCCCTCAAATATATGCTCACCATTGCCACGGCCGAAGCCATGGTTTGTTTAATGGGAAGTTGGTTTTGGGGTGTCTCTCTCTGTTTCTCTCTGTTTATCTCTCTCTCTCTCTCTCTCTCTCTCTCTCTCTCTCTTTGTCACTCCGTCTCCGTCGCAGTGCGGCTCGATTTGGGGGAAAGCAATGGAGGAGTGAGTGATGGTGTTCAGAGGATCTGATCCAATTGATGGTGAGTACCAAAAAAATAAAAAGTTTGAATTTTGCTTTATTTGTAGTCAGAATTTCTCGCATTTGGTGTTCTTTGATGGATCGTGGCGGGATTTAGGGGCGGAAATTTGTGGAAAAGGAAAAGATTGAGGGCAAAAAGGTTCTTGTTCCTGAGGCCTTTTTGGGAGAGACAAGGTCACATTTTGGGGGGATGGGCCTTGTTGGATGAGTGTATTTCTGTTCCAAATTGGATGCCCTCAGACTCCCTCTTTTGGCCTACTGGATTGAATTCCGTCTCCGTTTTGGGGTTTTCAGTTCCGTTTTTCCTCTGTTCTTTTTTCTTTTTCTCTTGGTTTTCTTTTGTGAACCGTTGTTTCTTTGCTCCATACGAAATTTTTTGTGGCCGTTTGTTCTGGTTTGAATTCCGGATGGATGGTTCTGGTCTTGGGGTTTTGGGATTGGGGATTGAATTGGGATTTGAAGGGATTGCTTCGATGTGGGAAAGTCGGTATTTTCAATTTTTTTTTAAAAAAAATTTGGTTATTGGAATTGATGAAAACTTTCAGCCCGGATATTTTTTTTTATATCTGGGAATCTCTCTTTTAAGCGCATCTTGAGCTCTTTTATCGGTATAGAAAGATGGAGTCCTTCCAACAGAGTTCTCAGGAGTTGTGTTCGTTTGGTTTGCAGATTGGGTGTTGGAAGGATAGAAGGTATTTGTAGTTGATTGGATTAAAAAAAAGAGTAACTTTAGAAGAAAAAGCGAAAAATTTCTTTTTGCACAGGTCCTTTCTGTGCGTTTTAGGGTGTTCAAGGAGTTTGCATGTGGGGTCTGAGCCTGAGGTTCTGATCGCTGAGGTTTGGGTGAAGAGCCGGTGAATGGGGATTCAGACGATGGCTACGCAGGGTGGCGGCGGCTCCGGAGGACAGCGATCCCAGATTCAGAGCTTGGCGAGGCAAGGATCCCTTTATAACCTTACCCTCAATGAGGTCCAGAGCCACTTGGGTGAACCCTTGAGCAGTATGAACCTTGATGAGCTCCTAAAAAGCGTGTTCCCGGAGGGCAACCCATCCTTGGGAATGGAACTTGACGGTGCCACCGACCAATACGCCTCTGGTTCTGGTCTCCAGCGCCAGGGAAGCATTACCATGCCGCGGGCCCTAAGCAAGAAGACAGTGGATGAGGTGTGGAGAGACATCCAGCACGGGCAGCATAAGAGCAACGAGGAGCAGAGATCAGGTCATCAGAGGCAGTTGACGCTTGGGGAGATGACACTGGAGGACTTTCTGATTAAGGCTGGGGTGGTTGCAGAGGGCTCTGCTAAGGCTGCGAATGATATTATGGGAAATGTGGGTTCTGTTGGAACTGCTGACCCGATGGCTGGGGCGCAGGATTTTGGACAAGGGTCGCATTGGTTGCAGCAGTATCATCAGATAGCTGCTATGGATCAGCAGCAGCAGGGGCAGCAAAGCCTGATGGGTGCTTATGTGCAAAGCCGTCCTGTTCCACAGCCTTTGGCTGTTGGCGCCAGCCCCATTCTGGATGCTGTCTTCCCTGATGGCCAGATGAGTATATCATCTCCGGGGTTGGGGGCACTCTCTGATCCACAGACACCAGGTCGTAAACGAGCAGCTGCAGGGGATGTGACGGATAAATTAGTGGAGAGGAGGCAGAAGAGGATGATCAAGAACCGGGAGTCTGCTGCCCGTTCAAGAGCTAGGAAGCAGGTTGGGCTCCATTTTGTGTTTTTCTGAAGCTTGTCTTTGTTCACCTTTCTTCAGTCTGCTATACTGTGGTATAGGATGCTCAATATTTATTATCATTTTATTCAACCATTCTCTATCTAATAGGGATCTATATTGTTATTGGTAGGCCTACACAAATGAGCTGGAAAACAAGGTTTCTCGCTTGGAAGAGGAAAATGAGAAGCTGAAGAAGCAGAAGGTAATTTATTTATTATTGTCCATGAGGATCTTGATGGATGTAACCTTATTCATGAGCATTTAGTATTCCATAGTGTCAAACAGAAATTTCTTGTGGTAGCTTCTTATTTTGTTATCTGAAGGTTTTCTAAGATCACTGCTTTTGAAGATAGTGATTCCTGTATTTGATGCTGGGACTTTTGATTTCTTGACTCGTTTTGCTTAAGATTCCGTATGTTGTTGAGTCATGAACCTATTTTGATGATTGAGGTAAATAAAACTCGCTGTTGAAAAAGTGTCTCTTCAAAATTCAGATCCTCGGTGTATAGATATGTATTTTTTTAGTTTATGCGATGTTTACAGAACAAATGAGCACTTCATCTGATATTTGTTAAGTGTTTGATTAATTTTATGAAGTGTGAGTGCAACAAGTACTTTGAATTGGATGTTTACTTAGATAAATTGTTTGTGAATGTATGTTCCCTTCAAAAGATTAAAAATCTTATGCCCTATTACTTCCTTCTGTCTATTTGTAATCCTTCAAACCTTAGACTGAATATTACCCTTATCACTATCAGACTAAACTCAAAATCTTTTATTGATTTATTTGGTTGAGACATTTGTGAGGGATATATATTTTTTTTGTGAATGTGTTCTGATTGTGAACATGTTTTCCTGAAATCAATTTTAGAAGGTAAATAATGCCTGCTTGAGACCTTATTATGTAGTTATCATCCTAAAAGCTCTTCTCCCTTATATCAAATAGTTACAAGGTCATAGATTTAGTATCATTGCTCAAATTTGCCTACTCTCTTTTTTAGTTGTCTGTAATGATCTCCGCATAATCATCTTAGACATCAGATGTTCTCTTTTTTAGTTGTCTATAATGATCTCCACATAACCATCTTAGACATCAGATGTTTTACTACTACCACTACTACTTTTTGATAATTCAAGAAAAAGATGGAAGTAGATGATAACACATGCATGTACCTTGTTGTCTCTGTTTTTTTCTTTTCTTTTTCTTTTTCTTTTATCTTTTAAATCAAGTCAATTGTTTGGAGTCTTTCACTTTAACCAAAATTATGTGATTTGGAAATAAACAGGGGTTATGGGCTGTTCTGTTTTAGTTGGGGTCCCATATGTATAGCTTGAGGTGAGAGTTTTAGGATATTAATGGATTTTCTACGAAAAGTATATGGGTCATGCATGGAATATGTGCATTGAATTAGAGGGTTGTGCAGAGGGGCTGAGATTTTGTTGGGCTTATGCCTTCTTAGGTTTGAGGGTCATGCCTTCTTTTTTGGGTTTTGTGCATGTGCATATGTGGTTGTGTGTCTGTGTTACTGTTGTGGATCCTCCTGTAGATGGGAGTTGCCTGGATAGTCTGGCTGAGGAGGAGGTTCAAATTGCTTCTTTTATATCCTTCACATCCACCATGATTTACTAACAAAAACCTAATTTGCTACTGGAGGTAGGAGGTGGGGAAAGCATAAATAAATTAAAAGGAACCAATCCCACTCCACAATTCAATCATGTTGCAAGATTACCTTTAAAATAAAGATGTGTTTGATTGGCCATATATCTAGTGATAAATCACAGTGCAAAATAAAGATATGTTTGATTGGCCATATATCTAGTGATAAATCACAGTGCAACTTGCTCGACTTCTAAGCTGTGTGCTCTAGATATGGGTTTCAAATGATTCTGCTGCGGCAGTGAACGAGACTTTGTGGGAACACAGTGGGGATGAGGTGGGGAAGGGGGCGGGGGGGGTGAGTTGGAGGAGGGGGAATCCATGATAGGGTTTGGATAAGTAAACATTACCCTAGGTCTTTTGAGCGTGTGCTGGAACTTCTGAAAATTCTGTGTCTCAACTATTTGCAAGTTACAAACTTTGATTAGATGATGGATACATAAACAGGATTGAGGATGATGCAAATGATTGAGATTTTGGGAAGAGAAGAGCCTATATCACAGACCAAAAGGGGGAAAAAAAGCATGGCATAGAAGAGAACAGGGATTGAGTGAAAAGAAATGATATTGACTGAACTTGCTTTGGAACTAAGAATCACTTTTAGAGGTTGAGAGTGTCACACTCTCATTATGGAATCTCAACAGCGTGATAATGTGCTCCAAGGGGAAGAAATTTAGGAACTTCATTAAATTTCTGAATAAGATTTTACTATACGAAGAAGTGACCCTCTCCTTTTATAGATTCAATGCTGCTCCTAACCCTGAATTGAACTATAGGACCCTTTTGCAAAGGCATCAGATACATCAATTCTAACTGAAAGCACAATCCTTATGAATTTGGACATTCCTAACCTGGGTTATTCCTAATGCAAGACCTGTTGAAACTAGTCCTACTCAAATAGGACTCACAAGAATAGTCATGAATTCAACCCAAAATTAAAATAAAATTGAAATGAACTTGCTTCCATTACTCCTGGTCCAACCCAAACTAGAAACAGGAAACCCTAACAAGTAAAAGCATTATCTTCATCAATCAAAAATATGAAGCGCGACTTACACAAGAATAGGGGGTTGGGGTGACCCATTTGGAAAACAGGTATATCAGGATTAATAGGAGCACTGGAGTCTTTTTAAAATAGATGTTGATTGTACGGTTTGAGCTAGGAGTAGATGTTTTGCAGTTGTGACTTTGAGTTGGTAGTGTGATCTTTAAAGAGACTGCAAGGGGGATTGGTTGAATGAACTTAATCAGTAATAGGAGGGGAGTCTTTTTTAAGTAGATATTAGTTTGATAATATATGGGGGTAGGTTGTTGATCTAGTCTGTTGCTTGGAGCTTGTGTTCTCGTATTAGTGAAGAGGGGATGCAGATAGATGATTTCACATCCTCCCATATCCTCTAGAGAAACTATTCTGATTAGGAGATTGGGGACATGTTTTGTGCTTGAGCTTTTCAGATCTATCAACATTTTCTTGTCGGAGCATAGAAATTGATAGAGCTAGGAGGTTAAGAATGACCTCTTGGTGAACTCCCCTACCTTTTGAACTGATGGTAGGCATGTAGCTAAGTTATTTGCATTAAAATCTTCCCCAAAAGCTTAAGTAGGTGGATGAGTCTACAAGTATATAAGCACACAACTAAGGTCCTTTCCTATTCGATGCAGGATTATTTCCACTCTCCCAACACTCTCTCTCATGCGTAGAGCCTCAAGGAGGGACTGAACCCAAAGATGGGCAATGCATGAATTTGAAGTGTGACTATTGGAGGATTGGCAGGGGCTTTGATACCATGTTACAATCTAATCCAATAGCTTAAGCTTTTGGGTTGGATTTTAACAATATGGAGACTTTCTCCCCTCTAAAAGATTTATGAGTTCTGGCTTATTGCATTAGGTTGGTTATGTTTCGCAATCTTCCTCGTTTATGTTTTGTGGAATGATAGATGAGTTCATTTCGTTCCAGTGAGTGCAGATTTTCTGTCAAACTAAATGTTGTGTCTCTCACTCTCTCTCTCTCTCTGAATCTGTAGTTTTATTATGTGGATTACTTTGGGCCGATAGAAATCCATGTGAATTTGTAGGGTGGGATTGAGGTGTTGACAATTCATTTGATTGATATGGAAAACTGTAAGCGTGTTTGCATTTACTCTTTTTCCTGCTAAAAATGTAATATATAGATGCATTCTAAAACTTTTGCATCAATTAATGCCCTACCTTGTATCCATTTGCATTTTATTGTATTAGATTGAGAAGTCAATGTTGGGTACTTACCTTGACCTTATAATCTGCTTTATATATATTGAAATGCTAGAAGTTTTCATTTAATGAGATCATCAGCCCCTTCAGATGTTAGTGGCCATTATTTCTTATTCTATTCTTCCTTTAGCTCTTTCATCTCACAAATTTGGAATGGTTCTGTATCATATTCTATAATCAAACAGCTCCAGTATAACAGCAAAAAGTGAAGAGCAAGAGGCTAGTGTCAACTATTTTTGACCTGCACTATTGAGTTTTCCTCAACCCAGGTGTGTTTCCAAACAATAAATTCCCATGACCAATTTTAGGCCTGGAAGAGTAGTACCTTGATGATGATGATGATGATGATGATGATGATGTAGACAAATTGCTTTAACTACATACTATACTATTCAGCATGGAAGCATAACTATACCCACCAAATATCTTGATTTGTGAATTTTTAGTCTCAAGCTGTTCCAAGCTGTTATATTCTTTATTCTCAAACTTCATTCTGCCCCTTTCTCTGCCTCAGCGTGGGTCCTTCCTCCCTTTTTTTCTTTTATTCATTTTTTTACTTATTAGTAGAAATTAGAATGCTTGTCCTCAGTGGGTCACTTCTACTCTTCATTTACATCATCTAAATAGCTAAGTGAGATTGTGATCCTGATATCATGTGCTCATGCTACCCTTGTAAATTAATGGAGCATAAAATTTTGTTAATATAGCATTCCTAATATTGTGTCGTCACCACTTGAAAGCATCGTTTGCATGTGACAGTCAAACAAAAAATGTGGGAATGGATCAGTTTGCTTTTCTGTTCCAATGCTGCGGAATTTTCAAACCGAACCTAAAGGCAGGCTACCTTAGCCTTGAATTCCAAAGCAATGATTGACTGTGAATTGTCTCCTTATTGCATGTTTTGAACTGGATCTTTACTGGACCAACCAATATCTACTCTAGTACAGGTGTACCTGTCCTGTAGGTTGCATTTTGTTGGGATCACTAGTAATTAGATTACATAACAACAACAACAACAAAGTCTTAATCCCAAACTAGTTAGAGTCAGCTACTTGAATCCGAAACCAGTAATTAGATTAACATAATATTATTTTTTTAGTAATAGTAACACATCTAATCCTGAGGAACCTACATGATTATTTTTATTTCTCTTGTTAGCGCTGTTTACAGTTGGAAAATCTTTTGCCAGTGCATGTTGAGATGTTTAGAGGTAAGTTTTCTATTATGTCTATGCTTCTTGTTAAAGATTGAGAAGCCACAATTTTATTATTTTGTTTCATTCCAACAAGCATAGATATGTTCAGTTATGGTCAGTCAAAGCTGCTAAGAAACACTAGGATTGTGTGGGTTAGTTTGGGGCTTCTGGAGCAGGTCTAGTTATTCCTTTTCTTCTGTGAGCGAAGGCTGAAAACTTAGTTTTATCCATTGTTCCTTGGAGGGACACATGCAGTCTTTGAGTGGAAGAAACATCTCCGTTGTTGATGTTCTTGTTCGTGAAGATTAAATTATTCAAATGGCAAATTCAATGAGAAAGAATAAGATGCGAACAGTTGTTAGCTCAACTAGTTGGCACCCATTTCTAGAAGACTTTCCCTTGGGGGGAAGGTACAGGGTTCAAATCTTGGTGATGGCACATTACTGCCATATTTCTCCCAAAATAGAAATTAATAAAAAAGGAATACAGTGTAAGATGACTTTGTGGTTCTTCTTCCCATGCTGTATCCTGGTGATGCGATCGAGCATTTTCCAAATGGAGCAAGAAAAGTGTTTAAACATCAATATCTCCTCGCATTAATTTGTATAAGAATGATATCTTAAGCTATATCGTGAAGAATTATGCCAACTTTTACCAATAGACAAAGGCTGATATGGAGGCATATGTGATTGTAGGAGTAGTTCCTCAAATTTGTGAATGATCCTATGCCTCAGTAATTGCTGTTGGAATAGATACCCCCTTTTTTTGAAAGATGGTGCAGTATCAGCTTCTGTTTAGTTCCCCCTTCGCATGGGAATTTCTGCTTGAAGTTGCCAATGTTCTCATGCCACATAAAATTATGGACTAGTTGTACCACTAGTTCTTCGAACTTTTCACTTTACAGGTGTCTGTTGGTATCTTTACATACTTCTTTGCTGCTTTTTTTAACAGAGGCAACTCTGCATCTCGCTGCACATATTATTCAATCCATCTTCCACAATCTTGTAGCTGTTTTTTTTGTTCATTTGTTAAGAAATATTCCTTCTGACCTTTGCAAGTGAAGAAAAAACTTAGTTTCTTTTGTGCATTCTTGTATTACATTTTTCTAACCTATATGGGGAAGAAAAAACTAGTTTCTCCTGCGAATTTTCTTCCTTAATGATTTAATGAGAAAACCAGATATGCTATATTTCCAAGGGATCCATAGGCATTCTTTGTTGCTGGTATAAAGAACAACAAAGCGATTCACTACCAGGGTTTTAGTTTTAGCTTCTAATCATTGGTAAAGCTGACTCTTTTTCTTTGCCACCTTGCAGGAATTGGACAAGATACTGTGCACAGCACCTCAACCAGAGCCAAGGTATCAGCTTCGGAGAACAACTTCAGCCCCCTTTTGATCATGTTCATATTAAATTTTGCAGATTGACATGGGATGTTATGTTTGCATCTTGAGTTAGAAATATTTGGTAGCTTTGTGCTTTTAGCTTTCTGACTCTGGGGTTTTAGAATTGTGGGAGTCGCTGCATATGCTGCTGCTGCTGCCACCATTGCCATTGGCAGCTTCTACTAAGGCTTTGTCCAATGTAAATCTGCTAGGCACATGAGCACTTCCAGAGTTCTTTTATATATTTCATGTCTTTTTTTTGCATTTTAGCATTGGTGGCTATCAAACTAGTGGATAAAAGGTGGAATATGTGCACAAACTGCAGCTCTGATAATTTGTGGGCATAAGATGTTTGAAATGCTTCAGCACTCGAGTGTAATTTCAGTTCTCTTTGTATGTTAAGTAAATTCTTCCTGAACTCTGAACGAAGACATCATGCTTTTTCATATAAAGTTGCTGGAAGATGAGTATGATCCATATGACTTGTAAATTCTAACTTGTACATTGGATGTTCATTTTAAAAATTTTTGTAGTTCCAGATATTTGCTATGTTTTGTTGGTTGATGCAATCAGAATCATATTATGTAGTTGATACCCCATTATTTTCATAGAAACATTTATTTAGTAATGAAACCAGCCATAAATATGGTTGGCTGTATAAAAAGCAGGTTGGGGTATCTTTCAGACTTTGGATTTGAAGCCAATATATGAAATTATGGAGTGAATTGTGGATTGCTTTGAAAGACTCTCTCACATGATTATTGTTTTGGAGAATATGCCATTTAATTTCAATGTTAAAAAACCTGTGATCTTGACATCACAGCCATTTATCTTGCTTCCAACAACATGCTATCACATTTGTTCCATGCTTGCATGCCAACCAAAATCATCTCTATGTGCATGATTGAACGATGGAAAAGAGAGATCACAATTTCCTACTTTGCCTAATGGGGATTCTTGAAGCACTTCCCTGTGAGCAAAACAATTCAACATATGACAGTCACAATGGAATTACACACGACCTTGGTGACTAGCACCATGACAATGGCATTCTCCATCCTCAAAGTTCAATCATTTTGGACATGCTTTCTTTCCTATATCAACTTCTAACTTATTGATAAAGATGCACACTGATGATAAAATCTAACTCACATCATTACCTTATCCACCATGAATCCTCAGGGACAGGATCACCAAAAGGAGAGATGATAACAGTGTCCACTTCACCATGGACCACCTCAATTCCTCTCTTAGCCTCTTTACATGAATATAGATGCTCTCGGCATATGGGACATGTCCTCCCTTGGAGCTCCAACCATCTATCTAAGCAAAATTTATGGAAGAGATGTTGGCATCTGAGATCACTGGTCTTTTCAACTTTGCTAATACTACAAAGGCAAATGGAGCATTCTGCTTTGCCGCTTGTCTCGGAGGGGCTGACCGGAGTTCTAGCGAAAGATGGAGTGAGAAAGGCCGGCATGAGCCTCCGAGAGATGGATCTAGCAGGGAGGATCAAGATGCCAAGATAGTGGAGCAGGAGATTGGGGAGACGCTGAGGAAGAGAGCGTGTTGGTGGAGACATTAGCTAGGACTTTAGGGTGGTGGCTATGGGAGTATAATCTTTTAAGATGTTCTTATAGGAGGGTAGTAGAAGGACCTCTTAAATAGAAGGAACCAGGGGTCTGCAAACCCATATCTAATGTTGTGCTTTTTATGTTCCATGTGATCAATGATCACACCTCTCTTGGGACTTTGGTGGAAGTCCATGCCCTCTGTTTTCACTCCCTTGCCAGACAAACAGCTTCTCTATGCTGATGTGTCAAATTTTGACTGGCCCAATCAATGATGCACTTTGGTGTGCATCATCCATGCCAATGGAAACATGACACATTAGCCCAAGAAGGCTGGTCTGTCTTGAAGGAGCCAGCTGAGCCAGGCCACAAAAGTAGTTCTAACAGTGTCCTGCCAAGACAAGCTGAAGAGCGAAGAAAGAGCGAAGAAAGGAAGATGTTTCTTGGGTATTTCTTGGGAGAGGGACAACAAACGAAAAGTGCACTGTTTGAGCTATAAATGAGCACTAGAAGTTTGACAATAATGGAGTGTTTCACTGAACTAATTCTACCATACTTTACAGACAATGACCTGTGCAATCAGGGACATGGGCCTCTTCAAATATCCTTCATAACCTTCAGCTGATGATTTAATTACTTTGGAGTTAAAACAGCAAGTAGTTAAGTCATGATTTAATATTTTCTAATGCATCTAACCAATTAGACTGGACTAGAGTGACTAGTAGTATAACTATTTGTCTTTATCAGAGTATGATCCATGCAATGCATGTGCCAGGAATGGCGTTTCGATGAGTGAAAAACTCCGGAACTTTGCTGACAGGATCTGGATTTTTTTTAATTTACTTTTTATTTTTGAGGAGTATAGTTTGAGGAAGTGAGTCACTTCCCATGGATTTTATTAAACCTAATTGAAATGAACTACCAATGAGAAGAATGAAAGAAGATGAAAATAAAAGAAAGGGAGAGAGGAAGAGGTAATGGCAACATCAGTATCATGGGGTAGGATCACATGGTAAGGAAATTCGAGTAGAAATTTCTTAGTGGCTTGCAATAGATAGGGTAGAGCAGCCATTCCCCCATAATAGAAAAGAGTGAAGGACCTTCTAAACAGGAGACATTCTGAAGTGAAGGGCCTTCGAAAGGAGAGGAGGATTGGTTGAGGGAGATGTCCCAACTGCTGCCAACAGGAGGACGTAAGAAGCTGGTCCCAGCCCTTTTTGAGTGGCCTGCAAATCATTGTACGTCGGATGACCACAGGGTATAGAAGTTGGAAGGCATAGAGGGTAGACTAAATTAAGGGAGAAAAGAATCCAATATCATTCTTGTTGATCGGGCGATTAATGAATATCTTGAAAAAGAATCCAAAATCATTCTTTGTGATCCAATATCATTCTTTCTCATCTCTATCCTCTCTGTTCCCTATTATAATCTTTTTTTCGAAAGCTTTTCTTTTCCTCCTTTCTCACTCATTTCTTAATATTTTCAAAATCTATTTTTTTTTATTGAGTTGCATTTGTCAGATCACACGTACGTAGATAATAAGCTTAGAAAAAAAAAAACTCTGTTTGTAATTCATGCTCAATGGGAGCGGAACAAGAAGTATTGTATCTAGAAAATATCTTTGCTTCGAAAAACTTGAACGAAAATGATGATATATTCTTAGAGTGCAGCTAACTGCATGCCTCGCTTCATTAGGCCAACCACTTCTTCTTCTAACTTTAATTTTTCTTTGCATAAGTAACTAATAGTAAAAATTATCTAAATAAATTTATTTATCACATATTTTATTATAAATCATTCATGTCACATGACCTGCATGTGTACGATGAGATCTCTGCCTTGCCTCCATCAAGGTTCCCAATTGTTCAAAGCATCCATATTTACCTAAGATATGATCGAGCAATGGAAAAGAGAACCGCCAACTTTCATAATAATTCTTGGGGTGAATTGATTTTTCTAATGGAAGAGAACCGCCAACATCCACAATAATTCTTGATGTGAATTGATTTGATTTGTCTGATGGAGAGTGGGTCCAGTATCAAACCAGGACAGTATCTTTACATCACCTAACATTGACAATGGAGCTCATGGCAACAAAGCTTACTACCATGATAACGAGATATTCCAAACTCTCTCTCTCTCTCTCTCTCTCTCTCTCTCTCTCTCTCTCTTAGGAAGGAATTATCAATGATTTTAGTGGTTTTTAAAATTGTACATCCTTCAAACTGAAAAATGGATGACTAATCCAATTTTGAGAAGACACATGAATCAGAGATGTTTCATTTCATTTTTTATTCCTGGAGCTCTTTAAAGCTTGTGCCAAAGCTAATATCTTTATTTCTTCACATTCGGATAAGCGAAGCCTTAGGTGGCCTATTAAGTTAATAAGACATCTTTTACTCCAGCAAGAATATCAATGGATAGAACTTCAAACTCTTCTATCCAATCTTAGACTAATAGATCAGAATAATCTTTCAATTTGAAGACCCTTCACAAGCAGATCCTATATCATTTCCTTCTTTTATAATTTTCTTAACAATGGAGGCGATCTATCTCAAAGATAGCTATAGCGACTTCAGACAGAAGATAGATTGGCTAACAAGGATTGGCATATTAGTTCGGACTGTCGCTTTCATGAAGTACCTCTAGAATTTATTCATCATTTGTTCCTATAGTGCAATTGATTCCAAGTATCCAAGCTCTCTTTGCTAGCAAGATTGGCTCCCTCCCTCTACCTCAAGTCCTCCACCTTATATGGTCAGCTTGGAGGAAAAGATATATCTATCCTATATCAGATCGGCTTGGAATCAACTGGAACTTGATTCCAATGGCGAATCTGGAGGGAAAGGAATTCAAGACTTTTCTTATTGACTTCCCTTAGCTCCAACTTGCCTTACCCTATCTTCTCTAAAGTTCCATTTCTGTTCCAATCTTGGGCTAATCTATGGTGGCCCATAAAAAACTTAACTCCCTCCTCCTTGCTTAATCTCCTCCTATACATGTTCTTCTCTTTTATTTCAATTCTTATATGTAATTTTTTAAAAGTTATTTTAATTAAATGAGGGGGTCTAACCTCCTCCTTCCTGTCAAAAAAAAAAAAAAAAGATATTCTCCATCATTAGAAAGCTCGATCATTTTTCACATTCTTCAACTCTTATAACAATCTTTTAGCTTGGTAACAAGAACAAGAACATGACTGTTGATTAAATCCAACTCTTATTTTTACCTTATCCACCATGTATCCTCGCCACCAAAATCTTCAAATGGGGAGATGATAATTGTATCCACTTCACCATGGATCACCTCAAGTTTGCCTCCTCTCTTGGCCTCCTTGGCTAAATATAGATTATCTCGGCACATGGGACAGGTCCTCCCTTGATGCTCCAACCATCTCTCCAAGCAAACTTTGTGAAAGACATGTTGGCACTTGAGGTCTCCAATCTTTTCACCTTTTTCAATGCTACAGAGGCAAACAACACACTCCACTCCATCACTTCGCTCGAAAGAGCTGACTGGAGTCTTAGTGAAAGGTGGAGAGAGAAAGGCTGGCATGAGCCTTTGAGAGATGGATTTGATGGAGAGGGCTAAGATGGCAAGAAGGTGGAGGAGGAGTTTGGGAAAAGTTTGAGGAAGAAGGGGTTTTGGTAGAGCCATTGGCTAGGACTTGGGAGTGGTAGCTATGGAGTTCAATCCTTTGATATTCCCATAGGCGAGTAGTTAAGGGCCTCTTAAATAGAAGGAACGTCGGCTCTGCAAGCAAGTTTCTATTGTTTTTGTATTGGTTGCTGCGTGCTTCACGGGTCCATGCCTTACTATTAAATCGCACAAGGAAAATTTTCTACGACTACGACGGAAGGGGACTCCATGGTTGAATTCCCCCCCCATCAAGCATGCCCATGTAAACATTACACATCAACCCAGGCAGGTGGCTGGCTTTCTATGGCTGTCGTCAGCTGAGCCAGAACCTAAGGAAGGCATTTCTGTCAATGTCTCTCATGGGACCACCTGAAGCTAAAATAATCTTCCATAAAGATGGTACAGAGGACATGAAAAATGTGAGCCCAATTTAGGATAAGTTCTGACAACAATCGGGTTGCATGAGACAACAGTGGTGTGTTCCATTCCCCTGTAATCTTGTGGCTCATGTTCCTCAATATTTCATTTTCTTTTCAGCAGAAGAGAGGACAATGGCTACAGAACTGGAGGTGTCCCCCTTCCAAATCCCCCTCACAAACATAGTGATGAAAGAGAGGCAAAGCCACTCAATTATGTTGGTGAAAAATGTGAGCCCAATTTTCGAAAAGTTCTAACAACAATCGGGTTGCATGAGACAACAGCGGTGTGTTCCATTTCCCTGTAATGTAATCTTGTGGCTCATGTTCCTCAATATTTCATTTTCTTTTCAGCAGCAGAGGAATATGGCTGCAGAACTGGAGGTGTCCCTCTTCCAAATCCCCCTCACAAACATAGTGATGAAAGGGAGGCAAAGCCACTCCATTATGTTGGTGAAAGCAGAAGAATGTCAGATACTACAGTTACAGAATAAAGTGGAGCTTAAAGTAGCAGTGCCTTTTTAGCCACCACTAAAGGAGATTACAAGAGGAAGTATCATAGCATAACAGGTGCATGTCTATTGACAGTAGTGCTACTGGGAAAGACTGTGTAAGAAGTAGGATAGAACTTTATACAGTTCTATGCATGCGAGCTGTGAACTTTATATGCATGCAGGCTGTGATTAAAAGTAGGAAAGAAAGAGGCTCTCACGGTACACCCAGTGGGTATGGAATTGTGTGCAAATTCTGCCTTAAAAAGTATGCTTCATCTCACCATCAGTACAGCTTTTTCTGTGGAGCTTCTGCCAGGAAATAGCCTAGGATATGTCTCTTGCATGCTTAATCCCACCATCAGTACAGCTTTTTCTGTGGAGCTTCTGCCACGAAACAACCTAGGATATGTCTCTTTCCAACACAAAGAGCAGGTCCGTAGCCAGCCTTAGCTACTCCGGATTTGTTCTAGAGGAGTGAATGGAGCTGTTTTTATAAATGGGATAAAAAAATATTTTTTTAACAAATTAAGGATGGAAATGAAACTTTTTGCAAGAATGGTGTTAAAGTGAGAAATGGCATTTTTCGAGCAAAAAAGCGGCCATACCCTCCCTCCCAGCGCCAGCATGTCGGGTGGCGTTCAAAAGGCACCTCAGAGTGGCATTTTTTGGAAAGCATTTCTGAAAACGCCATAAAGGGTGGCATTTTTGAAGTCTGAAAACGCCACACCGTGTGGCATTTTCAGAAGAAACGCCACTCCATGTGACGTTTCTAACGAGCCCCCCGCTTCGCCCTCCCTCCCCCACCAGCACCCCCCGTCCCGCTCCCCCCGAGACCCCACACCACCCCTCCCCCGAGCCCCCCGGTCCCCCCGAGACCCCACGCCAACCCCCCTCCCCCCGAGCCGCCCCAACCCGAGCGAAGCCCCCACACCCGTGCCCCCCCGGTCCGCACCCGAGGCCCCCCGGGACCCCCCGAGCCGCACCCACCTCGGTCCGCACCTGAGCCCACCGGTCCCCCCCAGCTCCCTCTCTCTTGTGCACACCCGAGCCCCCTGTGCTCCCTCTCTCTTGCGCGCACCCAAGCATCCGGTCCCCCCGCTCCCTCTTTCTCGTGCGAACCCACCCGATCCCCCCTCTTCCTCTCTCCCGCACCCAAGCAGTCCCCCCTGCTCCCTCTCTCTCGTGGCCCATCTGAGGCCCGTCTCGCGGCCCATCCCCCTTCCTCTCTTGAACCGATGGTTCCCCAAGGTAATTTTTTTAATTCAATTAAATTATAAAAATTTAAATATGCTTTGTTGCTAGTTGCTTCACATTCATCTTTATGATAAAGAAATTGATAATTGAAACAATGATATTTTTAGTTCAAGTACATCAGTTAATCGCGATAGAAAAATTTAAAAATCAATAAATTTATGTATCGGCAAAAATAAGTAAAGGTTAGTTAGCTTTTTGTGGAAAAATTACATTCTTTGATGAGTAAAAAAAAATCAATGAGCATGAAAAAATTAAATGAGCATGATCTATGTTATCAGTCATGATGAGCAACATTGACACACTTGATATGCCAATATATCTTGTTTTAATAATAATAATTAAAAAAATGAATGCTTTGGATGTGTTGCTCGTATGATGCAAGAGGAAAATAAGGCCAGTCATAGAGACACCCTTCCTTAAGAACAACAATATAACAAGCTTCATCAACACTGCCACATTTAGCATACATATCAACTAAATAGCCTCTCTTGTAATATCAAGTTTAAAAAAATCTTAGATTTTCTAGACCACGGCACCGTTCTTTTAAAATGCATGGCATTTTCGTAAAATTACTTGAATCATAAATTACTTATGTAAATACATTCTCAGTTTCAGGCAAATATAATTTATTTTAAAATTAAATCATATTTGAGCTATTACCTTAGTTGTTTACTGCTGTTGGATTAACATTCATTGGAATAATTCTATTGAAAATTATTCTAATAAAAATTATTTTATTAAAAATTTCATTGTACATCATCATGGTTTCTATCTTATTATCATTGTAGTTATGCTTTTTTGTTCAAATAAATCAAACTTATTTTTACTTGTTATTATCAGTGAAAATTTTTTTTTTCTTATGTGATGTTTTTACTTGTTTTGACAAAGTAGTACGAGATGACTCATAATGTTTTACATCCAGGGCCTCACGATCCTAGTATTCTCACTCTGCAAGCCTCGCATAGATCAACTAAAATATTTGAGGGCGAGGTATGCATTATTGATCGATGATTCTTAATTAGTTAGCATGCGTTTATGTTATTTATATGTATTATTGCAATGAATTTGTTGCAGGAATTACCGGTGTTTAGATGCCGTCGACATGACACGCAGATATGGAAGGAGACATCGGGCATGGCACACCCACAAGTGCAATATTATTTGGAGCAGGTTGGCATGTATGGCATATATCGGATAGGCCAGATTCGACTCGATGTCGGCCTTATTTCTGCACTTGTTGAGAGGTGGCGGCAGGAGACCCACACATTTCATCTTCCATTTGGCGAGGCGATAGTCACACTACAGGATGTCGATATTCTGAGTGGTCTACGGATTGATGGGTTAGCAGTTACTGGGCTTGATCCGCGTTATATATTAGAGCAGTGGCAGGATATATTTGTGAGGTTGTTTGGGGTTGAACCCCCTGCCGAGGTATTTTCTAAAGGCCGTTTCCGCTTATCATTCTTCGATCAGTTCTATCGAGACTTCCACTTGGATAATGATACAGATGATGAGGTTGTCCAGTAGTTTGTGAGGGGGCAACTTCTCCGAATTATAGGTGGAGTCATCCTTTCAGATACATCCGGATATTTAGTGAAGTTGATGTATGTACCTCTTTTAGAAGACCTGGGAGCATTTGCTGCATATAGCTGGAGTTCTGCTACACTTGCTGGTTTGTATCGGGCACTCTGTCGCGGAACGAGCCCTACTCAGACAGAGATAGGAGGATACTTGCCCTTGCTACAGGTAAACAGTTGATTATATCGAATGAGTTTGGATTTTTTTCTTTTGTATTGTTTACTAATATTGAGCATTATTCGAACATTCAGATATGGGCATGTGAACGATTACATGTTTTTCGTCCCATTAAACTTGAGACTCCGGAGGCTAGACCTGCTGATGCAGATGATGCTTGGCACTTAGGTGCACCGTGGGGGCATAGATGGAATGTGAGATTGAACCAAAAGAATGTCCCAACTCATACACTGCGTGCCTATAGAGACCAGTTCAACGTATTGGATGATAGTTCCCAACGGGTATGACATTATTAAATTTCAAATCTATTTCCAATGTTATTTTTTTATTTTATGTAGGTAGGTTGTGGATTGATGGTTTTTTTACATGCAGTTCATATGGTGTCCGTATACGCCCGAGATTTTCTCTATTTTACCTCCAAGTTGCTTATTCGATTCGAATATTTGGATGGCACGGACCCCACTTATTTGTTTTGATTTAGTGGAGTAGCATTTCCCGGACCGAGTGCTTCGGTAATTTGGTTGCCGCTAGTCGATCCCATCACCATGCGATACGTCACTCCAGCTTCATCAGATAGATCGACGAGGGAGGGCACATGCCACGTGGGATGTCATACACGCCACACATATTGCTACATGGAATGAGCGGCGTGAAAACATTATTATTGAGGAGCCTATTGCTGAGGGAGTCCCATTTACTCCTGAGTACATGGAATGGTTTAGGAGTATAACACGTATCTGCGTTAGCCGTTCCGAGTATCCTACTGCGGGCTACGAAAGAAAAGGAGCTTCATTTGAATTCATGGTATTATTATAAAATAATTATTTAATATCATTTATTTTAGAGTTATTATCTTTTGTTTATGATATTATATTGTCATAAACATGCAGCATGAGAGGTTTCAAGAGTTGTCCTTAAACTTGGATCGAGTTATGTCTTCGACATCGGAGGTCGAGCGGCAAAGGATTCATAAAGACATGAGGGCGATTTTAGACAACACTTTTTCTATAATTGGCCATCAGCATGTGAGGAGTACACCTGCCGCGGCACGAGTTCATGAGGAACCAGTGATAGCACACGCATATGAGGATCCTGGGGCGAGTAGATTTCATTATACACCATCACCTTTTTACATGTCGTCGCCATATGCACACGATTTTTCACACATAGGGCATGCAAGTGAGGGTACGTCTGGTAGTCATGATCAGAGGGCGTTGCTGATTGCTGACATTGCTGATACGGAAATCACCGAGGTCGGCGAGGATGTCTCCCACTATTTGAGCGATATTGATATGACAGATACGATCCCCGCGCAGGAGGGGGTCTCCCATGCGGTTGACGAGGGCCCTCGATCGATCGCGACATATGCACGACGCTCTAAACGAGTTCGACGACCTCCTAGACGGGGCTGTGGTACTTAAGCTATATAAATAAACTAATTGTTGTAAAAACTTTTTTGTTTAATGTATTAAATATGTTTCATCCATTGAGTTGTTTCTTGTATTGCTCAGATATTGTGATGGTTTCTGACTTATTGAAGCGTTATTAAATTGTTGCTCAGATATATTTCTGACTGATAATATAGATCATGCTCATTGAATTTTTTTTACTCATCAAACAATGTAATTTTTTCACAAGAAGCTAACTAACCTTTACTTATTTCTATCGATACATAATTTTTTTTGTTTTTTAGTTTTTCTGTCACGATTAATTGATGTAATTAAACTAAAAATATCATTGTTTTAATTATCAATTTCTTTATTATAAAGATGAATGTGAAGCTGTTAGTAACAAAGCATATTTAAATTTTTATAATTTAATTAAATTAAAAAAAAATTACCTTGCGAGACCACTTGCCCGAGAGAGGAAGGGGGCAGGTCGCGAGACGGGCCACAGATGGGTCGCAAGAGAGAGAGAGGGGGGACTGGCTGCTCGGGTGTGCAGAGAGAGAGGGAGCCGGGCCGGCGGGGGGGGGTTTGCACGCTCGGGAGGGGACCGGGGGGTATCACACGGGGGACTCGCGAGGGGGGGGGGGGTTGGGGGGCTCGGGAGGGAGGGGGAGGAGATCGGGAGGGCGGGGGACCGGGAGGGGGGGGCTCGGGAGGGAAGAGAGGGGGGAGATTGGGAGGGCGGGGTGGAGGGGGGGGGGCTCGGGAGGGAAGAGGGGACTGGGGGCTCGGGAGGGAGGCTGAGGCACTGGCGTTTGAAAAAACGCCACTAAGTGGCATTTTTTGAAACGCCATTCGAAAAACGTCACTCTAAGTGGCGTTTTCTTAAATGCCACTGTTTGAAAAAATGTCCCTCAGAGTGATGTTTTTTGAATGCCACCCAGCACCTCATGCTGGCACTGACGAGTCGCTTTTTTGCTCAAAAAATGTTATTTAAAATGATATTTTTTACTTTAACATCATTCTTGCAAAAAATTTTATTTTCATCTTGAATTTGTTAAAAAAATAATTTTTTACCCCATTTATAAAAACAGCTCGGAGTGAATGCCTTGCATAACTCTTTGGGAAGGTACGGTGTAAAAAAATGTGGTCTGTATCTTCTTTACGGTTGTTGCAAAGCAAAGAGCCTCCAAGATGGCGCCCAGACTTTTCTGTGAACAGTGCAGCAGCAAAAGGACATATTTTGGCCATAAGAGTTCAAGAATCTATAAAGGAATGCCGCAGTGAAATTTCTAGGCAACATCATGAGGAGTACGAGAAAGTGGGATAAATAACTGATTGCTGTCAGACTCAGCCTGTCCAGTAAGAGGAGCATCTATTTTAAGATTCCAAACTCACCACTCCCAGAAATTGCAACAGTAATGGATATTTCAGATGAAAAAAAGGAAAGTTAAAAAAAATATATAACACAAGTTCATCTATTATTAGTCATCTTTTACTTAAATTTTTAAAATCACGTATACTTAACTTGATGTATGAGTAATTAAGATAACACATGATTGCATATGGTATCAAAGCTGATTCGAATGTATAGAAATTAGTAAATAGAAGAAAAGAACTATTCAAGGAATAGTGATAGAAAGAGTTTGAAGCTACTTTTGTAGCACCAACGATTCACGTTATACTTATTAAAAATTTAAATTTACTTAATACCAAATAATTTATAAGCTACAGAAACCTCATCCATTAACAGATTAATTGAGCTAGATAGGTTTAGAATGTTACATCTTGATTCATGTGCCTTAAGCCCCACATTCCTTCAAACCAAAAGCAACTTTGGTGTGGCTAAAGGGGACTCCAATATGGTGATCTATTGGATAATTTTGGTTGGAGAGCATAGTAAACAAGAAGCTTGAGGATTGGACCTTCGCACTAGTTACCAAATGGGCCTGGATGTGGTAATTACACTTGGCAAAAGACCAGGCAACGTTGAGAAGGATTTTTAACTTGACTTTCTTTTCAAGAAGAAAACTGGGACCAAGAACTTAAGTTTGCTTGGTTAAGCAAAAACCATTTACTTATGCACTAAACATTTACTAATAGCATTTTGACTGCTTCATTATGTGTCAATTTGTTTAATGTCATGGTATATGACAGGGTCAAAAAGTCAACCAGTCCAAGGTCATTTAAAATATAGAAGGGTTATGAATACCTGTTAGAGTTTTCATATGCTGTCTATTGGAGTTTATGAACTATTTAATGTAAGATTTTATATCATGTATCTTTTAAATAGTAGTGATGCATTTATGTGAGGGAAATATGATGGGTCACAACTAAGTTATGTAAGTATTGTGAATCATGATTAGACCGACTCAAAGACATTTTTTAATTCTAATTAAACCAATTCTCAAGGCATTTCCCATACTCTTTGTAAGAAGAGAAAAAGCCATGATAAGTTATTAAGAGTGATGAAAAGTATAAAGTTTTCACTGGCCGTTCAAGTTACCTAATCTATAGCCGTTTAATTGATGATAATTTATTTTATTAATCTAAAATTACTATGCAGATTACTATATTTAACAATTAGATATGATAATTTGGATGGTAATATTTGATTCCCTGCAATATAAGATTATTATAAATTATTGTAACCTAATTTCTTTTTGAAAGATGGGTTTCTAAGGTTGACAAAGTCTGATAATCTTAAATTACGCTCTTATCTTATATATAAATATTTAATCTGATTATATATTTAATATGTACTTGATACTATTTAAATATTTAATATTATATATATAATATTTAATATATATAATATAATATATTAATATTAAGTTTATATTAACATAATATATAATATTTTTAAAAATATTATATATATAATAATATAGGAATCTAAAAGTTAAAATTATTAATTTATAAATATAATATTTTCATATTATAAATATTATTTAATATTTAAATATTTAATATTTTTAAAATGATTTTATGAAGAATCCTTATTTATTTTTAGCTAAAACATTTCATATTTAGAAATTAAAAGAATGGCCACTTAGAAGTCAAAAAAAAGTTATAATAAAAATACAACTAGAATTAGAAAATATAATAATATAAAATTTTATATTTTTGAAGATCTCACTTAACATTAAGGTAAATTAAATATAATAATTTTATATTTTTAGTAATCTGATTATCAAGTATAAAATTACTATTAAAACTTTCATAACATTATTATGAATCAAAGAAGAATTACGGTCCACATGCATGCTTCATTATTGAAAAGGTGAGAAAATGCTTACTATTAATCACTTCTTAATTTATTAAAAAATATTAAAATCATGCTCCGGACGTTGGATGGGTTTCGATTGGATTGAATTTTTAATCTAATTTTATGTTTAATTAAAAAGAGAGTTGTAGACCATGAATTCTATCGAACATAAGAAAGAGTTTGGAATTGGAAAGCCGATGGATTCAATTGGATTGAATTGCTCGCCCAATGTCACCTCCATCGAAGCAAACACACCCTAAAAAGTTGATGATTGGGTGGGCGCATGCTGGCCCCGAAGCCCTCGGATCGGCAAAATAAAGATCAAACGGCCAAGATTGTGCCATAATTCAACAAATTCTACCCTTAAATGACTAGAATACCCTTGAGGAGCGAAAGCGACAAGGGGCAAGGCTCGTAAAAAGCCCTTTGGATTGCAGAAGGGCGAGCAGGAGAGAGAGGATGAGCCAGAACAATGGCCCGAATAAGAGCAGCGCGAGAGTTGGGGTTTTGAGCTCTCACTTCCAGCCGCGGCCCTCTCTCCCTTCTCATCGTTCTCGCATGGCCTCTTCGGAGAAGGACGCGGCTCTCGCCGCCGTTCCCTCCGATGCTCTTACCATGTGAGAGATTCTCCTCCCCCCTCCTCTCTCTTTTTTTTCCCTGATGTAGTTTTGGGTATTTGTGTCGATCGTTCGATTTGTTTTTTTGTTCTTTGCTTTGATCGAAGTTGTTTAGATCGGATGTTTTTGTTTTCTCTTTTGTGCTGATTGAATGGATAAAGTTTTCATTTTGGATCAAGCGGAATGGATTGGGATTGGGTAGATTGAAGTATTTATGAAAGATTGGATTTTACCATAATATTTGGGGGGCCGGGGGGCGGGGGGGTCCATTTTGTGGTTGGATATAGAGTAGCTGACCTGATTTTTTTTATTTTTGGGTAAAATATGCTTTTGGTCTTCAAATTTTCACTCAAAATTCATTTTGATCCTGTTGTTACAGTTTAATCCCTAATGTTTTAAGAGTGTTGCATTTCCAACATCTCGTGATATGGGCTCAACCAAAGTTGATGGAATAACAGGCATGCCCGAACATGAGGACTTTCACTCATCCTACAAGTGATAGTCCAAATGTTTCCATCAACATGGCACGTGAGCTATTTCATCGATTTTAGCTGATCCTATGCAATGGGATGTCAGGAATGCAGTATTCTTAAAACATAATGGACTAAATTATAGCAACTAAAAGTTGAGGACCAAAACTATTTTTAAGTGAATGTTTCAGGACCAAAAGTATATTTTCAACTCTCTTTTTTTTCAAAGAACAAAATCGGAAATGAAGAGACATGCATGGTTTCTATTCTCCTCTTACTTCAAAGATCAAAATTCTTATTGTTCCTTTGTTTTCCATCCTTTTTTTATTATGATTCAACCCACGATGCATTTGATGCTATGTAAGAAGCTAGTGCAATATAAATTGCAGTTGGGGCCTGTACGCATTCCTTGGTAGCACACTAACGCTTTGTCTTGATCAAGGTTTAGCGTATGCATGCACTCTTTGCCAGATTGCTTTTTCTCTTTACTTATTTTGTTTCATATCCATCTTTCTTCTGTTGCACATGTTTTCATATTCATTTATCTGATCAATGTAGAGTCTATTCCATTCATTTCTATTATGGGGTCATTTTATGCTGCATCTTGTCGATGGAAAAGCTGGTGTGCTTTTTTAAGCTCAGGCTAAAAATTGAGTCCACTTTGCGCTTGAACATGATACTGATAGCAACAAGATTTTGATTGTGCAGAACTGTATTTTAATCATTTAATCCTATTCTGTGATGCAGCTTCGACAAAATTATAAAGAAAGAAATTCCGTCCACAGTGGTTTTTGAGGATGACAAGGTACTTTATAATATTTGGAATTATAAGAGCCATATTCTGTAGTTTTTTTTTTTTTTTTTTTTTTTTTTTTTGAATAATCAAGTTGCAAGTTTTCTTAAACTAATGGAAATTTATGCATAATTTCTGTCATCTGTTCTGAAATGAAATTGCTCATGAGATACAGCTCTTGAATAATCAGTGCACAAGTATGTGCATTTGCTTTTGCGGGTGGAGTGAAAAAAGTAGGATGGTCAGTTGGAGAATGGGATCAAAGAAACAAAAGTAGTCTTGCTGTTCAAAGCATATTAATTGAGCTCTTTCCAGTGTTTATCTAAGTTTCCTATTGGTTTTGATTCTAAGCTTGCATGTTACATCATCAACTGGTGAATTGACTAAGATATTGATATGTCATCCTGTAAATTTAGGCACACAATGCGTTGCGTCTTCTTCTTTCCAGTTATCTTAAAGAGTTCTAAAAAGTTCCACAACATGTAGCATTATTTCATTTAGATCATACTCCCCTTTAAATTTATTGATATTTCTAGGAATTTGATGGGTATTGATAGTGAGTTGGCTATTTATGTTGTTCCGAAGGTTTGAAATACTTAGTACCAAGGTGTACCTTGTCAGTTACTGGCATGGCACATACTGCAGTATGCCCCATATCTACTCATAGTTTGCTGATTTGAGATGTTATATAGTGCAGTATGTACTGGTCGTACTGCATTATGTGTGGTACATAGTGTGTTTTGATCAGGATTTCAAACCTTGGTTCTTCCAATGATGTGGTTGATCTATTAAGCATTTTATTTGCTACTCCTAATAAGTTTTCAAACTTACCTTCATGAGTTAATATATTTGACAAAACAACTTTGGGTGCAAAGGAGCTATTAGTATCCAAACTCAGGGTCTTAACAACTGTACATGCATTGGTTTTAAACAGTGTGATAATGTTTCAATATCTTCAGGCTTGAAAAATGAGGAATATGTGACATTGCTATATATACATACTATATAAGGAGACATCCTTGTCAGGCTTGCCAACTAATGAGTTCAATTGGTTAAGATAAAAAATAATAATAAAAAAATTTGTATTGTTCCATGAGAACAATGAACATGCATTATAGATCTTGACAAAGTAAACAGAGGTGGGAAGCCTTCGAATTGGCATTCATATTACAAGCTGATAGACGGCATAACCCATTGACTATGATTGTCATACCTGTGGTAGGTTATAGAAATTCATTATGGAAACAATTTTCTTGAGAAAAAAATGTTTGTTCATTTATGGGAAATTCAAGAAAGTAAGAACTGACATGAATCTGCTTTATTCATGCAAGTTATTTCCTTTAAAAGAGCTCAATTCAGTGCATGAACTATGATACCATTTTTTAAAAAAAGTTTCATAAAATGGTTTTCAGGTGCTTGTATAGCTTTAGATTTTTTGCCCATTTTACTCAACAATGGATCTTCTCTATTATGGATTAAGCATCATGCTTCAAAGTGGATGGTGCTCTTGAGATGGTTGGCCCTTCAATTTTTTCATCCTGTTTTTGAACATTTTTTTTTTTTTTTTTTGGGGGGGGGGGTGGGGGGTTGGGAGGTGGGAGATAGAGGGGTGCTGCAAGTATCATATAAATATGGAACATGCAAGGGATAGTGAAAACATCTGTGTCTTTTTGCTGCGACTGAGTCTATTTTTTCAAGGAAAAAATTGCAGATATTTGAACATTCACTTGTTTATGTTTTCCCGATCCTTGGAGCCTTGGACATTTACTTTTTAGCTTTTCATGGTTAGGTGCGCCTTTAACAACATTGGCTTAGACATTCACTTCTTAACTTTTCATTGTTTTATAATATTCAAAAAATATCCTTCAAATTTTTTGCAAATACATGGAGGGGTGCTGGTTAGCTTCAGTGTGAAGTGAAAGATTCTGCATTAAATGCAGTAAGCTGGATTTCATGAAATGTGCTAAAGGAGCATGATATGGGCTTCAGTGAGCCCAGAACAGGTCTGCTAGCATAAATTGCCTATCATGAATCACAAAATCCATCTGTATCTCACTCTAAGAGGTCTTTTTTTTTTTTTTGGGGGGGCTTTCTAGCATATGTAACCCTCAGTAAGCTGCAAATTTGTTTATCAGCAGAATGACATAGTTGATTTAATGAAGTTTAAATTAAGCTTATATCCACAAGTTGTCAAATATTGTTTGTCTATTCTTGTTCCCAACAAGTCCTTGAAATTTTTACTTCTTAGTCGATTGCTGTCATTCACGAGTGTTCATTTCAACAGGTTCTTGCATTTAGAGATATATCTCCCCAAGCTCCCACTCATATCTTAATCATCCCCAAAGTTAAAGATGGATTGTCTCAGCTTTCAAAGGTAATTTTATATGATTCTGCATTACATGCTGCCATATATCAACCATTCACTTTATTGAAACCGTTTTGATTGGCAAGAAGAAGCACTTTTTGTCGGTGTTTGGTTAAGGCATACAGCAGGCATAAGGATCAGAATAAACTTTATGCCTGCCAAACTGTCTTTGGAAAATAGGCATAACCTAGAAATAGTTATGCTGGCCAAACTTTCTTGTGATGGGCTTAATTATTCCATGGAAAAAGTTGTCATAAGCCTTTTTTTGGCATAAAGGCATCATTGATGCATTCTTTTTACCTTTTTTTGGACAAAAGAACTCATCAGAAAGTTATTCCAAAAATTGTAGCCAAACAAAAATTGGAATAGTTCTTGGCATAACAATTCTGATTTCCATTTTTTTGTATTCCCATACCAAATACAGCCTTGATGATTAGATCGACACAACGAAGTGACTACTTAATTAGGACTATTAACTTTTCTTTTTATTTTGTGAGAAGCAACACTTTACTAAAAGGCTTGCACTAGACCTGTCAGTAGGTTGGGTTTGGATTGGACTAGAGTCACTCTGTATTGATCCAAGATCAAGAAAATTTGTCCCAGACTAATCTGATGACCCCACAAATTGACGACAATGGCTATCTGAACTGAACCTAGTTAAAGATTAAGTTAGGAATGGCAGCAGATCCAGGTTGATTGAAAAATCTTTAACTGAAGTGTAAATTCTTTCTCAATGCATTTATTTTATATGGAATCAGACCCAACCTGCCAACCCATTTGTAGGTCTTGTTAGTCATATGCCCTTTCTTTTAAAAAAAAGAAAGAAAAGAAAATTTAGGGTTAGGAAGAAAGCACTTTTGGTTGGGTTCTTAAATAAAGCAAAAGAGACATCTTTCACTCCATTTTCTCTTCATTTTTTTTAACTCTTGACCAATAATTACACTAACCTTCCTGGTCCTTAGAGCTAGACTTTGACTAGGTTATGGCCTGCTGCATTGTGACCTGCTCTGGGGGCCCAGAACTAGATTTTAAAGGTTTTTTCAACCTATGGAATTGATCTGTTGGGTTGGGCTACCAACCACAACCACTTAATGATTAGGTATGTCTTGGTAAAACAATCTGGGCCTGATTGTTAAAAATAAAAATAAAAATAAAAAAAAGCCTCACCCTAAATTTATTTCAAGCTGGTTGGTGGGTCCAGGTCAAAATTTCCCACCCCTACATTGGATACCTTTTCCAAAAACTCAACCTAATCTCAGGATCAGAGTTAGATTTAGAGTTAGGGTTTGTAGGTGGAGTTTCCAGCTGATGGAAAGTGCTGGGCAGACCACCATCATGGGCCAAGTTAGCTAGTTTGGGACTTGGGCTGGTTAATGGTGACTTGTGCAATGCATGAGGGGTTGTGGTCAACCAGCATGGGGCCCTCTGGGCAGAATGCATCACTCTGACTGATGGCAGGCTGAGGAAATCAAATTGGAATGATGCTTTAGGGCATGTAGAAGGTTTTTTATTTGATCTATTGGGGAAGTCAGAGAGACGGGCAGGGATGGAGAGAGCTTTTACCAGCAGCGGCCAGTGAGACCAGATAAAGAGAGAGAGGGGCAATGGATATTTCCATATTATTCTATTTTTTATCCTTATTATCTGCTTATGGTTAATGTTAACCTTCCAATGCCCTGCTGTTTAGTGAGCAGGAATTAAGCAGACATCAATATATGATCATCTTAACAGCTCAAATATATATATAAACTTAGCTACATTCGAGTCTGAATCTAATCACCTCTCCCATCCTTGGATCTACATAGTTTACGGATCTCAAAGATAGAAAAAGTAGAAAAGGTTGGGTGGCTCCAGAATCCGGTCATCTTCCTTATCCTTAAATTTACATGGATCTCGAAGTCATCCCACTTTTTTCACTTTTTCTATCTTTGGGATCCGTAAATTGTGTGGATCCAAGGGTAGAAGAGATGATCGGATTTAAGCTTGGCTACATTCGAATATAACTGAGCCTCTCTCTCTCTCTCTCTCTCTCTATATATATATATATATATATATATATAAGTGCACTAAATGAGGCCATTATACTTTAACAAATAGAACTTCTGAAATTCAAATCAAGTTGTCTCAGTTTATGGGTGCTACTTTTCCATTGATTTCTAACTGAGACCAGGTAATCTGAATTTAAAACATCATACAGCTTCCATATAAATTTGATCTGATTTTGCCACGCTTCCTTTGGAATCTCCAGCTTGAATGCCACTTAATTCCTCATCAGGGCTTTCATGGATCTATTCTGTAAACCATTGTCTACCAATTTTACACCACCTTTTCCAATGTATCTGTATATCTTGTATTATTTGTTCATGGGCCTATCACACTGATTTTATACTTGTGGGCCTGTTTTGCTGCATGGTTCTTTAATTCCTTCTGCACTACCAGTAGAATTGCTGTCTGTGGTATAATTTTATAATTCCCCTTCAAGATTTACCAACTTATTATGAGTGTCAACGCTACTTTTATTCTTCTGTCCTGCCACTACATCTGTTGTTCATAAGTAAATTCCTATTATTGTGTTTTTCAAGAGAGAGAGCACAAGAAATTGCTTGAAATGTATCAGGTAAATTTTTTTTTTTCTTTCTTTTTAGAAAAAGGAAATTGCTGCACATTTGATACTAGCTGCCTATTTTCCTAGCAGTCAATGACATTTCTTCCTACCCTTAAGGAGGAGCATTTCATTTTCTACAATTTATTGCTTGTGTTTTACAGGCAGAAGAGAGGCATATTGAGATACTTGGGCACCTTCTTTACGTTGCCAAACTTGTTGCAAAGCAGGAAGGGCTTGACGATGGCTTTAGGATTGTCATCAATGACGGACCTAAAGGATGTGAGTCTCAACATTCTTTTAATTGAGATCCTGCTTTGAGTTCTCTCATTCTCCTGTTGATCATTTTTTTTTTTCGCCCTCCTTTCCTCAGGCCAATCTGTCTATCATATTCATATTCATCTTCTTGGGGGTCGACAGATGAACTGGCCTCCAGGGTAATCAGTGATTGCTCAAGTCTCATAATTTCTGCAAGGCACGATTTGACCTTGCATTTCTATTCTCTAATAAATTGAGAAGCTTAATGCAGTAGCATGGAACAGCTAGTGTCTGGGTTGTGTTTTTTTTATGATCTTGAGATCCTGTATTACCGTAAGCTTGAAACTCTCTACTTGAGTCCAGCACAATTATGTATCTCAGGATAAAGCAGTCTTAAGGACTTGCAATCTAAATCAGATGGGGATACATATGTAGTTTGGTCATAGTCTGCACCTGAATTGCCATAGTGCTTTAATTTACATGTTCTTGCTGTGGATGAATACGCCCATCAAAAGTTCAATAATTATAATATCTTGAAAACACCATGCAAACTTGCAAAACCAAACGCCTATCTTTGTAGTAGATTGGTGTGACAATGATTGAGTAGCTCCAAAAATATGGGTGATTTTTATCTTACACCAAAGCAGGATAACAGCAGTATTTACACAACAGAGAGGTAACGAAGAAAATAAATAATGCAAAGGTGGTGCGTAAAGGTGGTTTCTGTTTTCTATTTATTATTTTGGGCACTAACAGACTTAAATCCACTCCAAACAGGTTACATTCCAGAATCATACTGATTGTGGTGAATAAAGATTCTGTGACTTTGATAAATTGATGTATTCAATAAAACCACATGATGGGATGAAACATATGAAAGAGTTTGTGTTGGCACCAGCACTGCTTTACTGCTTTAAAGCATACCAAAATACCTAAGAGAATTGTCACCATTTTGCTGCTCTCTTTCATTATTCAGCTAACAGAATATTATCTGGTGTCTTTACAAGAGAATCATCATCATCTTTATCGATTAGATCAGCATTGAAGACTTGTGCTTCGCAACCAAAATCATTAACTGAAACTTTCAACATCTGCCACATTTCTCATTGGACGAAAGAAACTTTTGTATGCTAGCACCCTTCTCAAGTTTTATCTCAGGTGCTCATGGGATTCAGAAATACTGTACATAATCTTCATAAGTTTCTTGAGATGGAGAAATGGCAACTACTTAACAACACCGATTGTCTTCAGGTTGCATCCTAAAAGGTGGGAAAAATTGGGAAAAACAAAACGCCAACAATCTAGAATATTCCCAATAACACTTATTAAATGAGGAATTCTTGTATGAATTGCATGCTTCAGCACTAAGTTTTAACCTTCTGACAGTTTCTGACGAGCATGTCTTATCATTTATACCCATGAAATATTTATTCTCATCAGAACACATTTACAAAGAGACATGGAGCTCTGAGAAACAAACATATGAGTAAAGGGAACACAGCAGTAAGCAAAATACCTTAATTTATCAAACCAGAACTATGTCAAGTCCATCAAATGTCCAACATGATAGCTAGAACCCCATAAACAGAATAATAAACATATAATATTGTCATCAAGATAGTCTGGAAGTATTATCTCGTTCAGAAGTTAAAAAAAAAAAAAAATCAAAAAAAAAAAAAAAGAGGGGGTGAATCTCCAGACTGTTCATTATTCCAAAGACCATTCTTTCAACAAATCCCACTTGACATCAGGATTCTCCAACTTTCTCTCTAACTAATTCCATTTTTTTCCCAGCCTTTTGGAAAATTATATGTTAGAAACAATAGCAGAAAATCACTTACTGGACTGGCTTCGCGGTGACTCCTTATCTCCAACCTCTGCCACCGCCGCCGCCGCCTCTTTTCCGATCAAACTCTCCTTCGCCTCTCCCCTCTCCTCCTCCACCTTCTGCGACCCTGTCAGCCTCGCCAGCACCACAAATGACATCCCACCCAACACATTGTTGATGCACCTCAGCGCCACCACCGTCACCTTGAACCCCGCCGGCGGCAGCACCTTCGCCATCAAAAACTCCACTCCATTCAGTGTTTGGTACCGGAAATTGCTGCTCAGACCCATATGCAACGCCCAAGTCAGCGCATTTAACAGCGTCGGTGGTGGCTTGTTGGGTGTTTCAAACTCCGGATCCATTTTTTTCCTCAATGCGATCAGCCCATTCGATATTGCCGTCCCGGCGAGACCGGCGGCGAACCCGACGGCGGCAAAGGTGGCGCCTTTATAGACGAAAGTACCGAGACGAGCGATGAGGGAGTAGGGACCGGGCTCGAACATGTGGCCGGAGGGGCAGGCGGCGAACATGCCGGGGAGGGCGGCGGAGGTGGCGGAGGCGGAGGTGGGGGCGAGGAGGTACATGAGAACGAAGTTGAGGATGGATCCGACGACGAGGGTGGAGAAGACGAAATCGAGCTCGTTGAGGCCGAAGTTGGGGCGGGAGGCCATGTCGCCCAGGACGCACGCGCTCAACCCGACGAGCTCCTCCATGAGGACCTTGAAGGGGAACTGGGGGTCGGCAGCGACCCTCGATCTCCATCCGCCGAGTAAGAGCCCAAGGGGGTCGGCCGCGTCATCGGAGGGCTCTTCGGGGGCACCGTCGCGGCCGCTACCCCCGCCGCCGCCGGGTCCGCCGGTGTGGTTGCTGTCTCCTCCGCCGCCGCCATCGCCGCCGAGAGTGGGGGCGTCGGAGGAGGGGAAAGCGCGGCAGAGGTTAGGGTTTGGGGAGCGGAGGGCGAGGAGGGAAGGGACGGCGGCGACCGCGGAGAAGGGGCGGAAGGAGAAGGGAAGGTAGCTGGCCGGGAGGAAGGAATTTTGGGCAGGGTGGTGGTGGTAGTTTCCGGCGAGGTGAGCGGCGGAGAGGTTGCGTAATGGGGCGGCCATGGCGTTTGTTTGCCTCTTTTCGGGCGATGAGAGTGAGAGGCGCACACAATCTTATTCAGTGATTGCAACAATATTTTTCAGGAAATGTGAAGACTTTCATTCATTGCGACTGCAACAAAATTACTGTAGTGGTTACCACCTAATCATACAATTAACAACTTATCTAACACATTTTGAGATTGGATTTTGTTTATAGGATGCAATTTCTTTTCTTTTTTTTTCTTTTTTTTTTTAACTAATGATTCAGATCCAGTTTGAGGACTTTAACAAAATATGGAAGGGAATTTCTCTTGGAATCAAAAGCATTGGTAATTCAAAGCATGTTTTGAGGTTTTAATGTTAATTGATTTGGCTCTCATTGATATAACATTTCAGGAAGGAGAGCTTTTGTAAATCCTCAATAAAACAATGGAAAGGCATTGCATCTTTCTAGTCCCATGGGGATTGGATTGATGATGGGAGTAAACTAGGTCATTTTTCCTTAGCATCAACCTAATTGGATCATCCAAAGCTCTTGGCCAGGAGAAGATGGATTGCATTTTAGTGGCATGAGTTTAATAATCCATTCAGAAAATGTGGTAAGGAAAGTGCCTTATACAGTGAATAATAGAAGGTTAGCACCTCATCTATGATGATTAGGGATCTCTAAGGACTTAAGGGGGATTGGAGCTTTGGAGCTTTTTCCCCATGGAAATGGATACACACATTTAACATTTTGGAGCCTCAAAGTCAGATTATTATTGGTGTTTTGCTTAATTTGGACATTAAAAGTAGTAAACTAAAGTTGCTAAGAGTAAAATTTGTTTGCAGTTTTCACCTTTGACTAAAGCTTAAAAAATGCCACATAGAGGGTCATATGATGATCTTGAGGCAAAATTAGACAAGCCAAATTGCTTTCAGTAAACAAATGAAAGTAGTATACGAGGAGAAAGGGTAAAACCTAGCCAGATGAAACGGGAAGAAAAATAGAAAGAAACAGAGGAAACATGAGCTAAACCAAGCTAAGAAAAGGAGTTAAATCAAACCAAAAGAGCTATAAAAACGTCTCAACTTTAATAAAACTGCATCAGAGCATTGATAGAGTCAGTCCTTAAGCAAGAAGAAAGTAGAGCCAATAGCCTTAACATCATTGTGAGATTGATCATTGAGCAGTCTTGTTCCTCTAGAGTAAACCAAACTAGTCTGCAATCCTTCTCAGTCCTATTGCAAGGCAAACCAAATTTGATGCAGATTGTGTGGTTCTGAAATTTTTAGCTTTAAAAAAAAAAAGTAAGGGGCCTAGCGGGCAGAACTACAACTGGGAAAGAGATGATTAATATATTCGTCTTCCAATTTACATGGTGTGTGACATGATCATCATCACCCACCAGATTTTGGCAAAGCTGGTTAGCTCCATCTCCTCTTGGAGAGAGGTACTAGATTTGATCCCCTGCTCTCAAGATTTAAATCTTAGATCTCTCCCAAATAGAAAGGGTACCACCGACTAGCAATGCAAGCAAGCCCAAATTATTTAAAATGATTCCTAGCTAGGGTTGCAAATAGATTGGATCGAATCAGATCATTCTTGATTATGATATGATCCGATTTTATATTCAGATTTTAATTTTGGATCCAGACCCAATTCATTATCGGATCGAGTCAGGTTGAATCCATGAAAAGAATTTTAAATCATTATTCGAGTCTATTCATGTCTAATCCAAAATATTGCATTTGAGTCAAGCATTTAATTATTATTTTATTATTAAAATTTAGAAATTAAGAATGAAATATAAATCCATTAAAAAATTTCAATGAGATTAAAAAAACCAACTTAAACTTAATTTTTTATGCGAAAACTCTTAATTCTATTCAAGTAAATGGTTATCCTTAAGTTTATAAATTATGGCATTTAAAATATTTATTGATATACTTAAAGATATTATACATAAGAATATATTAAAATAAATAATAAAATATAAATATCTAGATATAATTAGAAAAAAAGATGGGAGATCTAGTTGCTAAGATGAAAAGGAGGATTAATTTAAATTAGAGTTCATGTAATAAATTTATAAAGATAATTAAAGTAAAGAAAAATAAAATTTATGTAACTAAGGTTTATAGATCGGGATAAATTGGGTTAAAGTCGGTTCAAAAAATACAAGCCCCAAATCCAATCCAAAATTTAGATTAGATCTAATTTTCAAACTTATCCGAACCAATGGGTCTTTAAATATAGATTGGATCGAATTTAACTAGGTTCAAATTGGATAGGGTCACAGACCAATCCAACTCATTTGCAACCTTATTCCTAATCATGTTCTTAACATGATGCAAATAACTTTGCAATGAGAAATGAAATATAAATAAAAGTAAGAGTTTACCAAAGCAAGCTAAAAGATTAAAAATAATCTATGGATGCATACAGGCATAATTAGTGCTCACATCCCTACCATGTGCTCATCTAATGATCTTAATTGAGAATTGTAGAGAGCTTTATTTTGGCACATAATAGTTAGGCTTTCTTCAAGTGTTGAAGGCTGAAGGCCTTGTAAATTTTTTTAATTGTAATTGAGAATTTTTTCATAAAAAAAAAAAGAAAAAAAAGATGTTAGCTAGGTTGGTAAAGTTGTTTGGTGTCGGGGTAAGATGACCTAAATCGAAGTCATGCTTTAACTCATTTTGCTAGATTTCTTTCCTATTCTAATTCACATTAAAGCTACATTTAATATATGGTTAAAGAAGATAAAAAGTCACTCATATGATTTTTTATCCCATTCGAGAGTGTTTGACATGAAATTAATTTATTCAAAAAATGTTAGCCTAATAATTCCATCACTCTATTCCATCTTATCTTTTTTTAATATTAATAATATTAATAAATATTAATAATATTTTCACTTTTTTTACATTAATCATGTTCCAAATTATATATATGTAATATTTCATCCTCCATTTATACAACCAAAAACATAATTATCATTAGAAAAAAAATTTATATTCTTTAAATTTATATCAATAAAATATTATTTTTATAACTTTTTATCCTTATTTTTAATCTCATATCAAATGCTGGGAGAAAAAAAAAAAAAAAAAAAAAAATCAATCTAGTGGCCAGGGTATCCATTCCGTTTTCAATGGACCACAATGAACCGCCCATGAGAACCGGTTTAGCCATCCAATTCACGGGCTCATTACTCATCATGGGCTGCAAACCCTAATTTTGCCGATCCCTCGAGCACTCACTATAAGTACGTTCGGAAAACCCTAAAACCCCGACGCCCAGCTCTAAAAGCCTAAGTCGTCTGGGCTTTTCGGTTCCATCCCTCTTCTCTTCGCCCCACTTTTCCTCCCCGACATCCCTCAAAATCCTAATTCCATCACCAGAACTCCATGATCTCCTTCTATTGATATCTTTAAGCAATTCTATGTGTTGATGGAGGGTTTCTTTTTTGACTTATATTTTGTGGGCAGATGAGGAATCTCATATTTAAATGGGTAATTTGCGTCTGAATTTTTCCATTGATGCTATCACCTTGGAGATCTGATGCCCTAATCTTATTTTTTTATCCATCATTTGCATTTTTTTTTAATACGGTGAATTGCTGTTTATAATTTAAACTCCTTTTTTTAATAGTAGAGTTAGAGATTGGTGTATTGGAGACAAGGAAGAGATTGGCGAGGTGATGATCATGACTTGTTTCCCTATTGGTTTGATGGCTGGGATGATAGCTTTCATTGTATTAGCTCTATCTGATCCCAATCCCTTCTTTGCCTTTCTATTGTTATTTTTTGATGAAATTTGTTACTTTGATTGGTTTTGTCGTCATGGTTTCCTGATTTTTTTTTATTTTTTTTTATTTTTTTATTTTTTTTTTTTTTTTTGCAGTTTGGAACTATCAAAAAGCTTGCAGTTTTCGTTATGATTTGGTGCTTAAGTGATTTGGTTTTGTGCTAGGATAAACTTTATTTTATTTTCATTATTCAAGTTTTAATGGAATGAGTTCGAACAAATAAGGAAAGAGATGGAGAGAAGAAAGGTTGAAGAGGAGCAACCTAACAAGTTGTTTAGTTATAACTAAAAGGGATGAAATCTAATTCTCTCTCTCTCTCTCTCTCTTTTATCATGTGGGTGCAGACATGGCTATCCAATAAATTTTCTTTTGTTTGCAAGAATGCATCTATTTTTTAAAAAGAAAATGATGGTCAAAATAATGGTTATGTATACAAAAAGTAATTCTGGTTTAAAACATCATCAATTTGTTGGAACTCAGCAGAGCACCATCTCTGAGAGGGAGGTTGTGTTCTAATATTTCTTGTACGGTTGTTTGCATCTTTTTTATTTTCCACAGTCTCCACCTATGAATGTAATTTTCTCATAAAAGTTTGTTTTTACTTTCTTGAAAACTTCCCATCATCTGCAGTTGGCTGTATGTCCAATTTGCCTGTCTTCTTCAGTTCTTCCTTTGTCCATTATAAAGTGTCTTTGTTAAAAATAAAATTCTAGAGCAATGACAAGTTGTTTTTTTTCCTCCTTTTCCCTCAATGAAAAAAAAAAAACCCTTTCAATTCAATAATCAAATTATAAAATCTGGATTAATCTTTTATAATGAATAGTGGTGCTTACATTTTAATGGTGATTACTTTCACTTGGCCAATATTTTTGTCTTGCTTGCTTATATATATATATATATATATATGTTTTTAGATTTATTGGTGCGGCTGCCACTCGGCACCATCTTTCGACCTCTTTTAAGAGGTAAAGAGATGTTAACCAGACCTCTAGCCAGCTGAGCTAAGAGTGGTCGGTGTTTGCTCTCAGGCTTTCACTGCTGATAAAAGTTACAATAGAAACAGTCCGACAGGGAGGCTGGAGACTAGAAAGTTCATTCACCTATCGTCCAATAACTGTGAAAAAGTTATTATTTATTGTGATTTATAATGTTACTTTGTAACTTCCATGTGTGGATTCTATTATTTTTTGTTCTTTTTAATCTGCTAAACCAAATGAATGGAAAACTAGTAACCTATTAACAATGAAAAACTCATTCTCTATCTGAAGAGAGGAATGTAAACTCATTGTTGTCCACTTGCTTATCACCATCTTTACTGCCTTGGATACCCTAACAGAGTCAGAACAGAATGAAATTGCTATGCCTAGAGGCTGAAGAAGAATGGTAGTGGCTCAAGGAAAAGTCATCAAAGAGATCATTGATTCTGTTCCTCAACATGTTGCTAGCTAGCACAATGGCTGCCCAATTGTTCCCAATTGTTCCCATTACAATTGCTCATATCATGTTGGCATTGCATGATCAAAATGTTAAGAAATTCACATTGTCACCATCCTAGATATGGAAAAATCAATTCATGTTTTGAAGTCTGATTATGATTGCTAGATGATACAATAGGAAGTTGTTTGCTCTCTAGCTCATTGTGGCCAGAAGGTCAGAATTTTGATGAAAAGGAACACATAATGTGGATGGGGAAGGGATTGATAGATGAGTATGGGATTGATAGATGAAAACGAACACATAATAGCCTTGATGAAGCTCATCAGTATGTGCATTATCTTATTGGAACTCTGAAGGAAACACGCATTCCTGAGATTGGTTGGGATGTGAATCCAGTGAAAATGCATGGAATGATCTGAGACTAGCACCATGGATAACCTCAGTGTCTGGGAAGAAGGGAAATGGCAAGAGGCAGAATGTGCATCACTAGTTCATCTTCAAATAGAATCTCAACCCCAATAACTTGCTTATTGTCCCAAACTCTCAACCTTGTATCTCCAAATGAATAGGATTTCAGAGATTGGACAGGGCTTTTTCAAATGCATGCTGGCCCTTCCATACTTGGATCTATCTCACATTTTGAGCTGCAATATCTCCATGCATCCATCAGTGCCCATTGAGTTGAGAGACATCTTTCAAAATTAAAGTACATTCCTATATGGGATACTGGATATCAATTCAGAATTGCTCATGGGGTGATGTCAAGACCATCAAAGCTACAAGTGCTGGATGTCTCTCCATATGGGCAGGTCGATACTGAAGAGTTGACTTGCTTGGTCGCAGGCTTGAAAGCTCTGCGTGGGATTTAGATCACCACCAACCCTTCATCAACCGTCTCACATAGCAGTAAAGTGGCTTGGTTGAATTGGTAAACTAAATTACAATAAGAATTACTAGTGGATGCAGTTTGAAACAAGGCCTCAATTAGAGCAGCAAGCCATATTAATGTGAACCTTATGAGATTAGAAGGACAAAATGTCTACTAAAATTGAGTATTGCAACAATGGCGATGAATTCGATCAGACATATTTGGAGATGAATTCGAGGATGAATTCGAGCAAATACATTCGGAAGAGATTCATAAGATTATTTATTTTATTTTATTTTATTCCTTTTTTAGTTTTGAAAGAGAGATATTCAGAGTGAGCAGGCATTCAGTTTTAATCAAATAAAAACACAACAATTTACTAGAGCCCTATTAGCCATTGGTCAAACACACCTTAACTATAAATAAGCTGGTAGGAAGCTCAATTTTTGTATGTTTGAAGGCTTCATTTTCTTCTTTCCTCCTAATTAATTCACTTTATTTTTTTTATTTGTCATTTTCTTTATTTGGGATTAGATTTTTTAGTTTTTTATCAGAAATTTATTTTATTAATGTGAAGAGATGAAACATGGTTTCTTTGGTTGGTGCATAAGTTTTTTTTTCAATATATATATATAGTTATATTCGAATGTAATTAAGTTTAAAATTTAATTATTTTTTAATTTTTAAATTTATATAAATTTTAAAATTATTTTATTATTTTTTTTTTTTAAATTTATAAATTGTGTGAATGGAAGAGTGAAAAGATAACTGGAATTAGACTTCAAATGAAGCCAGATCTATCATCTTCCCTCTCTCTCCCTCTTCATATATATATATATGCGAGAGCTGTTTGTTACGAAAGGCTTATGATTTCTTGGAAGGAGAGCAAGAAGCAAGAAGTCTCGGTGACATCTCTTTCAAGGTAGAGTCACGAAACGTTTACCGAACACCCCTTTTTTTTTTAAGGAGCAATCACCGAACACCAGTTGCTTTTGAGAATGTTTGTTGCTGAGTCTCTTTCAAGAGTCCTTGGTTCCCGGATACGGCTGAGTTGATGAAGCGGTTCACCAAATACTGATGGCCGACACTCTGACGTCAAAAGGGTGAACCACCTCTGGAATTTCTTGGGTTGAAACAAATCTTTTATGATTTGCAACTTTTTTTTTTTTTTTTTCCTCCCTTTATCCGTCTCATTTAATGGTGGTTCCTTTGTTTCGGTTTGATATCAATGCAATATAATGTATTCAGTATGATACGTAATCAAATCATTGAATATAGGTAGATTTGAATATATTAACTCGAGCATAAATATATATATATATATTATAGACATATGCATTTTCAAAAGCAAATAATAGTGGTTTTGATGCAACCAGCTTGGACCATGCCTATGTATTCGATTAAAATGCCTTTTACATTGCTTTCTTAATATCTAGAATTAATCTAAATAAATATATCCTAGCATATTTCTCTCAGTATGCCTCATTCTTGCTACCATTTCTCAACCATAAAGCATAAAATCTAGTATACAACTCTCAAAATACTAAGGTACAAGCTTGCTCTTTTTTCTCACCCCATGTTCCATCAACTCTTTCACGCTTTTACTCTATCTTCATCTCACTGATGCCTACCTCATGTCTGGTCCCACTCTTTATCCCCCCAATGATCATTCTTGCGTCATGGTGAGGAAAGGTCGTTGCTAACGATGAGTAATGGCGATAAAGGTATAAGCAAAGGTTTCACTTTCCTCTTCTTCTTCTTCTTCTTCTTCTTCTTCTTTTTTTTTTTTTTTTTTTTTTTTTTTTTTTTTTTTTTTTTTTTTTTTGTGTGTGTGTGTGTGTGTGTGTGTGTGTGTGTGTGTAATGGACAGCCGACTTGTCCAGCCAAAAACTATAGCTTAAGCCATAAAAAAATCATGCCCTCCAGCCAATCTTCGCACAATAGGGTCCGTGGTTGAACTTACTGGCTTAGCGTTAAATAAAAAGTTAAAATCTATATATTTTTTTGTTGATATCTTTGTTGCCATAACTTTGAAAATTTTCAAGTTACAGAATATTTCTTTACATTAAAAAATCATTTATTTTAAATATCTAGTCATCAATAATTTCATATATTGACTATAATTTCGATTAATATATATATGTGTGGATATGTAACTGATCTTTAAAATTTTAATCCAATAATTCCTTACTTGAGCTATCCGATTGCAGGTGGGATATTTTCAAATAATTTCAATTTTTATTTAGTTAGAAATTTTGTTGTAATTTTTTATTTAAAATTCTTTATTCTGAAAATCTACTTTCCAACAATTTCTAATTCTCAATTATAAATACATTTCCTATCAAAGAAATATGATCGACTTGAATTTTAAATAATTTCATAGGTTTTATTTGAAAATTTTCAAATTGATGATAATATGTAGCATATTTCCTTTTTTTTAAATTTCTGAATAGATTTGTTAATAGTTTCAAACTTTGACTTTCTACTTGAAAATTTTTGATGGTATATTTCTTTGTTGGAATTTTCAATGTGAGTCATCCTCATTAGTTTGTCCAAAAATACCTCTTCATAGGTTAGTAATTACCTTTCATAATGTCTTAATTATTACAAAAATATTATATAATGTATACAACCATGGAAGGAAGATATATAGGTGTTATAAACCTTTTTACTTTCTATCCATTAATAACAATTTTTCAATAAATTTAAAAATTAATGCTAATGAAACAACTAATTATATTTTATAATGTTATAGGTATGTAATCAAATAATCCTTTAACATCAAAAATCAACTTCATAACTTTTAGGTACCATTAATAAAAGAGGAAAAATAAAAATATTTTTCAATCCATTGTGTTAATAAAGCCATAATCGAATTGACGAATCAGAAAAGTATCAATTAAAATATGAATCGGTATATACGACTTTGTTATAAGTCTATATGAACTGGTTTATATGGCTTTGTCATAAGTCTATAAGACAATATAAAAAAAATAATATTATCTTCTTTAAATTTATGAAGTTTGAAAAAAATTTGATGGATCAATTAACCAAGGGACTATGGAGGAGTGGAGTTCTAAAATCATCGAGGGGAATGGGGCTTAAGCCCAATATTTAGTCATCAGTAGTGGATACCCAACCTATGGGATTTGTGATTAGAGATCCCATAAAGAAGATTTAATGTTGTAAAAATAAAGCTGATTAAGTGATCGTGTTAGAGCACAATCTTCGAAGAAATTTCTCCTCCATTTTATAATGAGTGCTCTTATAAAGTAATAAAATAAAACTATATAAGGTTAAGTTATACTGTTAATGGATGTTAATGGATCAAAGGTAGATTATTTACAGGGTATTAGTCACAAATATTCTTTGAGGGTTCACCTATGTGAGAACTATTATAGTAGGCCATGATTAAGGATTTTAGCTAATCTTAAGAAATTTTAATGAAACATCAAAGTATTAAGCGTTAGGCCTTTAATATGCAATAACCGCTTAAAGCTAATTAATCCATACTATAAGTATGATTAGTAAAATTCTAAGTCAAGGATATAGTTCAAAGTCTAATCAGATGTATACAATCACCACTAAGTGAGGTTCAAATCTACCCCTCATCTATTTTATGTTATATTGATTTTATTAATTTTTTAAAATTTAAAACTTTTATATAAAATTATTAACTATTTTTATATTTCTAAAAATAAAAAAAAAATTAAATTTAAAAATAAAAAGATGCGCGGAATGGACAAGTGCTTTTCTCGTCAGCATCGAGCGTTTCACTCATGAGGCAAGCATTTTTCTCAGTACAAGCGCTTCACTTGTAAGAATCATGAACCTTCACAAATACTTTAAACAATTTAAATTTTTATCATTTTCCTGAGTGACTTGGGAATAATGGCTACTGAGCATTTGAGGCCATAAAAGGGCTGAGTCATTAGAGGTTATCTGAATTGAATTTATAAATAAATTTAAAAATTTAAAATTATAGATAATTCAAGCCTAAATCTATTTTTTATTTTGCTGAAATTTTGCTCAGACTTCTTGAGATTCTATTGAAAAGAAAGCTTGTATCTTGCAAGCTTTGCTGAAAAAAGATTTCCCTTATCTTTTTTTCCTTTATTATTGTTAGTTTTTATTATTTTATTATTTCTAACTTTATCTTCGGGTATCTGAAGGAATTATTAGGTTGCACCTCTATATGATCGTGTTTGTAGTAGGAGGTTTGGATTGAGTTGGATTATTGTACCCTCAAAATAGATCGCTTACAACCTACATATAGAAACAAAAACTAATCCTTAAGGTAGTACCTAATACGTCTTGATTCAGACACGGTTCTCAATTTCTTTGTTTTAAATTTCTGCATTTAAATTTCATCTTATTATAATTTAAATCTCTAGCAATTTTTAGGCAAGTTATTTTTTCAACACCTGTAAAGTCAAAGTGTTACAAAGAATTTTTTTCTTTTTATTTTTTTATAATTTAATAAATAAATCTTTTTATATAATATATTTTACATATGCTAAATGATTTTGATAATGGTATCTCTAAGATAAAAGGATTCCAATTTGATTTTCCTTGAGACAATGATATCAGCAAGTCTTAAAGGCCTAGGCCCATTCAAAATCCAACGGATTCATTAGACGTGGAGCTAAAAATTATTCTAATTATATATATATTCTTAATAATACATGTAGTTTAAAATTTTTTATTTTATTTTATTTTAAAAAATGTGGATACCTATGCACAATTTTTCCTTTTTCTAGCTCAAGGCGGCGGAATGAGGGCAGAAGAGTTCCCCTTTGCCCCGATTTACATAATATATTAATAGGTTTAATTATATAACAAAGTAGCACATATCAGGCCTTAGAAATAGTAAGGAGAAAAAAAGAAAAAGAAAAAGAAAAAAAGAAAAAAACGAAGAAAGAAAAGAAAAAGAAAAAGAAAAAAAAATCACAGCGCTTTCTTAGCTGTTATTTTCAATCTTAATTACTTTGGACTCAATGTTAGGACGATTTCGATGAAACAAAACTATCCAACGGAATAACGACTCTTGGTGGGCTCTTTCTAAAACGGACAAATTGGTGACGCGGTGCCGAAAAAGTGGCTCCCCACCCGCGCCTCCCGTTTTAAAAATTTGCACTCTTCCGACGGATGGATGCCCGCAACCCACCAGCCCATCGGCGACGGAATGGGTCGACAATGTACGCAACTGCCCGCCTGTAGTTAGATCACTCTTGTCTTCTCTATTTCAACAAAAAAAAAAAAAAAAATTGGGTGGGCGTCTCAGAGACGGACTTCGTCTTGGTTAATACAAGAAAATTCTACCATCTTAGATTTATCAAATTCCCATGCTAAAATCATTTTCACACTTTAATTGATGCATTCAATGACAGTTTAGCTACAGCTATCTTGGATAGTTGATGGCATATAGGTATTATTATTGACCTCTTCAATATACTATGACAAAAAAATACTATTTTTTTAATAATTTAATTAAATAGATTGTTTAAAAATTTGCTAATGTGAAAAAAAGAAGTATTCTATTATTACAACTCAACTTCTACCACCACAATAAGGATGATTCATGAACCTAGTTAAGTAACCAGTTTTGACACACATTAACTCACCAGCTAGCGTTATGTTTGGCACATTATTTAAAGGGGCAAGGCATAATAATGAGTAAAGAAGAGAGGTAAGTATGCTACTTTGATACTTAAATTAAACTCGTAGAGATGACTAGGGAAAAAATATGACTTTAGTCATAATAAAATAAATAATTGTTGTCATCTCATTAGTAAATTTAAATGATAAACTATATCGATAGCTATATATATAAAATTATGATCTTGATTTATTCTTTGGATGGTCCACGATAACTTGATTAGTGAATATGAGTGATTTTTGGCTCACTCAACTTTTAGTGGATCCACACATTTTCTATAAGAATATATATAGCATGCATAGTAAGTAAATAAACTCACTTTTTTATATAATATTTGGCATATATTACCCTATTAGTGGTCACAATATATTAAACAACTATTGCTTAAAAAAATCCTAATAATCCTAGTTCAATATTTATTTAATTAAATGCATCAATAAATTTTTTTTCTAAGCAATGTTAAACTAGTATGACTGAAATGAATTGTCTCATAGATCCATAGTTAGTGTCCATATATATATATATATATATATATATATATATTTCTTATAGGAGGGGTTTTTATTAAGGTAAACGCCAAAACAAGCATTAACTCTAACCTTTCAAAGTTATTCACCATCTTCATGTTAACTTGTGACTTCCTTCTGCCACCAATTGATGATGGATGATGTCATCAAACAAAGCATCTAATGGCAGCACTTCTTGCAGGCATGAATATATATCAGAATGAAAGGTTTAGGAAGTGCAATGGATTTGACACAATGGACTATTTCTTGGTCCCCAAAGTAATGCCCTTAAGATCACATCAGGAGTTGCGTAAACTGGGCTTTATACGTGCAAACAAGCATCACATTAAAGTCTATGCTTCATATAAATTTTGGTATAGGCCAAATGCTTTCCTAAGATCATCAAATGATCCCATAAAAATTGTAGACAAATCAATCACGTCTAAATCTTATCTAAATGATCCGATAGGTTTTAAAAATTTAAGATTATTTTGGATCCCAAACTTTTATTTATTATAATTTTAAAAATATTATATTAATGATGTTTGATTATATAAAATAAATTAAAATTAATAAAATAGTTAATATATCAATATAATTAATTTTAATTAATAAAATATCATTAAAAAAATATTTTATAAAACTAGATTATAGCAATAAAAGTAACGGTCAAAATAAATTTTGACCGAAAGTTTGAGAGTTAAAAACTATATTTTTACCAAAATTTAATAAAATTTAAATTGGCTATACGATAGATTTTATACAGCTAAGGAAAACAAAAATAGGGGTATAATAGTAAATACATCCAACTTAAATGGCAAGCCCCAGCTCCCACGCGCTCCATGCCATCTGCCTTAAAATACTCTAACGCCGCCGTTTCTCACTGCATTCTCTCTGCGAAGAAATCTTCGGGAGAAACCCCCGAAAAGAAGAAGAGAATTTCGTTCGATCGATTCCAGCAAATCGGTGCGCTTTCGCGATCTCCAGAAGGCAATAAATTTCTCTAATTTATTTGAATCTTTCGAATTCTTTGGAGCTCGGGGTTCAAAAAAAATTAAAAAAAGCGAGGGATTCGGACTTCGGAGAGTAATCTAACGGTAACTTTCTCGCTCCTAATATTTAATAATGAACAAATAAATGGGTTTCGATACCGTTTTCTTTCCCTTGATGCCCTCATCTGGTGATTTTGTTTTAGTTTTCGGTGGGCTTCGGTTTGGTCCCGCGGGCTGTAAGCAGAAGGGAGCAAGCTCCGAGGTACTTTCCTCTTCTTGATTTCTAAGTCTTCCTGGATTTTATTCAGGTCTTTATTCGTCTTTCTCTTGAATTTTCTTGTGGGTTTTGTAGATTTTTCCTCTTTTCTTTCGTTTTTTTGGGTTTTTCGTTCGAAGGTTTTATCTTAAAGATTTTTCAATCGAAGGATTTAGGTGGGAGTATCGTCCTCTAGGCCGTTCTTGATTTTGTTTTTCCTATTTCTAAATGTTGTTTTTTTTTAGGGTTTTGGGTATAATGAAAGGAAGTTGTTGTTCTAATCTGGAAATTAAGATTTGATATTTCTGTAATCCGATTATATATTTATATGAAGAACACGTTAGATGGATAAGCCAAAGTTTTTTTTTTTTTTTTTTTTTAAATAAAGCTCCATTTTTCTTCTTGTTTCCGTTTTTAGTATTTCTACTGTCCCCTCGAAGAATGGATATGGTTGTTGAATTCTATATCGATCTTTTTTTTGTTGTCATTTTCTTGTTTTTTGTGTCTCTCTTTTATCGATCTATTCTCGATTGTCTCAGCTAGGTTCGTCTTATTTCAATCATTGTTGCATCTAGTGAATTCTTTATTCTCTGCTTGAGATTCTCCTTTAGTTTTATCCATGTATGTAGTATCTACTTCTGGTTTTTAACATATTTGGCATCATAAAGACATAAACTGTCTCCTAATAGATTTCACTGACTTAGGTCTCTTTGCATCCTTAATTGGGATTCTTTCACTTCTTGATTGCTTCTTTGATCTCTCTTTCTGTTTTTTCAGGAATTATGTTTTACCATTTTGTGTTGGTTTTCTCGGAGTTTTAGTGATTCATATTAATTTTAACATCTGACAATTCTAACAATCTTCTAGGTGCGTATATTTTTTTAGAGGGTTCCATCTTGTTGAGATTATTGTGGTAGGGTCTAAAATGGTTTCTTCACCTCTGCTTAGACTGATGGTTCATTATTTTTTAATGGGTTTTTATAGCTTATATGCTTTAAAAAAAAAAAAAAATTGGGGTTTCACATCGTTTTCAAACACTTATTTTGTTTATGCTTCTTGATCAGGTTTCTGCTAACCTCCTGATTGAAGGTTTTGAAAGAAAGGTGTTTGAGTTGCCTTTCATAAGGTTCCACAAATGAGGAAGTTCTTTTCCTTTAGATCCTCAGCATCCAGCAGTGCAAACAACAACCCCACACATACGGTTCCTCCATCTTCCAGCAAGGAGAACATCTATTTGGAGGCACCATGGCAGAATGATGCAAAAATTCCAGTGGGTAAAAAGATTCAGCATGGCCCTCAAATCCCCAAGGAAAGAGCTTTTAAACCAGTGAATCAACACCCAGAAAGGGAGGTTTCATCTCCTTCACATCATGGAAGGAGCCTTTCGTTTTCGTCTGCAATTCATAGCTGTACGGGAGAAGGAAGTATGTATTACTCGAGCAATTTAAGCGGATCACCTTTTAGTTATGGAAGCTCACCCTGTCATGTCACTGAATGCCATGCACAGTAAGTTTGTTATATACACGAGTTACTAAAGCATCTGTTTGTTGTTTCGAGGATTTTCCCTTGTTTCTGTTTCTTTGGTTTTCTTGAACTGTGATTGTAGCTGATTTCCCAATAATTAGACTTCGGTGTGTTTGTTAGTTTCAATTGTATATGGATTTCTAATTTTAATTAACTAAGTAGGTAATCTGATTTTTTTTTTTTTTTTTTGTTAAGAATTCTTATATCTTGAACAATTCACACACAGACACACCATGTAGTTATCATTTGTTGAATTTGGTATGTACTTCATAATTACATTATCCAGCTTTGCATTCTCTCTCTCTCTCTCTCTCTCTCTCTCTCTCTCTCTCTCTCTCTCTCTCTCTCTCTCTCTCTCTCTCTCTCGTGCGCTCACGACTTGACTAGGGACCACTCATACATTTAAATCACTGCAGTGATGTTCTTATGATAGAAGTGTTTTTAAGGTCTTTCCACCCATTTACTCCACCTACATTCAATTGGAGATGCTCATAATTTCTGATTGCCAAGTAGCTCAGATCTCTATAAATTTTTTGAGCCAGCTCACCAAGCATGCAGTTTGGTGATGCCGAAGCATCTGCACCTGCGATCATTCTTGGATTGGCAGAATCCCACATTAACCTTTTAATTTACTCTGGTTTTCTGCTTAATTGCTTGCATGATATTCTAGTTGTTTTCGTAGTCAAGGATAATATATGATAAATAACTAGTTTTAATTGATTTATACTTATAGATGTATATGAAGTTGCTATACATGATTGCTTAAGTTACGAGTACTCTTTTTTTTGTTAAATCATTATTTTTTCTAATTCTTCTACAGTTGTCTTCTGCAAGAATAAAGAACATTTCCTTTCGTTGTTGCTCTAAGTTTTTGGATGCATGTGCCTCCAAAAGACCTCATAGTATGCTGGACTTGAAAAGAGTAGGCTTTCACTGCAGTTGCATGATGCCACTTCCTACTCAGAATTTTTCTTCCTTAAGTTTTACCTAAAATGTGGAGGAACTGTTTTATTTCATATTTGACTTATTTTCGCTTGCTACGTCATAATGGCACATGCATTTTGCTTCATCAACTGGTTAAAAATTATTATTATTTTCCAAAGCATGATGATTTATCCTGTTGCTGAAAATGGCATTTGCATCACTCTTGGTTCTTTGATTGCCTTCACACTTTCCCTCGAGAAAGAGTCAGATAAAATTAAAGTGTATGAGATTTGACTGGTAATATATGTAGCATGATAATGATGACCCAACGATATGGGGGCAGCTTTTTTACCTTTTAGGTTTCTGAAAAGAAATGATGATAACATTTTTTATGTTTAAATTTAAAATAGAAGATGGGTGGATAGGGGTTCTAATGTTTGCAGAAGTCATTTTCTATATTTATTAGCATACTCATTGTCTCTAATGTATGACAGAAGATGGATGGATGGGCATTAGCCTGTTTCTATTAGAACTTGGGAAGCAAACAGCTTGAAGTTTAAAATTATGTTCCTTGGTTAAAAAGATTTACAATATTGCAGATTTGTTTTCTTGACTTTCATCATTCTTATAAAAATATAATGATGGGGAAGCTCAAATAAGCTTTGTTCTAAAAATTGCTCAAACTATGTAAGATTACCTATTGATAATGTCATGTTTCTGACCTAATACGGGTTTCTCAAAATTGATAACAAATTTTCAGGAAAAAAGTGACATATATGACCTAACATCACTTTTTGCCATTTTTATTGATGCATGCAACATCTTAGAAAAGAATAGCACAAAATTTTGACAGTGTCTGGGAATTGTTTTCTTATAGAGATGCACCTAAATCTAACTCTTTACCCTATGTTCCTATGGAAATCTATTATTACACTCGCCCTTCTTTGGTAGCCATGATTTCATTGTGCTATGTAATAGTTAGAATCATGGTATGCTATACTGCTGTGCACCGTACAAGGCGTACCATACTGGTACCAAACTAGATTCAGTATGGAGGTGTATCGAGTCTCGATGCGCCAGAGTGACCCTTGTACTTGGCGTACCAATTTGGTATCAATACAAGGTCCGGTACTAAGATTGTGAACCTTGCTAAGAATTATACAGTTTAGGCATGAAACCTCACATAAGCAATACATTAGGTGTTGATAGACTTGAGAATGAATAGCATATTGAAGTTGAAGTTGTTTTTATACACTGCTCTGACAGGTGATAAGCTTACAGTTTCCAGCACTTTTAAATCACTGCTAAAGATTCAAGATAGAGAAAGATTACAATCAAGCATTCATCAACAGTTCCCTTTTGTAACAACATATATTCATTTATATTTCTTCACTAGTTCCTGTTGGTACTCAATGTGGCCCTAATTGATCATATGTCAATGATATTTTCTAGTTAAATAGATTAGGTTTTTGACTACTAGAAGATTTTTGCTGTGTATATGAAGAGGATGCTTTCCTTCTTGATATCATGACCATTCTTGGTATCACCGCTTTCTACATATCTACTCACACGCATATATTTGATTGATTGATTGAGTTAGCTATACTCGAGTGGATATTTACTTAAATCTGATTAGATCTAGATTAGATAATGGGTCCCACATCAATGATCTGACTATAGAATATGATCTACTATCTATAAAATGCTTAAATACCAAAAATCATGTAATTTTGAGTCCTTAGTCTATGCATCAAGTGGTCAAAAAATTAAAAAGCTTAAATAATGCAGAAAAAAAATAATATTTGTTTTTTAACCACTTAATGCATATGTTAAGATCTCTAAATCACATGATTTTGAGTGTTTAAGCATTTTAGAGATAGTATATCACATGCAACTCTTAGATCATCAACGTGGGACCCTTATTGTTCAATCTAGACCTGACTAGATCTACGTGGAGAACCACTCAAGTATAGTTAAGTCAATCTCTCTCTCCAAATCTATATATACATACATAACATATGTACATATATATATATATATATATATATATATATATATATATATATATGCATGTATAAACTGTCTCCCTCCTGGAAATAAACGTGTGGTTGTGCACTTAGACACAGAAATGTGCATGTGTCTTTAGATATGGAGGGCGCTTGCTTGTGGTAGATTCAAACTTTGCCGTTCTAAATTGGAGAAATTTCTTAGTTGTAGAACTAACCATCTGGATATGCTCCTTATTTGGTGTCTCCAATGTTAAATATCTCATATTGTCTTGAACTGGTTGGTCTGACGGTATCCTATTTTTCCTTTTACTTCAGCTGCAATTTCCAGACACCAGAAAGTTGTACAAGACCTAAAAGAGGAGGACAGTATGCAGTTCAGCATTTGCATGCTGCTGAGAAACTAGATTCTCCTTGTTCACCAAGAGGTTGTCGATGTTCATCAAGAAATTCGCCTTGCAACTCTCCAATTCCACGAAGATGCAGGGCTGCTCGCCTAACTCAGGTTTTAGATAGAAACAGAATTCTAGACCGCTACATTGATGGAGAGCATCAGGATATAGAATCCCAGAAAGATTCTCAAAAACATTTTCCTGATACTGAAAATGATTGTTGTCTAGCAGAGAATAGAGTATTTCCTAGCTCAGGAAGGCCACCACAGTCTCTGTCTACAGCACCATCTTCACCATCATATAGCAAAGAGAACCTCAGAACCTACTCATTTAGGGAGGTAAAAGATATCTCTTGCCACCTTTCTGCACGGGATTGGACAACAGATGCTCTCAGGCCAGCATCTCCACGAAGGCACATGGAAAAGACTCAAGAGAGACCATTGCATACATTGCATGAGAAATCTATGATGAAGTCCCAAGATTATGACTCTGAAACTATTACAACAGTTGAAGATATTTACAATGATTCATCAGAACCACAGCCCACTTCGAATTCAAATGACAATAGCCAACGTTGTTCTACTGACTGTGCTCCACCTTATGAAAATTTTAACAACTGTTGTAACAAGGAGTTGTTGGGTTTTCAAAGACAAAATTGTTTTCCCAAAAATGGTTCAGTGGACACCAAAAATGATAAATTCACAAATTCAATGCTATCAGAGTGGGATATAGATGAAGAGTTACTTAAAAAGGTGAAGGAGGTAGAACAAATGATTGTGCTGCTATCTGAGGAGGATTTTGAGCTGGAAGAACTTCAGAACTGTAGTTTAAATGCACCAGCATTGCTTCAGACTATTAGGAATATTACGGAAGACAAGAAAAACTTGGCAGTTGAGCTCTTATCTCAAATAAAGTTCCGACTAGCAGAGAGGTCCTCTACGAAAGAGGGATTGAAACAGGCTAAGCTAGAGCTAGACATTCGAACAAGGAGGTTGGAAAAGGAGAAGAATGAACTGCAATCAAGTTTAGAGAGAGAATTGGACCGAAGGTCCGGCGACTGGTCCATGAAGCTTGAAAAGTTTCAGTCTGAAGAGCAGAGGCTTCGGGAACGGGTAAGGGAACTGGCAGAACAAAATGTGTCTCTCCAGAGGGAAATATCTTCACTTAAAGGTTCTGAAGTGGATAGTAGAAATAGGATTACGAATTCTGAAATGCAAGTAAATGATCTGACAGCTAGTTTGGAGCAAGTGAGGACAGAGAACCATGACCTCCACCAAGCATTATCAGAAATACAGGAACGCTTTAATGGCTCAGAAGAGGATAGGGAGTGTATCAGAAAAAGCTACAAGGAGAAAGAGAGGGAAAACAAGGAGCTGCAGAAAGTGGTTGTCCGGTTGCAAAGGTTCTGCAGTGAACAAGATAAGACAATTAATGGTCTGAGACAGGCCTATAGTGATGAGATTGGAAAGCAACCAATAGAGAGAGATGATCATGTAAGTAGTTTGCAGATGGAGCAATTAAGATTGACAGGTGTGGAACAGAACCTGAGGAAGGAGGTGGAGTCTTTCAGGCATGAATTGGAATCCCTTAGGCATGAGAACATGGGCCTCTTAAGACGCCTGCAAGCTACTGGAAATGGCTATGGGTCATCAGCAATTAATCTTGACCAGGAGCTTCTAGGTCAAGTAGATATCTTGCAGAATAAGGGCTTGTCCTTGCTCCATGATTTTGATCACTTTAGTGGTGAGTTATTGGGATTAATAAATCGCGAGTGTGAACATGGCCGAGAAGCTTACAATGACTTTGATGGATACTCATTTGCTGACCGCACTTTGAGATATCAGAGTTTAAGGAGAGGACATGAAAATTTTAGAAGAAGTCTGCAAACAATAGCAGCAATATTAGTCGAGAAATCCAGTTCACAAGCATTGGATTGTCAGCAAGTGGCTATGGAACAAGGCGGGTCAAAGCATTTAAAGGTATAATCCACTTTTTACTCTCTTAGTTTTTTATAGCCAAAGTTAGAATTCTAATATTTTAAAGCCAACCCCACTTTTAATATTATCTCAGGCACTAAGTGGATATCTCTGTAATATGGACAGTTGATATTTGAAATGCCTGTCAGGTGTAACCTTGCATATTAGTCTGTGGGAGAATCTATGATTACTGCATTGAATACTCAACAGTTTATTCTATTTATATGTGGTGGCATATGGGTGTACATATGATCTATTGTTTGTCTTCTTCTTTCTTCATGCCATCACTGCCAACCTCCCAGTGATGAGCCGCAGCTATGGCATGAGAAAGTAGACAGATTGATGGCACCTTCTCAATTATGCCTCTAGGAAAAAATTGAGATTTTTGGTGCTGGAGGTGGAATATGATATCTATGGTAATAGTGACAAAAGTCCTACAAATTATGGACTAAATAACGGCGTTCAGTTTTACGATAATAGACCTTTTCAAAGATTCTTCTTTCTTGATAGTATCTATATGTTTTTTCTCTTGAATTTCTTTGTTGCCTGATGTTTTTGTTCTACTGATCTAGGATGAATTAGAACTTGAATTGAAGGCAGAGACTTTGCTAACAAGAGTACTGCGAGAGAAGCTATGGTCTAACGAACTGGAACTTGATCAACTACAAGCAGATTTGGCTTCTTCGGTAAGGGTTCATGATGTCATGCAAACTGAGATTCAGAGGCTGCAGGATGAACTATCGTGTCTGACCCACAAGATGAAGGATACAGAACTTCAGGTGTGGTATCGTCTGCTAAATATATCTTCCATTAATATTATCTTGTTAGTGAAATGGATGTGTTTTACATGTGTACAATATAATAACCATCTGATGCTAACAATTTCCTATGCATATCAAGAACTGAAAGTACAAGGGATGTCTCCACATGTTATTGGCATTGGTTGTTTGGTAGGGGGAAATAGGTTTTCTACCTCCATTTTTCCATGTTTGATTAGAAGAGCAAGGAAAAATTGTGTGGGGCCACATACTTTTTCTCCCTTCCATCGGAGGTGGTTCCGTGTTCTTTTTCACTCATTGAAAAAAATTTTGGCACCAAAAGACCAAAACCTCAATATTTTTTTTTATTTCCTTCCCATGTCCATTTAATAATCCATGTCTGCCTAATTCTCATGCAATCTTTATTCTATAGGTATTATAGTTAAATTGGCATTTTTTTATATAAAATTACCCTCAACCAAACACAGAAAAATGTTTTCAAAGCTATTTTCCCATATAAATTTTCTGTCAACCAAACATGATAAAATTTATTCTCCTGCAAAACTATTTTCAGGAAAAAGGGTCTTAGGAAAACTTTTCCCCAAAAAAGTTTTCCCAGGAAAATACCAAACGAACCAGAAGTGTTTCTAAAATTGATATTTGTATTCTTCCATTTTAATATTTGATGTATATCACCATTATATTTGTGTAACCATCCATATTTAGATATGTATATAGGTGTGTCTAATTCTGCAGTTTACAATCTAGGTCAATCATGCATCCTCAATGATGAGAGAAAACATTAGATAAAGATTATTAGAGTATCTTTTACTTTCCTTTGGGTTCGGGGGGAGGAGCTGCATCCTGATTTTACAAGTTGAATACTTCATTTGTTGTAAAGCATATGGATGCATGTTTTTGTTTCACACACAATTATGCATAAATGAATGCATAATTTTTTTCCTTTTTAATTTCCTTTTCGAATTTTCTATCTTTTTGTAAATTTACATCTTTTGACTTCTTAAGGGCTTCCTTTTGCAGAACATGAAAAAGTTTTCCTATCTTTTGTCTTTTTGAGTATCTTGATGTAAAAAGTAACATGGTACATTCTTTTTAGCAAACCATTTATGAATTATATTACCAGATACTTACCACCATTATACACACCCAGGTCCTTCATTTGGCTTCTGAACTTTTAATTCAGATTCACCATATCATTCTTCTGATGCAGATGTATCCTACTTGCTTTATGGACCAATAAACGTTATTCAGTATCAATTTATTGATCGTAATGAAAACACGTACATGGCCCACTTTTAGCAACAAAAATTGTAAAATTGTTTTAAGCCTATAGGCAGACACCAGTCACCATGTTGTCCCAAGGTTTTTATTCTTTTCTTTTATTTGAAACAGAATTGAGCAAGGTTACGATGTCATGTATTAGCCACTTATTACCATTTAAATCGTGTTCTTTTCTTACCTCTATTTGTTATATCTCCAATAATGGTAACACTGGTAATAATAAACAGATGCTGAAGAAAAATGAAAGCGTCAACCAGCTGCAGCATGATCTTCAAGATCGCACAAAGGAACTGACTGCAACACGCAATATACTAATGAAAATTTCTGAGGAGAGGGACCATATGTGGGAGGAAGTGAAGCGCTCAAGAGAGGCAGTTATGCTTCTAAATCATGAAGTTCTTTCTCTTAAAAAGAAAATTGAAGAACTGGATGAAGATGTTCTCACCAAAGAGGGGCAGATCGCTATCTTGAAAGACAGCCTTGGTGACAAGTCATTTGACATTATCTATAGTCCTAGATCAGTGAAAGAATTTTCACTGGAATGAGTAAAGATGAGAAAGAGTTGATGAATGTAAGTCTGTTCTTGATCTTTTCCGTGTTAGTTTCCTTTGCCTTTTCTTTTAACATACATTTCTTGTTTCTTTGTTGCATAAGGCTGAGAGCGTCAAGTGCTGCTAAAGTTTTTCTGGTTATGAACTATACGTTCTTTTGCAGTATGTTTTGAAAGAGTTTCTTGATTAGATTTAAAAGGATTAACTGTTTGGAGAGCCTTTTTTTCCCTCTGCTTTCAATTTACAATGCCTTTTGTCTTGCTATGAGCCAAATATTTCCTTAGAGTATATGTTCTCTTTTCTCTGTGCAAGACCATTATGTAAACAGAACACTTGGAAATGTAGATGTCTGATAGGCTGGGCCAGCTACATAAACATTCTAAGAAGTTGATCTTGAGACTTCGATGGTTGTTGGTTTTTATGTGTTTGGGTAATGTTGTTGGCTATAAATTAGACAATTAATTCTTGTTAGGTTCACAGGCATGCTGATTTTGGTTCAGGTCCAGGAAAGCAAGAACATTGTGTAGGTTGTATGGTTAGAGCAAATAATATTGTAGATTTTTTTTTTTTTGGCTGTCTTTATTAGATTGCACTGGATGCTTTTATGGATCTCTTGATCTAATGTAAGATTAGTTAGGGATGGGTGGATAAGGATTTCAGTGGCCATATTATATGCTAAAAAGAGGGAGCTTGCTTAGAAGTGTGCATTGCAGGACTTGAGGGAAATTTTGAATAATGTAAATTAGTATGTTAATGGAGCCATCATCTTTGATTTTCTAACAATTTACCCTGTAAAAGTAGAATAAGGCCTGATAGCTTCTGTGGTTTTTTGGTGACATTTATCGAAAAGAGTGTGTTCATCAAATAAAATTGATGTTATGGTGAGGATTTTGACTTGCCTCTTTACTTTAAAAAATATTCATTTGATATACTTGAAACCTTGAATTCACTAATTCAGAAGGAATCCTTATCTCCTGAATTTATGGATAATGAAATGAAAACTTATTTGGAACTAATAATTATACAAAATAATGAGAAAATGTAGTTGTGCATAGATGTTCTATTTATTGTTTTGTGCCTGTTTGTGGAGACTTTAGTGATAATTTTATAAATCAACAATAATCCCCTTAATGTTGTATGAGTTAAACGGTCAAACAATAAAAATTTTCCGTGCAAATATGATGAATGTGATGGGAATAAGAATATTGAGATACATATGTGGTAAAACTATGGAGAATAGAATTATGTCGCAATAAAATAAGATGATGTAAATTTTTGCTTCGAAAATAGAGGTTCCAATAAGGAGAGGTACTTGAATATGTTGAAAAGAACCTAAGACATGGGCTGGAAGGCATAGAGTGGAAGCTGTTAGAAAGGGCACAGAAAAGCTGATAGTAATATAAAGATAAACATGAAGACATGTTATTGGAAGAAAAGTGAACCTCAAAATGTTGTCTTTGGTGGAAAAGTTTATAGTAATGCTGAAGTTCAACATTAAAACAAGCTACTGGAAGAAAAGCAAACCCCAAAATGATGGCTTTGGTTATAGATTTAAAAGCACTGTCTTTGCTGTTATGAGTGTCTATATGGATTGTCTGATATAAAGGTTGTAGATTGTACCTACTCATATCTTAAGAGTGGCTTTGTGTGTTAATGAATAGTGCATTTTCTCCAATATATGCTTCTCAAGCTGATCAAATACATCTATGAAACTTGGTAGTGGCACATCTGAGACCCAGTTTCCCACCAAAAGGTCTTAGCACTGACCGGTGACATGCAGATCTGTCATACACCAATACATCACTCAACGGCAGTTTCTGCTTATTCATTGCGTGAGAAATACCTGATAGGCTTATTTACCTGAAATTGCAAATATTGCATTTAGTCATTGTATATGCAGTAAGTTTTAGCAATCCAACACATGAGAACGATATTGATGTTTGATATCAACTGATTCTGCTGTGAGCATAATTCAAGCTTTGTTTTTTACAGGTTCCATTTGTTGGGATTGTGGTTCTAGGCTTCTTGCAGCTTATTGTATCGAATAGCAGAAGAAATTTTTCAAGGTTTGACCGTGTCATGCTGGGTGAACAAACAATGTTGCTAGAGAATAAATTGCACTTTTTTATAATTATAGAACTCATAGAACAGATTTATTGGTGAATTTTTTTTTTTTTCTTTCCTATAGTTTCTTTTATAGGTATCCAAAGGTTTAAGTGGGGAACATTATTGTACAGGAAGGTGCGAGTTGTTTGATATTTTGTGTACATAAATGATTTGGCAGTCAAACTTCATGCGATAGAACTTGTCTCACTGAATTTCTTTTTATCTTTAGAAAAAGATATTTCCCCTCTTCGGGGATAAGCTAGCCCTATGCCTAAATGAGCATTTCAAAAGGTGGTGTTTTGATATTGTGGATGGATGGCATTATTGAATCATCAAATAAAGGATGGCTTGTATTAGTGGTTTATTTGCGTTAGTAATCATCAACCTTATCCTTAATATGGTTGCAATGGTTTATAGTATAAGGTAACCATTGATCTGGGATGTGCCTCTCATAACATTTTGATCTGTAAAGGCCGTTCTTTACGGTGCAAAGGAAACAAATGGGTTTCTTAATGGTAGACCTCTTTCTTATATTTGTTTTCTTGCAGTTGAACTAATTCAACAATTTCAATATGCATGACTTTGGTTACATGGTGTTCTGTTGTGAGGTAGAACAGCCTATTAGGGCAGATACATTGCCCTTTGTTTGTTCGTATCACAGTTGGTATGTAGTTAACCCTTATATATACTTCAAAGCACAATTATGGATTATAATTTTAACAATCGCCAATGAAATGTGATGTGACCAATAACAATGCATTCATGTAAGATCCTGTTCATATGGGCTTTGTGAACAAGAATATTGATTTGTGGAAAATGATGCATTCTTGAAGCAGTCCTGCTTAACTATTAACAGAAGGAAAGCTGTTATATTGAGGAAGTATCACTATGTATTGTCCTTTGAGATGGATGCTGGTTTTAGGCATGCGAGTATTATTAAAAGGCCTACAAATTGCAGAAATCCATGTTCCATATGCTATCGGCGTCTGAGAATCTAGAGAGAAACAAGGAAATTCCTGGAAAATGTCCAAATGTCAAAATGATTGAGGGTATGGCAAGAACTTTGACTGTTAGACTTAGCTGAGGCAAAATGACCTAATTGCTGTCCGACGCTCTTAGCATGTGGAAGACTCCATACTGGTTTCTTTCCCACCAGACTCATGGCACTGTCATTTGGAATCTATAGGCCAAAGGAATCCAGAACATGGATGGTACTTCTATGGCCTACTTGATTTGTGTTCTGATATGCACCCTGGAAAGCTGGCTCTCCCAGCTAACCTAAGCTCACCCATCCCATCTTAATCTAAGCCTGCTTGCAATTAAAATATCAGGTGCTGGTGTCTGATTACTCATCATGCTTTTTGATACCAGTGGAATGGTCACATGACTCCCACAAGCTATAGTGATTAGGATTGTGCAAGGGGTCAGAGATGTGGAATAGTCAAATATGCATCACATGATCAGCCACTTCCAAGTTCCAGCCTACATCAGAAAACAAAGAATGAATTATTGTTTATGACTGCTGGGGAGGGTAATTTATTTGTAGATTCGAATTAAGTTAAGCTGCAGTTAACCTCCTTTGCGTTGCATAGTTGAAAAGTCTAATAACGCCACACCGAATTCAGATGTTTGGTGAAAATGATAGGAACTGATGAACAACATGACTGGATCTCGTCTTTTTGTTGATAACTCTATCTATAATCATGAAGGGGATGTTACTGAATTCATATAGCTCGAGCTAAATTAATTAGTATTGGCTTGATTATGCTTGAGATTATCATTCCAAAAAGATAGGATGGGATGGGGTTTATATTTTATGGTAGTCATTGTTCCTTTCTAGAGTGATACGTTCATACAAAGTTGCAAGGTACACAGTACATACCACGTAATGTAGCATGCCATTCTACCATCTGATGTGGTATGGACTGAAATCACATGCTTCATTGGAACTCCTTTTAAATTCTCTGCCTTCAATGCTAATCCAGGCGGTGCCTAACTTGCACTTGATGCAAAGTAGGCTATGATCCAAATTAAAACAAGTAGCTCACAATTAAAGGATAAAAATGATTTTGTTAACCACTGGATTTGTGTAATCCACTTGTAGCATGGTATCTGCTATTTTTTTTCCTCTGTAAAGTGAGCTGAGTGATTTTTTTTTTTTTCCCTTGTTCTATTGCGTTTATTACAAGCTTGTCTTCTTAAGGTGTAATAGCGGGCTTAGAGATCTTATATAAATGGGCACCGTTTAACCATCCCACCCAAACCATGAAAGCCATCTTCAGAGCTCTCTCTTTCCTTTCTGTTGTTTTGATTCTCCTGCATTTCTATCTAAGCTTTCCATCACCAGCCTCCTTGGTGAGAATATCTCCAGGCAAGAAGGTCCAGTTAAGAGGGCTGTTGGAACCTGTGGCTACCAACTCTGTAAATCTGAAAGGCTTCCATGCAGCAGCAGACAAGCAGTCTGAGATAGAGGCCAGCGCAAGCTTGAAGAGGCTGCCACCAAGCAAGTCAAATCCAACGCAGAATTAGCAGAAGAGATCTTAAGATGAAAGAGAGACATTCTCTTCCAATGTTTTTGTAGTGAGCTTTTATCCTTTCTTCGTATTTTATGACTTTATAGGAGAATTCGGTCCTTGATCTTCTGTTGTAGCTCTGATAAATTAAAAGAGTGTCTTTGTAGCCCATGGTAGGGTAGATGACACGGAAGGTAAGCTTGTAACGTCTATACGAGTGATCAAAATTATTATTTCTCCCATGGAATATTAGCAACAGCTTTCTAGAGGACTTAAAATCAAATTTTGTTTCCGAAAGCAATGATGTTTTTCTCATTCAGAAGCAGTGATTGCATGGTCTAACAGTCATTGGTAAAAAAATTATTAAGAAGAAGCATTTAGCATATGTTTGCTTCCTTCTTGAATGAAGGTATACATAGATGTGAGGAAAATTCTTAGTTTTATTTGACTATAATCTCGTTCATTCCCCATGAAGATATGCCAAAGTTATCTTTTTTTCTTACAGAATCCAAGAAGAGGAGGTGGTAAACTGTGTTACTTTTTAAGTGATTATAATTTTTTAAATTCATTTTTTTATAGTGCTCTATTGAAGAGATACAAAATAATTTGTTTTGATGGAAGGAGAAGTAAAATGATTAGTCACTTTTCTTCCTTTTTTAGGAAATGGTATTATGATGCAACTATTATACTTCGATTGAAACAAAAGAATTGATATTATAGGTTGATGTAGTGACAATGCTCACCTTATTGGTGGTTTGTTTCTCTTTGCTTAACAGTCAAAAGCTTTGTATGATTCTTACGTAATACGTCTTTATGAATTCAAATACAAGAAAGTTATTTTTTCTTAAAAGAAATTATTGAATGATATGATCAAGTACCATAAAAGTTCTCCTTTATTACCTAGAAATAAAATAGTAAAGAACTCATTGATTCCTACCAAAGAATCACAAAATATGGATCATAATGGCATTCCTCGCAGGTAGAAATTTATAATTTTAGATGGTTCTTTAGATATCTTTATTGTTGACCCCCTAATATTGTGGTTGATACTCGTGGAAAATAATATGAAAGAAAGATATTGAAAAAAATTGGTGAGAAAAGTCCTAAAATGCAAGCAAAAAAATTCAATCAAAAGTAAGTAAAATATATCATAGAAACAGGTGCAAGTGTATAAACCATGAGGATCGATTGAGACACTAGGTGGATTTTCATTGCATTCTTTTTCTTTTAAATTATGGATATTTAAAAGAAGCTCTTCTTTTGCTAGTATATACTCATTTCTTATAGGCAAACAAACAAGAAATTGAGATGGATTGCAAAAATGAAGTGAATTTATCAGTACCATTAAGAAAGATGCTGCTTTTCTCTTTTTATTTTTCTCATTCTTAATCATCTTGTATTACATCTTTTTAAAGTGGTGGGTTGGATAGTGCAAACTGAAACAACTTAGAGCTTATTTGGTATAACTGTTGGAGGCCAACTGATAGCTATTGAGGGACCAACCGCTAGTATAGAATATTCTGTGATTAAATTTTGAAGTAAGCTCCCCAATCAAAAGAATCGCTTTGATTTTCATAAACACTCTAACTTGAGTAGGAAATTGGTTCGTTAGTTTAAAAAAAAAAAAAAAGTCAGTAATTCCCCTCACCATTTTCTTGAGGAATAGCAACGGATGGAATCCTGGTCAAATAGTAAAAAGCTAATTACTAATTATTTGTCAGATAAAATTACTCAATTTTATTTGTGAGATAAAAGCTAATTACCAATTTATTGGAGATCTTGGTTAATAAAAATTAAAAGCAGAATTTTTGTTGTTCTTTCACATATTCCATTTCTATGTTTCTCAAGAATGCGCTGGTAGATGGATCAAAGTGTGTGGGAGGTGATGGTGATTGGTTTAATTCACGTCCCCACCAACCAGCTCTGAGAGACAGGTTGAAAGGCAGATGGAGATGCTGGAAGAGTACAAGGAAACCACAAATCCAGCCTTTAGGGGCAGACAAAAGGCATCTCTCTAAGATGTATGGTTATGGCAACATGCCCAACTTCCCTTCTCTTTCGTACAAGCAGTGCACATGAGATTTGTCTTTCTTCCTGGAAGATTACGACAGATTAGCCAGTCTGTGTAGGGCTTACAACGTGATGAGAACCACACACCAGTCACTTCACACCAATGCCTTTGTATTAGTATAGGCTATCTGAGATGGTATTGCTGTTATCTGAGAGCAGGAGACTGAAATACTACAATATATCAACCAATAAGGAATCGAAATATCTGCCAATTCCTAGCCAGTTTTCATTATATTAAAATAATCTCTATGTACTAACTATTGATATTTAATTTCTAATTCATTTTATTTATCCATATTTTGATATTGAACTTTCTAAGGTATCGAACAAGATTCCAGGTTTAAAACCCTTGATCAGACGTGATTCCCATCTAATGTGCAGGTGGGTGGCCCGAGTGCTAGCTCAGTTGAAGTTTTTCTTCGTCATCTTAAATTTTTGCCTTCTATTTTTATCCAGTCCTAGCAGCAAAATTGCGATGTCCGCTAAATCAAAATCCGTCCTTCCCGATCAACCTAGGGGAAATTTCAATTTATGTATGCAAACCGATCACTTTTTTATCCTGGCTTTTTGTAGATAAATCAACAGGCATATCACTGTTACAGAGTTTGGTGCTTTGATTCATTGCTATGATTTATAAGTGATGGATCTTTTAATATGATTAATTGGCTTAACATCTCCGTTACTTGCCTCTGGGTGCTAGGGAAAGCATGGTGTCCAAGTTTGACATAAACAACACCTTCCAAAACCAAAACCATGTTCAGGGTTCACAAAACTTTGAGCAGGTTTTCTTTACCCCTATGTGACTGCCTGTATCTATGAAGATTAACCATCAAGGCTGAGTTCGCATTGAACCAAAAACATTACAGTGAGAGGCGAAAAGGCTAGAGTGGTAGGATTAAGTTCACCTTTGCTCTTTATGCCATCAACAGAAATTGGGTCATCCTCCAGTGAGAACAAAAACCATCTACTCTAGACTAGTTGAGCTTACAAAGGATGGAGTCATACATATTCTCCCATTCTTAGGAGATCATATTTTCCGCCAAGACCAGAGTCACAGAGAAGAAAACCCATACTTATATCGACAGACATTCCATTTCAGTGCTGATGCTACTTTTCCTTGACCATATCTACCTATTCCATGAAATATGACATATTCCCAGAAAAAGGGCTGTTAATATACATATCAAGACAGACTGGGTCATGCAAAAGACCCACAGCTATTGTAGATGCTTCTCATTGGCGTTGGACTGGCGGGGTTGCCTGCACTTGCCCATAAAAGCCGATTCCTGAGGACTGGTAAAACCCCGCCGTACCTGATTGCAACTGCTGTGGTTGCTGCTGCGGCGGCAGTGGCGGCGGCGGAGGTGGTGGAGCACCGGGTCTTGGCAAACCTATTGATGCATGGGTTGGCAGAGGCGGCGGCGGCGGAGGAAGAGGGTTACTGACATTCGCAAAAGGTACCATCATTCCACTAGTCTGTACATATGGCTGCTGTGCTGGTGGTGGCAGAGGCGGCAGAGGAGGTGGAAAGGGTTGAGTTGCCTGTCCGAAATAAGAAGTATTACTTATATCGGAGACACCCATGGGCTTATCAAGTCTAGGCCTTTTATCCACTGGGAAAATGGGTGGGCTGCTGGAAAAGACACCAGTACTAAGACTGCTATTCTTGGAAGCAGCTTCTTCAGCAGCCAGAGATGACAGAATAGAGGTCAGCACTTGCGCTGAGGACGATGAAGCAGTGAGTTTCGCCACAACAGCTGCTGCTGCTTTCTTGTGCTCCTCTTCTGCACTGCTTAAGGTATTTGCAAAAGTTGTCACAGGTTGCAGAGGTTGAACTTGTGGGGTGACAGGTTTTGTAGAGGTTGGGTTGGGTTCCATAACAGGGGTTGTTTCCGGTGGAAGAGTCATGATAGGCTGGGTCATGCTGGGAGGGGAAGGGCTATGGCTGGGACCATTGCCGGAGGTGGTTGAACCAAGTCTCAGCCTCAAGTTGCTGGAATGTTCAATCTCAGCTTGAGCAACCTGTAAACGACATGCAAACATTCAGACCAATGTGAATACAAGCGCCAGTGGTTTTGTAAAAGTTAAGTCCAAGTATCAACATGCAGAATGTGGATTACTAGAAATTTAGCTCACTTCCGTTTGTTTTAGAAAGATGTCGAGGAGCAAAAGCCATGACTAATCATAATACGAGATTAAAAAAAGTCTTGTTATTCAAAAGAAACTAATGGAGACAGATCAACTCATCCAATCAATTGGTGTGAGCAAACTTGATCATAAAATCATCATGGTTTATGAGCTAAGAGATTAAAATAATAATAATACAAAACTTTGAGTTGAAAGGGGTATGCATGGATGGATGAAAGGAAGTCTCAATTAAGTGAGGCTTCCACTAGAACCATCGATCTATTCGAAACTTTCACCATCCAAGGCGTAGACCAATCCGATTAGCAGTTCACCAATTTGTTTGAGATGGACTCTACCATGGCTACCAACCCATCATTAAGTTCATCAGAGCCATTCACTAACAAGTGACTAAACCTAAGAGAACTCTGCCCAATGCTTATAAAAGCAAACTTGAACCTCACATATAAACAAGTGCTAAGCCTTAGCTCTCCAGCCTAGATAGCTCGTCCAAAGAGCTTTAGGCTTTCTTCATTAAGCTTTGGCTGATTTGAATGCCAAAGGGTTCTCCCAGAGATGATCTCCAGCCCCTCTTATCCTCCTTTCTTTCTCTCTCTTGTAAGCACACATAGCTCAACTGGAAAGATGCTCTGCTGTTCGCATCTCATCTGTTGACGTGCAAGAATCACTTTTGGACATCAATGGATTGGCATCGTTTGTAGGAATGAGCAAGAGTATTAGCTATGCCACCCAGGAGAAGATATCAAAGGATGAGCAATGTCCAAGTGGGCACAAGCTATGCCCAGGTCAGCTCCCAGAATTCTACAAGGACCTAATTGACCCAATTCTAACTCCAAAAGCATGGGCAGCACCGGTTCCTTCTTTCATAACCTGAGCTCCAAGAAGGAAGAGAGAAGAGAGCCTGGCAGTTGCATAGGAACAATTCAATACCCTATTCCAATGCATGGAGATGCTGACCAATCTAGTTTAAAACTTGATCCCTCAAGGGTCTAATTTTAGAGGCCACCCCGGAGGAGCTAAGCAGAGAGCTGAATGAGTCATTAGCACCAACCCATATGAGCTCAGTGAAGAGCCACAGAACCCTAAGAACTAAAGAGTTGGGGGTGTACGGATGCCGGCCTACGGATGAGCCTCAAGACTAACTGTCTAAATTAGACGAGCACGTTGGTCCAAAGACGCCTATGATCAATCGACATCAGATAAATCGGTAACTTGAAGAGATTAATTAGAGAATTGGAGTGGTTATGGAGCAAGTTCAAAGCAGAGACAACAAATGGCCTTCACCCAAGGATGGGGTCTTACCTTGCCTTTGGTTCCTCTTGGTTTCTCAAGCTTTCCTTTTCTAGAATAGTCTATCTTTTGCCCCTTTTTGGGGCAATTGATCTCAAGGTCCCTGAAAAGTTTTCAATGCTTTCAAAAATCTCAACCCACTAGTGTCCTGACGTTCTATTACTATAACCCCTAACAAGGCCATACCACAAGCAACATGGTCAAAAGTCACAAAATACTAGTCCTCTAAAACTTGTGCCCCCTTAACAAGCTCAAACAAAGCCACACAACAAGCAACACTTCTTATACCAATTATATAAGAAGAATGTCTTTGCTTGAGGTGATTTGCCAAAAATCATGTACAACCACCTGAATTTTCTGATTATTTGGAAGGAAAAACTTAGTTAATTAATCGTTGTTGTACATATGATTTGAAAATGACTATCACTGATAATGACAGTGGGGTGAATGCCAAGAAAAATGCTTTCCTAAATTGGATCACTTCATTGAAAGACTTTCAACAGATATAGCATCATTAACATGAGACAAGTCCACTTAGCCAAAATGAATTTTGATGATTAATGATGATTTCACAGGAAATGTTGAACCATGTACTTTTCCAGATTTGATCACTGTATCAAAGAATTATTTCAATTGACATGTCATGTCTGAGGAGAGATCAGAGCCAATATGAATTCTAAAGGGCCAAGCTTACAGAGTGAAGCAAGATCAACTGGCTTACAGAGTGAAGCTTATGACTATTCCTAAGGAGATTCTTGTTCTTTGGCAAGAAGTATGTTTATTGGCTACCAAAAGCCTCTTGTCAACACCCTGTCTCCGAGTTATTTGGTGAATCATCAGCGAACTAAACTATTTCTACTGCTCTCACGTTTGCAGAAAAGGAAATTATGATCAACTTTGAAAATTGAACCAATTTTAAAGGATAAACTCGCAAAACAAAAAGAATGCCACAAAATCCTTTACAGGTCTCATATTTGTTTTTGTCTCAGACCTTCTGCACCATCTGTCTATATGAAAGTCTTACGATAGGCTAAAATGAATTTTGTTTCTAGCAGGGTGATCCACAAGTAGATATTGTCAGTTGAGATACCCACACACCTACACCATAGAACTGGAGAATGGCATGATCATCCTCATCAAAAAATGTTGTCAGGTTTTCTCTATGGTTTAAAAGATTTGTAGACTCTACTGTGTGATGAAATATTTATTTAGGTCACATGCTAATCTTGACTGTTAATCTGTGACTATGAGATGCAACATGGTGAGAATGCTAACAGCTTTGCCTTTGTGTGGAAGAGTTGTACTAATGTGCAATCCATTGGAGCTTGAAAAAAGAAAAAGAAGAAATTCCAGCAGGGTGAAAGGAGTTGCAAAGACAAAATGAAGAACGGAAGCTAAAGCCTTAGAACAACCTATTGAACATATGATAGAAGGTGAACGACAAGAAGGCAATTGCATAGAAACAGAAAACAAGAAACCAAGTGAGTTTATTGAAGAGAATGAAGCCATCAATATCAGATTTCGGGCAACAGTGCCTGATGAAGTATGAGATCTGTCTCTCATCCATCTTATGATATGACTTCTAACTAAGTCAATATGGATGTTAGCATTCCTTAATAACCAGTGTGAGCATGAAGACATCAAAACTATTGGGCTATTATCACATGGGTTGAAGCAAAGGTGAGCCATAAATTGAAAGCCATGTTAAGATTGAGCTGCTAGCTTACCAAGCTGGTAAAGTCTTTGGTAGTTGTACCAAATGACCTAGGATCAAAAGACCTGGTAGGGTTGGGGATATTTGGGGATGGCTAACCCCTGATCTGTAGCCCATTGCCTAAGGTCTCTTTCTATAAAAAAACAAAAAAAAAAAAAGAAGAAAGAAAGAAAAACCTTATTAATTCACATCCAGACTTAAGATTTCATCCAAGAGAAATATATGCAAACTTAAATTGTCCAAGGATCACATCCAACACTAATCATAATGCTATGCAACAGAAATTTATTTGTTATCTAATAGGATTTCATTTCAAGTATGAGAAATGATGAAAAAACCTACCCTATTAACCACCTTTTACGGTCTTTAGAGTTCAATTTTTGAAAGATTGAGATATTATCATACATGGAAATCCATGGGAATCTGAACATTGTAAGTTCTTTCATAATTTTGAATTATTTTCTGCCTGCATTTAAGATCCTCTTAACAGAGGGGTTAAAATAAACCTTCTTTTAAGTCACAGCATGAGATTTCATACTCCCTATAGTGAAGGAGCTTATTTCCTAAATATATTTTGTATCTCTTGAACTAAAATGAACACAAGATAACCTATGTAAAAGCTACAGTACCAACCCAGAAATAAAAAGAAGAAGAAGAAAACTACATTTTATTTAATAAATAAAAGGTTTCTCTTCTTTCATAATGTGACTTCATGAGCCGAAGGCATGAACCCTTTTGACTCTAGGTACAAAATATAGTTCCTTTGGAGGTGTGACTTTACCTATCCATTCCATGTGCTCTTTCCCTTTCCTTCTAACTTTTCTCAGAAATCATTGAAAAACAAAGTAAACCATCCCCTTGTCCTCTACTTCGTTTCTAAGTATACTACAAATTAAACAAGCCATTAAACTTGGTTCAGAAAAACTTGAAAATGTATAAAATATCTAATAGAACCCCCCATATCCCTAGTTTGCCTCCAGGTTATTTTCCTTTATGCCAAACGCTCTAATAACACATTGATTTCTAAAGTTTTGAACCTTCATAGGTCAACTCAAGCAATCTAATTCAAGAAAGGCAAACATGCAATCTTTAATTTCTGAATTTTTATTTATATTCTAAGGCAAAACTCTTAAATTTCTCTAATAATCTCATTTCTAAATTGCCCTTCCTCGTTTGTACCATATGTCCACCTCAACATTCTTATAATTACACTCTCTCTTACTCTACATAGTGCATCATAGATCTATATTACAAGTTTTGATTAATAACCATCAATGATTTAATGGTACTTAATGGTTCGAACCCTCTAGATTGTAACTCAGTACATCTCTATTTAGTCCATCCTATCTTGATTTTCTTTTTTTCTGAGACATCATGTTCTATTTACCCACTTATCATATAAAATAACCAAGTTAAGAACAATGATGTATCTGAGGAATCACTCTTATCTAGCAATTCAACCAGTACTCAAAATTCTTGCTTCTAATCCATTCATTTGGTCCAACTATTTTTTGACCTTTAATGTATTCTTGAAATTCACATTCAACTTTACCATTAATAAATTGATATTTTTATTACAATTGATAAAACATCTAGAAGCCAGGGCGCTTCTACATACCAGCAATAAATTGATACTTTTATTACAATGTGCAAAAGGCTAACACTTGAAGCCAGTTGGCTGCAAGTACTCCTTTGTGTCTTCAGAAATCTTAATCATAGTTGTTCCCTCATACATGTATTAAAATTTAAACCTAACTAATAGTGCAAGCAATGTGCCTTTATTCAAATAGTGCAAGCAAATTTAAACCTAACCAATTTAAACCTAACTAATAGTGCAAGCAATGTGCCTTTATTCCTGACCATCCATCAAATACACTCACTGAACTGTGCACCCACAAATAAAGCTATCATAATACGTTGCCTTAAGCTTTTTCAAATAGAAAAAAAAGAAGGCGCACAGATTCTTCTTGATCTGATTCAATTGTCTTCAAAAGGATATTGGCATGAAAGTTGACCTTCCCTGCATGGATCCACAATTGATGGTTGATCAAACAACCTCAACAATAGTATGTGGTAACCCCCTTAAAGGCCTAGTTGGGAAAGAGCCTAAAGGTCAGACAACTTAATATTTTTTTTACGCATATATATATATATATATATATATATATATATATATATATATATTCTCCTCATCCTTTGTTTCTAACTTACGATATAACTCTTTATATATCTTGAACCTGACCTCCCATAGTGTCTTCTTAAGTTTTAACTTTCTTGTCAGCCATCTTATATCTTTCATACATTTCTCCATTCCTACATTTAAACACTCTCTTTTAGCCTCAAAGTTGGCAAAACCGAATCAAACCAAACCAAACCAACCAGAAACCTATTTAAAAACTAGTTTCAGTTCGGTTCTGCGTACAAACCATACTGAACCACTCACAAAAACCAGTTCGAGCCAGCGCAGGTGTGGGATGGGTTGAAGGTGGGCTGAATGGGATGTGGGCTTTTGTGAGCCTACTTAAAAAAAGAGAGGCTGGGAGCCTCTCATGATCTCTCATCCTCTTTGGTCAAATAAGACAGAAGAAAAATGATGAGAGCTCATAGAAGCTCTCAGCTTCGTATACACATTAAAAAAGAAAAAATTGAAAAACTATGAAAAGATTAAAAAAAAAGAAAAATGGCATATCTGCATGAGCCACTAGTACAATGCCAGTTTAGTTCGATTCGGTACTAAACCAGACTATATCATTTCAGTACCGATACTCAATTCCACCAATCTTGGTTAGTTTTAACTACTAACTAAATTTTCTCATTCCACCATCAAGTTTTCTTACCATATAATCATTTTCCTTTTGATTCTTCTAGCATCTCTATAACTACTGTCAATTATCTCTTCCAATATCAAATTGATTTTCCCTACTAGACTCCAATTTCCTTCTTTCAAGTTTCAATATTCTATCTTTGAAAACTATTAGTTTTTCCTTTCAAATTCCACCAACTAATCCTCTTCCTTCATTTCCAAACAATACATCCATAACCATCATGGTGTGCTTAAACTTTTACCCTATATAACTTTACAAACTTTACACAAAATTCGATCAATTTTTAACATGCATTATATCCATTTTTAAAAGTTATTAAGCAAGCATCTTTCTTTTTAAAATATGCATTAATTCATACTAAATCATATGCTAAATCATAAGTCATTCCAAACTCTAAAATACTATCTTCTTCTTTATTCCTATTTCCAAAATCATAACTTCTATGCACTCTTTCAAAGCCTACAGTATACTTCCCACATGTCTATTGAAATCTTCTCTGATTTCTTTTCTTCACTAAGAATCTCTTCAATTATTCCATCCATATCCTCCGAAAAGCATCGCTTCATAATAACATCTAAACTCACTTAAGCATAAGCACTAATAACATTGGGCTACTCACCTAACACCAATTGAATCAAAATTCTATCTCCTATTCTCTTGATGTCTACAACCCCATCTTTTGGACTCTTATCTACAATAATTCTAATTTCGTTTTTATTCCTACCTTTTTTTGTATACCAAATTTATAACTAACAACTTCTTTTATTTTTTTTCTATCAATTTAGTCTCTTGCAGGCAAGCAAATCTATCAAAGCCCGCTAGATTTCCTTTCCATCATGCTCGCCTTACTTCTCTTCCCTCCTCTTGCTTTCTCACCCTCCTCCAATAGTCCAACCAACATGTGAGCATGCCTCAACAACTGTGGCACCAACCCAACCCGAACACGGCCCTAAGTCCCAGCAATTCAAGGCAGAGTTGTCATCCCCTCTTTCTGTCTATGATGCTGCCAAGAATGGCAATGGGTTGTGTTGGGTTCAGGTCTTATCATGTCACATTCAGGTTGGCTCACAAAACCTTCAACACACATCTAACCCGTTTAAAACCAGTTGAGAAGTACAAACCCATAAACAACCCATCCATTTATATAAACCATAATCAACCCAACAACCCAATTAGTGCCTTGTTTGTCAAATAAATACCTTAGTAAATGAAAATAGAATATGGCCAATAATAAAAGATTTAGCATTGGCACTCAGATAAAGTGAAAAAGTAAGAAGAAAACATCGAAACAAAGAAGGAAGCATGATTAATTTAAATATGCCCTTCCCCTTCCCTTAACTTTACTTTTCAACATTTTTTATACTCTTGACCATTAGTTATGCAACTTAATCATCTAAACCAATTATTGAATGAGACACAACCTATTGCACAATTACAACCATTCAAGGACTTTGAGGATGAATCTTAAAGGCTCCTTCAATCCATGGTGACCCATTGTATTTGAAATGGCAAAACCCATAACCGAACCATTTATAATGGGTTCATATCAGCTAACCCGTACTTAATTATAAAAAACCTCACCCCAACCCATTTATTTCAGATAGGTTAAGTTGGCTGGTCTAAGTCACCCCTACATGCCACCTCAATCCCAACCCTGACAACTTTGAGACCATCCTTATACCAACGGCAACATTTATGCCAACTTGACAACTTTGACGCCATTCTTTGTGTCAACAGCAACATTAACGTCACCTTGACAACTTTGACACCATTCTTTTGTGTCAACAGCAACATCAACACCACCACTGGTCACATGATTTTCTTTGCTATTTGGCACAAGGATCTCATCAACTATTGCACCCTCTCAAGCATGAATCTCACCTCTTGCTTGTTCCTTCACACCTACTCAGTCCTCGTCCTCGAACATAAAAAAATGGTGCTGATAATAAGGTGTCCAACAACAATAAAAGGCCCGATCAGACCATCAACATCCATGTGGCAAAGGATTTGGAGGCCCTCAAGCATTAGGTTGTTTTAGGTCTTTCCTTGACCAAGTTCCCCCAGTTGGGGCTCAAAGTCTTTCAAAGGGATTTAGGAGTTTGAAATTTAAAGTTTCAACCTTTTCTGATGGCTAGAATCCTTCACATAAAAGGCACATGAGAGGTAGGAGGACAACTATAATCCAACATGGCAAGTATCATGGATGGCTCCAATCTTGACACGAAACAATATGAATGCTCATTATCTGCCAATCCAACTAATGATTATTTGAGATAGCACTCCCACACAATCTAATAACACTCTCAATTCATGAGAAACATTTTTACTGTTTCTCACTCTTAGGGTACAAACTGTACTAAGTAGAGCAAATCAATTTAAGATGATCGTTATGACATTGGTTTAGTATTTCTTTAAAAAAGGATGAAACATTAAGTTGTTTTTCTCTAAAAGTTGATGTATGTTTTAGTTTGACCTCTTATAGTTCCCTTCCTTTAAGTATTTGACCTCTTATAGTTCCCTTCCTTTAAGTATGTATAATCCACTTAATAAAGTTATTACCATCTTATAAACAGATGTGCTCTAGTGGGTTTGAGAAATAAATCATAGGCCTCACATCAAGAAGGGCTGCAGGTACTAACAGAGTGTGGAATGATCTGGTTTACCTGAGCTTTAAGGCTCTTTTCTATGTTTGGCCAATGTGGTGGGTGTTTAGAATAAGTCATACAAGAGGCTATAAATAATTTGTCTGTCACAGAAAGAGGACACTAAAGGTGAGAAGTTGAAACAGCATCTTATTTCTTATGTTTCTTTTGCATTTTTTTTTTTTTTAATTTGATATGTTTAGAATACTATAATTTATTCGATGCATCTCCTATCTTGCACACATTACTTGTATGCCCCATTTATATCCATTCTGATATCACGCCCATTTACATGGACATATGACTAATATCCAACTAGTATTCGTATAAATTCCCAACAAAAATGGAATTGACTAATATCTGATTCATATCAGAATCTATCTATAAAAAATATGGATACAAACTTCAATATCAGTAATAGTATACATATCTATTGAATAAAAATGGGTATGGATAAGGAATGCTAATACAGAGGTATGCCCAATTAACCATTTCAAACACTGGTATGATTAACCATTTCAAAACGATATGGTGCCGGTATTGCCCCGAACTGCTCTATATAGCCAAAATTGCCCCATACCAACTTTATATTGACCTTATACCGTATCAAACTACCCCATACCATACCAAATCGTCTAATTCGGCCTAGTACAAGATGGTTTATGGGTTGAAACTTTCCAATTCACCTAATCGGTATATTATTAGTTTAATACAGGATGACTACTACACCATCGGTTTAGTACAGTATGCCCTATACTGAAACGGTACCGGTTCTTGGTACAGCAAACCTTGGCTGATACCAATCCACATCTAACTAGTTTTCACCCCTATTCAATGTGTTAAAACCTCCAAACCTAACATATATTAGATTATCAGAAGTCTGACTACATTTAAAACTACAATGTCACACTACAACAAAATGAAAAAACATGGCACAAAAAGATATGCTTCTTACTTGATGCTATTAAAAGAAGGAACACAAGAAAGAAATTATTTTAACCGGTAGTGTGCTTTAGATATCACCCAACAGAATGGGATTTCATGGCAATAGTACAGCCTCAAAATAGTTCTAGTAGGAGACAACTAGTTCTTACTTGCATTTGAGTGCGGACAAGCTCCAGCTTTGATTCCTGAAATATTAGATCCAATAACGATGTATAAAAATCATGAAATCTCAAGATTAAAATACAGATAGTACTCCATATAAGACAATCAAGACCTGTTCTTTAAGTGCTTCCTTTAGCTGAGCAACCAAGGATGATCTAATCAATTCGATACTTTTAAGTTTCTCTATGCATTGCTTTAGAGTGGTTTCCTGCTCCTGAAGATCATTTATCGATGGCAATCCTTGTTGATTACCTGAACAAGAAAAACATTCAAATTAGGAAAAACCAGGATCAAGAGGATAATATGGAAATGATTCAATATGACGTTAAAAGAGGATGCATAAAATGAGAACAGGTAAAATGATCTGATGTAGTCATAATGTAAGTATATCTTCAACCATGTGTTCATATCTCACAGTATTGGCAACAGTTACAGGAACACATAATCAGGATCAACATTGTCTGACGGAGGGGGGATATGTCCTCCCAACTTTGGGAAAAATTAGGAATTAAAACTTGAAAATAAAAAAAAAAACTGACAAACATCTTGATGAGGTAGAATTCCATTAGATGTCATTGACTTCCACTAAATTTTTCGAACAATAATATAAATCTTGTCATAAAATTGAAATAAATAATTATTTGATTGACAGGATAAAAGGGGAAAAAAGACTTTCACAAAAAGTTCTGTATAAATGAAGTATCCTTTAATAACTTAAAGATCTTTGTAATTAGGCTAGGATGACTATTCAGCAAAATCCAACAAAGATACTTAAATGAACATCCTAGTAGAATTCAACAAATAATTCTGCATTGATGACATTTTACATCCCAAAAGGCCTTTCTATAAAGGAGACCATTTTGTTACAAAATCATATGCTTCACCCACAATACTAGCACTCCAAAAAAAAAAAAAAAAAAAAAAAAAAATCAAGGAATCAAACATGCACATACGCTTGACCCCCTCTTCCATGCCAGCCAAGAATGGGCACAATGCAAAGGATACATACCTGTGTATCCTCCAGGTTGCCCTGTGCTGGTCCACAGTGGTAACGTTCATGAGTAGGAGGTATGGAAGTTGATCCTAATTAGCTCGAAGAGGGAGCAAGTTCAAGCATGGAAGAGAAAGTGATAGGTTTCAAAAAGCTTTGACATTAAGAGTGATGCCTTGCACCATAAAGCTTCATAGTAAATTTAATTCAGATTTTCTAGCATGAGCACTAAAAGAAAGGTAGGTTTCTTGTGCATGACTAGAAACATATCGGAAAAGCATATATTTCATTATGTTGTTCTGTTGTAACTCGCATACTGACTCATATAACTCAAAAGAAAACATGGTTCTAATCTCTCTATAAAGACAAACGGAAGTCATCTTTTAATTGGCTGGCTACAAAATTTTATCAACCAAATTGGTAACATACTGGCTGTAGAGGTTATTTTGACTGATTCCAGCCTTCCAGGAAAAGGCAAAAGAACTGAAGAATGAGTTAAACATTAGCAGATAGGTGCTTACATGCGTGCACGTGCACATGGATATACAAAAAATTTATATAGCCAATATATATATAGGTTTGTTTAGGAAGTGGTGGCATAAGATAAGATGATCAAGCATATGATAATGAAAATTCGATGAAAAATCTAGAAGTGAACAATGTAAATGTATCACAGATAGCACAAAGTACTAACATCTATATTTTCATCAAATTCACAAACATTCATGAGATACTAAAAATGGTCCTACAGAATTGTCCGTACCTTGAGTACAGGCATCATGAAAATCCTTCCTCATCTTCTCAACAAGGCGAGCAGCAGACTTGCATTTATTTAAGGCGGTGTCTTCATTAAAATGTTCATCAACTACAGCTTGATATGCAGTTACTATCTTCTCTGGCATTCCTCCAACAGCAAGTTTCTAAATGTTGACATCCATGATACAATATGCATTTAAAACCTTACCATAATGGAAATTGATTGAAAGGTGCAGAAAAAGGACCCACGAAGAAGGAGAATCTTGGTAACTCACAATTCTTATTGAACTCGCATCTTTCTTTACTACTTTTATGGGATTTGAACTCTTTCCATTGTTATCCAACAAAGGGGGAGGAGTGTTACCAAGAAGATCATCTCTAAGGCTTCGTCCACGGGAACCAAAGACTTTCCTTTCATCCCATATGTCTACCTGAATATCAAGGTAGGAGAAGATTACAATCAAAATTTCAACATATAATTTCATTGATGGTCAGCAGAAAGATCAAGAAGCCTAGGAGGGATGATGGCCTGTTTCCTCACTCTTCTAATAAAGAGTCAATATATCATTGTTTATTGAAATTCTTGGCAGAAAAAGAAATAAAATCACCATTAAATGATGAGGTAGCAGTCAATATACTAGGGGAACCCTCAATTAAAATGGCTTACAGCTGCAACAAGGATTATATGCAAGGAATTCAGATAAGGAACATTCTGGCATAAAACTTAATTAAACTAAAATTCATAAATATTTTGACTTTTAAGAACAAAAAAAATAACAATTCCAGGTTACTGATTTCTTTTGTCACAATCAATCCAGTGTTTCTGCATTTTAGTCTATCCAATCCCTAAAAAGGCTGTCTATGAAGATCTTGGAGTAAATTGTGCACAGAAATTCGTATCTATTATGAATGAGTATACCGTGCAAGGGTAGCATATCAGAATTATATATAAGGAAGGAAAGGAAAATTAAACCTAACCAATAAGTGGCTATTTTGTCCACACACTATATCCAGGTGCTAATTATATCAAGATAGCTACTTCATTTTACATACATTTTAAATAAATAAGAAATGACACCAAGTCTGATAAACCCAAAATATTATAGCAATCACAGAAGCTTGAAGATTATTCTCTAACGATGTACTTACAATTTAAAGGTTACTTTCTTTAAATTGTAAGTGTTCTTTTGCTGAAGATTGGACTAGGGCAAACATTTAGAAATTCAACCCAAAAAAATTGTTAAGCATCACAAGAGAAAGAAAATGGCATAAAATACAACACCATAAAAGGACAGCCTAACAAGGCTCCCACCACTGCAAGGTCTGAGAGGGTCAATTATACACAACCTTACCCTCACATATGGAGAGGCTGTTTCTGTATTTTGAACCACTGATACCCACGTTACAACGGAACAACCTTACTACTGCACCAAAGTCCACCCCCCATAAAATAAAACACCATATAACTATGAAAAAGCATTTGCACAGGATAAGGTGCCAACAAAAGGAACACATTAATAAATCAATAGCCTGATAATACAGTCTATAGCTATAAACATGACAAATAGGGAAAATAGTGCCAAGGTCTTAAAGGAAATGAAAAGGCAGAGAATTTACCAATCTTGTGACCACTTTCTTTCCATTTTCTTCTCCATTCTCATATACATTTTTCAAACATCCAGGGAGGACCTTCCAAAACTCATTTACAAACTCACTTCCCTTGCGCCTGCTGTTCTGTAGAATATCATTTGCCAGATATAGAAAAGAAACTTTTTGTTCTTTTGGGGAGCTATTAAACAGTTTCTCCCATGTCTCAACAACCTGTTTGGCTTTCTTGCGGTGAAAAATACACCAATGTGACAATGCTGGTCCAGAGTTAAGAAACACAGGCCAAAAACAAGCGGAACTATGCAAAACAATTTTGCTGCATCGACAAAAGAAAAATGGCTGAAAGGTATGAGAAAATTGTCAAGTCCAGCCAAACCAGGGATCATAGTTGTCATTGCATGATAGTGAAATGAAAACTTAAATCATAAAAAATAAGCTCACATTTACAGAAGAAGGGGAATATACCACAAGCTACTCATATTTGTATAAAGCAACAAAAGAATGCTGGAACTATGGGCAATCTGAGTCAAGTGTAAAACATAACATGCACTACCCCCTGGATGTTGAGTTATCATCTAAGTCATGGCATTAGAAGAGAGATACAGACTAATTAAAGAACTATAACAGATGATATACACAGCACACATATGCTAGCATAACAAACAATGCTACTTTGGGCAGCATATTCTAACATTCATTACAATACTAACATTCATGATATGACACATACAATTTTGCAAGATCTAAACATCACATATCCAAGTTAACTTGAATGCATATGCTGGATTGCACAAGCAATATCCACCACAAATAACATTTTCCTGATTTCAATATAGTCAAAGACAAGGTTCATTATCTCCGTACCAGACTCTGTACCAGTACCATACTAGTACAGTGTCAACATGCAAGGTAAGCAGGTCAGTTCAGCAAACCAAGATTTTGTATGGTACATCCAGTACGGGGTGATACACACCGATATGGCATACCAGGCCCTAGAAACAAGCATCTTCTTTAGCTTCATGTAACAATGTAACACTTAGCTATGAATATCAGCTGAAACAAGAATGGTTTTATTTTAAAAATTATCAAGGATAATTACAAAGGTAACTCTGGTGAAATATGTGCAGACATAGAAATAAAATAGAAGACAAACATATCGAACCATCAGTAAACATAAGCAACCATTTTTTAATCTAATTGTGAATGATTATCAATACAAATGTACACGTGCTCTCCTCGGATCTCAGAAGGGCAGCTATCTATATATTTAATCAACAGATAATATAGCCATTCAAATTAAAGGTTAGTCATTTATAAGTACATTTATCTCACTTAGACAACAACCATCAAAGCAGATCAAATACCGAAAGCTCACCCAGGAGAAAGTGAAAATGCTGTTATATGAGACTATGCGTTTGTCTTGTTTGAGTCCTAGTAATGCAAAATAAAACACTTTTTTAATTTAGCTTCAATTAGGTGCTAAGCAGCGGAACACATAATGGAAAGGCATTATCTTGAACATCTTTGAGATGTTTTCCAGAAGACTCTCGACTAGAGGAAGTTGATTCCACTTACTCCTTAGATTAGGCATGTGAAAAAGCCACAACAACTAGGGTTTCAGGTATCTACCCTGCTCGTGCGACTTGTTCTATTAATTGCTGGCAACCTGATTAGTTTAGCTGGTATTCTTCTTCTCTTTGCACTAATTCTCATAGAACATAAATGGAACCTATTTTCATGAAGGATATTCAGTTTTTCATTCCCTCATCCCTATTTTGTCTTCATTTATACCTATCCACCTGCATGGTACTACACAACAAGAGTTCAACCCCATATTGGGTTTTATATTTATTTTTAAATTTTATGACTATGCACTACATGGTACAGCACAATAAACTTGATCTCAAGTCGACACATATAGGCACAACATCCAATCTACATGTGTGAAAAGTAATAAGTCACTCTTTTGGTGCATTTAGTTAAGAAGACAACTTTAAGCTAAATAAATTATTTTACCAATTTCTTTTTGCATTGTTTCAGTTGAATGCAGCAACGTCTAATCTTATAATTAGAGTTGATTCAATAGATTGCTCAAAGTTTGAACCAATTTCATTGTCTAACTGAAGAGATCCGCTAACAGTCATACATAAAATAATTCAAGCAAAGGATACTTTCAATGCTTTGTTGTGAATTGTTGAGCTTAGAGAGCTTTTCAGCTAAAACTTGGTTGTTGAAAGTGTTGTTCATTCTGCCCTTCTTACTGGTAAGCCCTCATACAAATTCCGGATCCCTGTCTCAAGAGTTGCAAGATAAGTTAGCATGTGGTAAGGTGAAAATCAGCAATTCAATAAAGACAGAGAAGTGCTATCAACTTGCTAAATAAAAACCTTTTTAACAAAGAAATCTGAGAGCAACCAAAGATACAGCATATAGTCACTAATCTTGTAGTATGGGAATGGGGATGGGGGGTTGTGCAGTGGGGCAGTGCAGATTTGAGCTAGAGTACCAGACTCTCTTCATGATGTACCTTTTACAATTGAAAAGATCCTGAGAACTAATTCATAACGACTACTAGTCATCTAACACAAGAAGATCGCGCTGAATGAAAGGGAGGAGAGGGGTATGGTTGGTGTTGTTCAACACTGAGAAGAAAAGGACAAGCTAAAATGGACAAATAGAATACATAGTCATATATTAAAAATATTACATCAAAAAAGAAGACATAGGCTTGATCATAAGATTATACAAATTATTACGGTTATTTGATTTCCTTGGAAGCCATTTAAAATGTTTTCAGCATTTTATTGAAATTTACTAAGATATTTTCATTGTTCTTACTTCATACCACCATGGAGTGTCATGCATTGACTTTGGAGTTGGAAAAGGATCCATAAGTGTTATTTTTCCCTTCAAGTATCCTAGTAGTTTGGTGCACCTTTATAAAACGAGGAATCAAGTATTGCAAAACACTTCATATCTATTCAAAGCTATAGGTGAGACTAGGTATCACTCTCATATGGTTGGTGTATATCATGAGACTATGAATGATTTTGCATCAAACAAGCAAGGTGAAGAGTTGCACTGCAGATGGTTGTGTCTGAGATCAAACAGGTTAACATTGTGAATCCATTTCATGAAACCACTCTTGAAGATTAAGATGTAGATTCGAAGTGCAGAATTTGCAAGTGATCCCCTAGTTTAAAGGCATGACCAACTACAGGTATTCTTCTTATGGCAAACTATTATAAAAAGATAATAAAATAGAAGGGTAGGAAGATCCATTAGAGGTGGATCTTCCTCCAGTTTACTCAGGATAGGAGTTCAGTGGGTGAATTCAGATGGATCAATGTCCATTCAGCAAACCACAAATTACATTCTTAAGGTGTTCACCAAATCACCACACTCACCTTCTACCGGATACATACATATGGATGACCACCTTACCATAAGACCCTTATTTTCCTGCTAGAACTCAAACAATTTGGTTTCTTCCTTAGTTTCACCTTGTCCTCAAGGTGAAGATGCCGAATAATGTTTGGGATCTCTCTATTCTATTAGCTCATTATCATCACTATTAATGGATCCAATGGTAGCACAAAAAAAAGAAGTCTGGTATTTTTGCAGTAGTGACCTGGCTGAAATCTTCCATCACAATAATAAAGCACCCCATTTCATGCCATTGTCAAGCATCTTCCAGTGATATACGCTTAACCAATGGTGGTGCCAAGGTGGTTGTAAATTTGTCAGTAGAGGCTTCCATCATGCCATCCACATTTTCTTTTCTGTGATGAAGATTAAGCTTTGCTTCTTGAAAGGTCAAGCTAATAAAGTGGCTGCACAAAAAGTTGTCAGCTCGAACATTTGGATTTCTGAGTCAGAGTACATTGATCAGCCTACAAACATAGCAGCCAATTAGGAAATCCACTCAAAGATGATCAATAAGATAGGCCAAGCACTCAAATTCACATCAATAATCTTGCACAGCTGAGGTTTGTCAAAACTTGGTTAAGGCACCAACATGATCCTCATAATCAGCTCAAAACATGAGAGCACTGATAAACATAGGCCATGCCAAAGTGGTGATTTTAAGTCAAAAGGCCTCCCCCCTGCATATAAAATGAAGCAATATAAAGCATCGGTCCAAGGGAGTTTAGTGATGGAGATGAGCTGCTATGCCTGATAGGCTCAACATGAGGGATCGCTTCCATTGAAGTAAGGGAAGTTGAGCCTGATAGCTTAATTAGTATGGCTGCTTTTATTCTTGTAACCCTCCCCTCCCCCCAATCTTCAACATCAATTTGGAGATGCTTTGCTGACGTCTCCTCTTGCTCCTTCACTAGTTTAGTCACTTTGAGGCAAAAGCCTATGTCCTAAATGGAACCATTTGTACGATTACTAGTGAGGATTCCATCATTCAACAAGGAATCCAAGGTACATAGACATTTTAGGATAGACATGACCAAACAAATGATTCTAGCATATGGGCATGGATCATCTTATCAAGTTAGCACCATTTTTGATGATAGCACTATTTATTAAAATATATGGTCTCAATAGCTAGTATTGAAACAGTTTTAAGCAAGGTTTTAAGTGCCATAGTACAATGACATATTGAATTTCCATGGAACAAGATACCCCACATATTGTATTGTCTCAACACATGATGCTCAGGATTCCCAGGACTAGAATGGGATAGATAGAATGGACCTACAGGGAGTAAAATGGGCATTAAAACTCAAAAAAAGGCTCAAATTTCTAATTCCTTGCAAAGGCCAGTGACACATGGCATATCACTATATGTATGGAGCCAGACTCCCTTCTTTCTAATTTGACTTTCAATGTATAGGTGGATTTTTCCCTTCTTACTCAAGTCACCTATCTAGGGATCTCTTGTCTAAAATATATTATATGCATTGTAGGTGCATGAATCAAGTGTTTATGTGTGCATATTTATTATAAAATATCTAATGCCTCTAGCAAGAAGGAACCAATGAGGAGAGAGGGAGGAAATAGAAGGGAAGTACAATGAATAAGGGCTCTTACCAATGAATTTTGGAAAAGTTTGGAGTTTAGATATCAAGAAGTCATCTCAACCATTGTTTTCTATACTGACCAGCACTACACAGTAAAGGGCGTACCATACCAACTCAATAGGGTACCTGTAAGACATGGGTGCACAGTATAGTTTACAGCTGTTGTCTTGCCTACAGCAATGTACCATGTCTGGGTCCAGAGACAAACCTACCAACCTGATCTGTAACAATAAGCAAGTGGCACAGTCCAGTATTAAGACAAAGTGCCTTGATTTCAACTCTAACTTTCATCACAATTTTAAAATGCATGCATATGATTCTGGATCCTCTTAAACTCTTCGCTCCATTACATTCTTTCCAATGATTATTCAAAAGGAAAAGGTCCTTCCTGCTGTGCTTGTCCAAAATCTCCATTTGATCTATAAAATATTGTGTTCTTCAAACTAGTTATTACAAGACAAATACCTTCTACATTATTATACCTATAGTCCTAAGGGACTAGCTAGACTATTTACGACAAACCACCAACCCCCATTGAAGTGTTTGCTTGAGATATTAGTTGAAATCAGAATAACCATAGAAGATCCTAAGGCTCATAGAAAGTAGAAGCCTTGTTTAATAATCCCAGTGCTCCACATATTGGCAGTTTTTGTATACATATCTTGAGGCCCCTTAAATATATGTTTCTCAAAATTGCAAATTAAATGTATCAATATTAATTGTCCTTCACAAATGTACCTAAAGAGATATCAGACAATCCCTACATCGCTCGTTTAATAATTCCAGTGCTCTGTATATTGGTAGTTTTTGTATACATATCTTGAGGCCCCTTAAATATGTTTCTCAAAATTGCAAATTAAATGTATCAATATTAATTTTCTTACATAAATGTACCTAAAAAAGACAATCCCTGCATCGCTCAACAAATTCTAATGTAGGTTCTCAAATTCACCTTGAACTTCATTTATAATCTCTTTTTGTTTCTTATTTCTTTTTCAATCAATGCATAGGCTCTCCTCTTCTCATTACTATCATTTAAATCTAAAGATCTCAATTCGTAGGCATCTAAATAAATGCACTTAAGGCCTCAGATATCTTGAGATCAATAAATAATCCTTTCTAATCCATCATGACATGTGCATCCAGTAAATCCTGGAAGTACTACAAAAAGCTTAATAGCATCAAGATTTGGAGTCATATCTCTGCCAAAAGAGATGACCGTCAATTCAAGCTTGGAGAACATCAATCAAACAAGTTGAGATATTGGCAATCCTAAGGCTGCCAATTTTAATTTGTAAAACAAAGTTTCAACTGCAGCCTATGTTGGTGAAAAAATCAATCAAATAAGCTGAAATATTGGCAATCTCTTCAATGCGAATAGGTGTCCAAGCTTTCAGAGAAGATATATCTAATCTTTAGAACTTGACTAGCAAGCAAGTATTCCCACTTCACGAGTAAATGAATTAATTCACTTATATCCTAACCATTGGACTTTAAGAAAGAACCATTTTCATAGGCATTAACTCTACTAGACCATTTCTTCTAGATGTTCCTCCTTGACTAGGATTGCTAACTCCTTTAACTTATTTCCTCTCATCTTATTCTGAAAGGGCAAGTTAAATTTATTGATTATAAATGATGGAAGGTTTATAATTGGCTGTGAAGTTAGAACCAGTCCTAGATACTAAAGTAACCTAAAGAATACTATCGTCATCACCATGAAAGACCTTAAAAGACAGAATCATAGATAGTGGTAGACTCCTTAGACTCGACCATCAAAAATTCCCAACTCATCTACAATCTGTAAAGGATTTGTTAAATCAATTCTAGCTATTTGATTTTGCTCCCACTAGCTCATTGATTAATTTGGACCAAAGGAGTCAAGGAGGAAATTTTTTTGCCATTTTCTTCTCTTCAATCTTTGTGCACTCCATTTTCACAGAAACTTCATTTTCAATGAATAGAATTATTGGGATCTCACCTAAATCACACCTAGGTGAGATGTCTTAGTAAACGAAGATAATACAGCACCTGTTTGACTCGATCTCAAGCCAATATACTTGACCATCAACTACTCATTTATGAGATTGGAAGATGGGCAAATCACCTTTCCCTTAAACTAAACTTTGGATGCAAATGTTGAAGAATCGATACAGTGTTGCCAAAGGCACGTTTAAGGCACAAAGCGCAAAGTACCAAAGGTTAGGCGCTTCTTACATCCTAAAGTGCACTTAAGATGCAAGGCGCGCTTAAGATGGGTTATGTGTTTCTTATACCTTATGCGATGTACCTTTTTCTTGATGCACATAAGGTAAAAAAATGTATACTTTTAATATGATTTATGATACAAGAAAGGATGCACTTTTCTTCATAAGCTATATTTATAATTTTTTTTAAAAAAATCTATTATATTTATTAGATTATGTTAACTTTATGATGTACCATTTCATATACAATTATTTTTCTTGCCTTATAAAAAAAAGCTAAAAATTAGAAGACAAAAAGATGGAACATTAAAATTATCAAAAATTATGCTATCATCTGAGAAAGAGAAAGAAAAATATTAAGAGACTACAAATTTCAACTAAGAAAGAGGAGGCTTTCTATTGAGCTAATAGACTAAATATATTATTATTACATTTTTTTATGTTTTTTCTATTATGTGTTATAAATTTTGCTTATATAAATTATTTTATTTATTTTAAAAATATGTGTCTCACTTCGCTTAGGCGCGCATCTGTACTTTGCACCTTATGCGTAGGCTCTAAGAGCCCTTTGCGCTTCGATGCGCTTAACGTTTTTAACAATACTAAATCGATAGTAAATTCCAACTTAACGTCACAAAATGGATAAACCACCTAGCAGCTAGTTGAAACACCTACAAATGAAATCTAAACCATGACCAAAATCAATTGCTTCCTGGCATGCATGGTCAACAAAATCAGCTAATATAATAGAACTCTACCATTAGCGGCAAGAAGCTTATAACTATGGTAATACACATTTCAGAATCTCCATAGAGACCTTCACCCACTTTCTAAGCATTTCCTTATTCTAACCTGGCCAACAAAACCATCAGAACTAAAAGACGGGCAGAAAAACTAAATGACTTGAAAATCATTCACTTTATGAGAGCAACTTCCTTCTTCAAGAGGAGAGAACACCAAGCAAAATCATCTCCTATTCATCTCTTCTAAACACTTTTACATAAAAGAGTTAGCATTTTTAATTTATGGTCAAGATTCACAACTTTCAACAAATGATATTCCAGATATTGATATTTGAACATATGAGGCTAAATACCATAAAGATTTTATGCTCTAAAAAATTAAAAGCAAATAATGTGATCTTCAAGATGAAACTATCCTCTTTTAAGGATAGTTGACAAGATCATAATTGTGTAATCAAGAATATAGAAAACCCAATGTGGTCAAATTAATGCCAAGGAGTAATTAGAGGGAAAATGACCTCCAAATTGCCAAAAGCAACAAAAGAAAGAATGTGAAAAGCCCAATTCAAGCTCAAAATTGTAGAAAGGAAAGACAAAAATAAGCCACAGTTAGCACCCCACAAGGCCACCAGATAGCTCTATCCATAATCTAACTCTTTAACTTTTTGTGACGATTATCAGGGATCTGCTCTTAATCTCTATCTTTTTATTTCAGTTATAAATAAGTTTACTAGACATATTCAGGATAATATTTCATGGTGTATGTTATTTGCAAATGATATCATACTAGTGGATGAAACTAAGGCTGGAATTAATCGTAAATTAAAACTATGAAAAAATGCATTAGAATCTAAAGGTTTTAGGTTAAGTAGGACAAAAATAGAATACATGAAATATAATTTTAGTACAACTAGAAATGAAGATAAATGTAGAGTAAAAATTAGGTATCATGAAGTTATTAAAAATGATTATTTTTGGCATTTAGGATTGATTATTCATAAGGAAGAAAAAATTGAGGATGATGTTGTCCATAAGATTAAAGCAGATTGGATGAAATGAAAAAGTGCAACTGAAATATTATATGATCATAGAGTACCTGCCAAACTGAAAGAAAAATTTTATAAGACAACAAAAAGACCAGCTATGCTTTACGGCACGGAATGTTGGGCAGTTAGAAAAATACACGCATATAAAATGAATGTAGCAGAAATGAGAATGTTGAGATACATGTGTAGTAATACAAGAAAAAAAATGATCAGAAATGAAACCATTCGTAAAAAGGTAATGGTTGCTCCAATCAAGGATAAATTAAGAGAAAGACGACTTAGATGGTTTAGATATGTGCAACATAAACTTAGAGATGTACCTGTGCGAAGGAGTGATTTGATACATATAGAAGGAAAAAAAAGATAAAGATAAACCAAAAATTACATTGAAGAAAATGATAAAAAAAGACTTAAAATCTTTGCATCTCACAAAAAATATGATCCAAAACCGAACTAAATGAAGAAAAAGGATTCATATAGCTGATACCAACTAGTTTGAGATTAGGGCTTTGTTGTTGTTGTATTTCCTCACAAGATCCCATTCCCCTTCTTTGTCAACATAATTCCTTTGTAATCAATGTAGTCCACTTACAGATGTTGGAATGGGCTAGAATGTCTTCCTTAAGTTTCCAAAGTTCTTCCTATTGGTAGACGCCTAACTTAATGTTGTAATTCACCTTTCAAAAGCATGAATGGATTTTTGGCCAAGAAGTGTATATAGGTATAGAAAGTCTATCATTAATCTACATGATTTTGACCACATTTCTAATTTTCTCTATCCTAAAGCCAACACTAGCATTAGCAAAAGATCACAAATTGTACTTTCTTAAAAACCCAACATGATGCAATGGTAAGGATGCTCCAATATGACCTAAGTGCTAGAATTCAAAACAGGAATAGCCTCTCTGCACATAAGGGTAAGGCTACATACATCTGATCCTCCTTAAACCCTGCAATGTTGAGAGCTTGGTATACTAAACCGCCCTCTACCATGCATTGCTGGTTGGTATAAAAAATTAGTATGAGACATCATGATCATCCTTGTAGAGCAATGCACATGTAGTCCAAGTAGTCCAAGTTTGACCTACTTCAATAATCACCATATGCAATGATCTTCCCAAAAGACCACAAGCAAGAAAAGTCTAAGCTATTCAAAGAACCAAAAGTTTCCAAATCAAACTATAAAACTAAAAAGTCAACAATAATTTTACCACAAAAAAAAGAAAAAACTTATTCTCCAACACACAACTTCAACTCACTAAAATCATAAAAGACAAAACCAAAAAGTGACTAAGTGGAGTTGATTCTAATTTGTAACTAAAATTTCTCTATATGCATGAAAACCATACCATTTTCTACCCTATAATTCTATATATCTTAAACCAAATCTACACTTAAAAATTGTAACAAAAGAATGACATAAGAAACTTTCAACAGCAACAACACAGCCTTAATCCCAAACTAATTGGGATCAGCTACATGAATCTTTTTTCTCCACATAAGAAACTTTTCAAATTCTAATAATGATTCTGTTCCCATCTTATATATAAATATAAGGTCCTTAGATTGCTAAAATATCCTTCCATATACATAAGATGATTCATAGCACCAAAGTTTATGGAGTTTCAACTTTACCTATCTTTGTAAATTTAGCAAGCCAACCAAAATTACCTCTCTCAAAGCCTTCCTTATCTTTGCTACCTAATATCCAAATATCTATGACCCCTCAAAAGTAAAAGCAAGTTCATCCTCCTAAAATTCTTCATTCTTACCTCCCACCTCACTTCTTTTGGTTTAAACACATGGCCCTCCTTGACAAGATGACAAGATGGCAATAACACTTACCCTCATCCCTTACTCCTTCACAAGAATTTCTTAGGTGAGAATTTCTGATGCAAGATTTCCACCTTGTTAGTTCAATCCCATTTTGAATTTGTAAAAAAATCTCTAGACAAAATGTAGAGAGCATGATGTCCCTCAGCTTATTTTCTCTTTTGCCAAACAAAGATAGGGAAAAGGAAAGAAAGAAAGGGAAGACATCATCACCCACTTGTCTGTTAATAAAATTGTATTGAAATAGCCTGATCTTCATCAAGAGGAAAGGAGGGGGAAGGGAGCTCACACCAACCCCACTTCTCTCTCGGCTGCCTTCCTATGGCTTAAAAAAAAATGATATTTAAAATAAATTGTCATATCCAAGTTGGTTGCAAACGACACCACACATGGAAATTCCCGTTCCATCAAACATCTACTAAAGGCACCGCAAGTTGAAGATCACTAAATTTACTCTTGAGACATAAACAAAGAGGAATCTGTGGCATAAAAATCATACAGCAACAGCAAAAATACATCATCAGTAACAGGAAAAAATATATATAAAAAGCAGCCAATATACCCTGCGATGATAGGTAACAGGAAAAAAAATATATAAAAAGCAGCCAATATACCCTGAGATGGTAGGTTCCTTATAAACCAGATCCCATCCAGAAACAGACAAACAATAACACCAAAAACAGAATAGCAAAAGGAGTAACACAAACACAGGTAGTTAGTAAAGGTGATCATCAATATCCTCAATCAGAGCACCAAGATTCCACAAAAATCCAACGAAATATTTCCATATCGAGTCCATAATGCAATATAACGCTAATCACCCCCCGCTCATCTTCAAACAATTGATCATATAAAAAAAATGGCTCCTTTTTACTTCTTTCTTCTTCCAAGCAAAAGAACCCGCTAAAATTTCTTGCTTGTAAAGAACGAACAAAAAAACTCCAAGCATCCCAGACAATAGGTCGTAATCTGCCACAAGAGACAGCTAAAAAACCCTATCCTTAGCATCAGGAAATCGAGAAAAAGAGAAGGAAGCATTCATACCGATCCTCTTGCAAGAATATTTAGGGCAGAACGAGAAGAACTGGCGCAATCGAAAAATTCAGCCCCTCCAAAGCTCCCCTCTAAAGCCTTCTGCGATCCGATCTACAAGCGAGCGTCTCCAAGAATCCCCTCGGGGTGAGAGAAGAGGAGATAGGATTTCCTCCCCCGTATCGCTCCCTCGTTCGCTCTACAGGAGAAGAGGATAGAAGAAAGCGAGGAAGAGATGGGTTTTAGAAGGCCATCCAAAGACGCCCCCTTGGCTGAGCTCCGCTGTGGCCTGGGATTGATGCCCAACGTCCAATAAAACCAGGGTTACAATAGCAAGATCCGGTTCAAGACGACCGGTTCACCAAAACCAAACCCGGTCCATGACTGCCCTACCTACAGTAGGCTAGCTTTGGTTGCTTGGTTGTTGAGGGCTCCATGGGACTACATACCACTACAAGTGCTTGTGTCTCATTGGCGTGTATGGAGGATTTTTTTTTCTTTTTTCTTTTTTCTTCTTCTTCTTTCTCTGGTTCAGTATTGATTTATACCAATGGAGCAACCATCATATGGAGACCATAAGTAAGTTATAGAAGTATAGTTTGTGTAATTATATGCAAGTATTTATTATGGATGTTGATCAAATATATGCACTTCATCTAATGTATAAATAACATATGATTTGTCGAGTCAGCTGCGGAATGTTTTCCTTATCTCTCTCAATAACAAAATATTTTAGATATTTTATTCATAATTATTATCAATCATATATGAATCATTGTTTCATAAATATTGACTATTTTTGTTGAATTATGTTGCTAATTTGTTTCTTTGTAAGCTTAGTTTGATGTAATGTGAAGAGTGAGCTTTGTTTTGATTGAAGCTTCTTTCATCGGCTCCATGTAAACCTTTTTTTAATAATGATGATGAATTAATCATCTTAAAGCCTTGTTTTGGCTTGCTCTTCCCTTTTTTTCACGTGTCACACTAAAATCTATGTGTTAGTATCATTCATAATAATATTTGTTACTTAATTCTATTTCTAAGATTTAAAAGTCTAACAGAGGTTTTAATTCTCACTAGAAAAAAAAGTCAATGTAATTATTTTTTATATAAAAATAGAAAAGGAAATGTCTAGATGTAGCCTTGAATGTATTGCATAGTAAGGCATGAACTCGGTAAGAAGCGATGTAGTAATTGACTTCGTACATATAAGTTATGATGATAATATATTAACTAGTATTGAGATCTTTTTAGTAAAAATATCCTACAATAAATTTAGGAGAAGGAAGGGTTAGAGGAAATGAAATTTATTGCTATGAATGTGAAAAGACGAGTATGATGTAAACATTTATTATGTAACTATGTTTGTGTATACATGTGCATATATATTTGTGGAAAGATAGCTTTTTATTTTATTGATTATTATGTTTAAATCAAAACTAAGGGATATAAGAACATCCTACTTTCAATTCTAAAGTTGCCTATGGATTGCATTATGGTGAAATATTTGAATTTTTGGAGGATAGAAATAGCAATTTTAGTTTTAATAAATAGAAAAGATAATAATTTTATTTTGCATATGACAAATAAATTAAGTTAAACTCCTACAAAGAATAAAGAATAAGTTCAGTTGTCGTAAAACATAGACATACATGAATAAATATATTAAGAGAGAAAACTAGTTTTCTATCATCAAAGCTAAAATGCATATAGAAGAACATATCCAACAATATTATCGGAGATAAAACTTTAATAATTATGATATTTATTTAACAAATGATTCTTTATTTTAATTAATATGCTCTCTACTTCTAGGATAGTTGAAGAGGGGTCAAAATTCAAATTACAGACATTAAATTAGTATATTTCCTTTGTTCCTCTCCTTTAAATAATATTTGAATTGATATAAATATATTTTCTTTTTAGGATGAGAGATATAAATATATTATCATTTAATAAAAAAAGAGCTATATAGAGTATCTTGTATATCGATAAGAACTAATTATAGTAATTTAACTAAATAAGATACATATATTTATGAAGTAAATTTTGTATTTTCATGTAAAACTAAATTATTTTTCATGCTAGTTTACTGGTTGCTTAACTCGATCAAATTGCATAGAAGGATTTGTGAAATATAGATTTAAATAGATGAAGCTAAAGATTAATTGAAGGTAAGATGAAAATAGAATCAACATGACTAACAATAAAGAGGAAGAAGATATAAATAAATATATCAAATTATATATTGAATTTAGTAGGCTACATTTGTAGAGAAACATATTAGCCTTATAACTTAAACTTCAAATAAATCAATGGTTTTGTTTGATATGTTGCATAAATCATAGGTTTTAAAGTTTAAATTTAACATTTGGCTTTTTTTTTTTAATAAGTTTGGCATAACCAGTTCAAGTGCACGCTACATGTTAAATTATCTAATTGCTTAATTGACTATTATATAAATGACTAAGAAAAATATATAAAGGTGTAAAACAAGAAGCAAAGGTGAGTGGAATGCTAGAAAATTAATTAAAAATATTTATGATTTTCCTATAGAATGATGTTTTTCTGATTTTATAAAAGATGAGTTCTTTGGCCATTTTTCTTATCTTATCTATATGACCAATTTTTTAACTAGGTCTTGCTATCAACACAAATATAATTTTTAGAAATCCATGCCATGGACTATCCATGCAGCATTGTTCTTAATCTTTGGAGAAAGAATCTTAGCAATTTTTTTAATAATATGTTTCTTCTAAAATATTAGTGTAATAAATAAAAGAATAAACCATAAAAAATCTATAGAAGTCTTAAGGTTTCTAAAATCAAAATCTATGTTTATTTATAAAATTATATCTCATCTTGTATATGGTCCATATACTCAAATATAACCATCGAGATATATGTAGCATATCAAATGACAATAGAATTAGAAGAGACATTTATCTTCTTTCTTTCAATCTGTATATGAATTCTCTCAACAAACTTAGAGATTATTTTTAGATACTATATACATGTACATTGTACTATGGCAGAATATAAAAATATTCTTAATCAACTTCATATTTATATTATTTAATAAATACAAGCATGCCATTCTCTGTTGCATTTTTTTTCTCTTAAAAGATAATAAAAGAAAATTAAATCAATAAGGGACTCTCTTGTGGATATTACGGAGAAACGAATTTCAGAATTTACTAAAATTTTCATGAAATTTAAGAGAGCTTCTAAGTATTCATAAAAATAGTGATAAGAAGTTTAATATATATATATATATATATATATATATATATATATATATATATATATATATGGAATGTGCTCTTTCTTTTTGTTGAAGTTCTCATTCAGATACAGTTCTAAAGTTTGACCCTTACTGTTTTCTTTTTTGTCATCTATTAGCAATCATCTATCTAATATTAGCATAACTTTGAATTTTTAATTGCCCAAAGCCAAGTTAGACTTTTACAATTATACTTCACTTTAAATAAATATAGTTAAAATAGTTATTCTAAATTGACCGGTTGTAGAATTTAATTAGGACTCTAAAAATCCTCCTTGAATTAGGCACCTAATTTAGAAATATTTATATCCCTGATGGGAAAATGACTTTATTCAAGTCAATTATATTTTATTTTGAAAGCTCCTTGCGTGTTGTCCCTACATAAGTATTATCACAGTCAAGAATTAACATAGCTCCTACTATTTTCAATTTCTTTTTTTAAAAAAAGTGTTACATGTGACATGATTTATGGAAAGGGACATCATATATCATCATATTAATAATACCAATTTACATTATTCACACATCATTATATTAATAATTCTAATGCTTACTAATTTATGTTATTAACTATATTACAGGGGGTTTGCTATTATTAAAGTATCAAATTTTTTCTTAACTACTACTAATCATGTTAAAACATATATTTTTATAATTTTATATATTTTTTTATATTTACGATTTGTTTGGATAAAAATTTTTTATATGATATAGTACAATCACACATTGCAGATACTTTATGGAAAATATATTATTATCTTAAATTTTGTTAGCAAAAATACTAAATAAATTATTATAACTTGATATTTCTAAGGCGCCATAGCACAACTTTTATTTTTTTATTTTTAGAAATAGAAAAGTAAAACAATTTCTTCTATGTTATTTTAAATTATCTAAAATATAAATATATTTGATATTTGATATATTTGTTTATTTTAAAAATATAAACACAGTGATAATGACAAATATGATGATATTTCTAACCATGCTCCAAGATCTCGACCCCGTAGTCCCTCCCCCTTACTCTTCCTACTACTCGATTGCTTTCGTGAAATCTAGGGATTCAACTGGTTTTGGTGCTTCACTTTATCGATCTGTTCATATTAGTGCATCGGCTGCATCGAATCTCCTCGTCCACTCTCTTTTATTTTGAGGTTAGAGGCGAAGTGGATTGCTTTTGTTAAACAATAATAGGTTTCGATTTGTATTTACTGCTATAATGCTGATAATTGATCAATTTTCAGTTAAACCAATGCTTTTCCCTTGCTGTTTATAAGACTTTCTTGGTCTTTTTCAAGGCTATAAAAAAAAAAAAAAAACAAATATGAAAATCTTCTGTTCAAGCATTTAGCTTAGTATGTTTCAACCACATTTGGTAATGCACAAGCCTTCATACCCCAAGGAGGAAAATTTTCAGTATGGTTTTATTATGATGAATACATTATAATGAATCAAGATGTTGTTTTGGGCGATTCAATAACTAGAAGAGGGGAGCTATACTGTATGGCTATAAATAGCTAGTTTTGGTAAACTCAGAAGATGAGATCTTTTACTCAGTGTGATGTTTATCAGTGCCTTTACATGCTTTCATAATTTAAGGCTGGGTGCTCTGGATAATAACATTCTTAGGAGCTGTAACAAAGTTATGATGATGTGATTGTTGATCTTCATTCTCATCTATGGCAGCTAATTTTTTGAAGTAGAGTAGTTAATGGAACACTGTTTGTGCCAGATGGACAAAAGATTCAGTACTTAAGATAACGCTCCATAGACACATAGAAACAGAGACACATGCTGCATACGTGTATACTTATACAGACATGTAAAAATGCATTTGTTTGTTTGTAAAGCATTCTTTGTTAATGTTTTACGAAGGAAACATGGATGCCAACAGGGGATGAGGTGTATTAGATTGGTCACTAAGGAGCAGGCAATTCTATTAAGAAAGTACAAAAGTTTTTTGATCTATAGTGTTGATTAAGTGAACTGAAAAGGTCTTCTTGGTTAAAATCGTACATCTGAGGTCCATTCTTCAGCAAGTTGGTTATTCAATTTTCTTCAGCGATCTCTATTGTCCAGGCTGAGGAAGGATTTTTAATTGTTGAATGATATGACAATTAAATGTCTTAAAGTGTCTTTTTTATTGTTAATGAGTACTACTACAATGTATTCATTGGCATGCTTGGAGGCATTCTACAGTTTTATTATTATTATTATTATTATTATTGGGAAGCAGTAAAAAATCTAAATATATAAATAAAGTAGTTGAATCAAAATTAGTTGAGAGACATTGAACTATGGGTAGCAAACTGGAAAATCTCCTGGACACCTGGGTGACCATCTAAGCAGTAGATAGGCATGTCACTGAAGTCATTGGACAACTATAATCTGCTTGGTATTTGCATATCGGAAAGAACATATTGTTGCTTTTTTACGTGAGGTTTCTACCATGTCCAGTTTCCATATTGATTAAGATAACATTTTCTTCTGCTTTCAGGACTTGGAGGGAACCTTTGAAATATACATTTATTTGAAGTAATTAGTCCTCAAATTGAATTTCCAGTAATGCCCTCTGAGATAGAACTTTAGATAGGTTTCTGTAGAAGTTAACTAAATCTTCCATTAAAAGGATCGTTTTCATCAGCTCCCTACTTAGTATGTACCCTCTAGAAGTATGACATGCATCTTGTTTTGCATGTGTCACTCTTAACTGATATTTGTGCATTAATATGCTTATGAAGCTCAATATTGACCTCAGATTGGTCAACAAATTTAACCTGCTTATGAAGCTCAATATTTCCTAAATTCTTGTGAATGAGTAAATTATAGATGCTTCTGTTTAATGTACTTTTCAATTGATTCTGATATCAGAGTAGCTGATAGATTATAAGATTCACCCTGAAGTTTGTGGCTCACTCTTTTCCTAGAACACAATTAAGCGGGGCGGGGCGCTTGAAAAAAAGACTTCGCCAGGCTTTTGTGACTAAATCTTTTGTTAGAATAAAATTGAGGGAAAAAAAAGAGTATTTAACAGGGATACGCTATACGTGCGTCTGCATCAAAAGGAAAACCTCTCTTGGTTCATGGCATCATAACCATCCATCAACCGACTTTGAATATATCTTGTGCAGCGCATTTGAAGATAGACTTGAATTCAATGTGATCTGAATAGATCGGATATTGAGAAGTAATTCTTCGTGATGAAGTTTACTCCAGCTGAACTCTATCTGAGGGAGAAACCAAACTACTTGATTTATCATGTGAAAATAATAATAATAATAATAACCTAGATGCAGGGCATGAACTCTTTAACAGCACATAAATTGCATCAAGACTGTTGCTTGCACATAGCATTTGCATATCCAGGATCACAAAATTCCTTATAAATTTGCAAATACGTGGGGCAATGTATTCGGTGAGACTGGTCTAAATTGATTCAGGATTCAAAAAATGTTTGATTATCACCTACTAAATGCAATCAGCTATAGTTCTTAACTTAATCACAGCTCAGACATAAATGAGGTAATAGAGTCTATAGCCCATTTGAGCCGGGCATAACATGCATCCTTAGACTAAGGATGTGTTTGATTTTTAAGGACAATCATATTTTTTATTTTTATTTTCATAAAAAATAAAAAATACTTGTAGAAACACATTTGATAAATAAAAATAAAAGTAATTTTTTAAAACACATAACTCCAAAATGATCGAAAACTGAATTCAATGTAAAGATGTTTTCACAATTTTTTATCAAAAAAAAAAAAGTAGAAAGTAAAAAACAAAAAACATATCACTTTTAGTTCCTATTTTTAATTTTTAAAAATAGAAATACAAAATCCAATATAAAAAAATACATTTAATTACAATATTTTTACTTTTTTATCTTTAAAGCAACTTTTTTTGTTTTTGGAGCCTAAGGCAACTTTTTGAAAAAGTAATAACATATATTATTAATATATAATAATAATAATTATAATATATAACATATTATTATTAGTATTATATTAATATTAATAATATATGAAATGTTAGTTATTATTATATTAAAATATTATAATGTATAACATATTATGTATGATATTATTATATCATAGAAGTTGATGATATTTCCTTTAATCTTTTTATTTACCCTTTTAAAAATATTATTTATATTGAAAATATGAAATAGAAAATAATTTTTTTTTTTCATTTACCCACCACATTTTCTAGAGATTAGAAAATAGAAAATGAAAACTATTTTCAAAGAATAAAAAGAAAAAATGAAAATGAAAAATGTTTCCAAAAAACAACCACAGCCTGAATTCTTGTTAGATGAGAGGAATAAAAAAAGTGAGTGACCATATTAGACCGGTAAGAACTTTTATTGAACCACAAAGATGAAATAGAAGGGCTAGAATTCTTTCACATTTTGCTTTTACAATCCATAGTCTGAGAGGAGTTTGATAAATGCTAGATCATTCTCAGCACAGATCAGCAAGAACATGCAAAGTCACCTGGCAATGTAAGATTCTCAGAATGCATTGCCAAAAAGAGAAAAAAATCCATCAAATGTTAACCATAAGAACAAATCAACGTGGATGGAAAACAAGTTGTGCAATCTTGAAACATAAATTATTTGCATTACAAGGTCATCCAGAGAAGTTCCTAATTTTAATAAAGCAATTCATAACTATGCAGCTAATATGGTGAGGGAACTTAACACATCACATTGCATAATAAAATCTCACAATACAACTTTTAGAAACATCATATTTCCAAAATGCTGGTGCATGAAAAATGCTATAGCTTCAATAAATATCTGATAGCCACATCACAGTAATCATGGTTGGCAAACCTATAACTCTGGATGACATCAAAGAAAGCTCAGGGCTGCTGAGGCAAGTAAAATACTACTTCCTACATTGCAAAATTAGCGTCACATCAAGTTATTAGCAGGTTGGCTTGGAACTCCAAAGTTGCTAAGGTAGTGAGAATGATGCATCACTTAAAAAGCTAGATATCAGAAGCCATTTGCTAATGGTACAAACATTCACCAATCTCATGGAGAGTATTTTTTAACTAGTCTCATCTCACCAATGCCTTTTCCCACTAATTCGCCTTGCCAGCTGTATATCCTTTTGCACTGCACCGAAACACATCATATTTTAAATAAAGGAGTAGGTCAGGCAAGAGGGGAAAATTGAGTGATAATTTCACTGCATATACCGTCTAATAATGCTTTGTAGAACCCAAATAGATCATGCAATCCAATTCATAGTCATGCTCGGCAAAGTTACAATCTCTTAGAAAGAACTTCATTAAACTTAAGCTGATAAATGGCAATAATATGAACTTGGATTTAATTCAATCACTTGACAGTTACTCACATTGGCATCCAAGGCTGAGCTTAAAATTTAACTTATACTGGTTAAAAAAAGCATGAATTCCGACAGTGCAACATGCATAACAAGCATCCTCCTAGCCAAGTTGTGATTTTAAAGCTCCTAATCACATTTTTATCATTGGGCATTGTGTCATCACTTTTTTTATGATAACGGATAAAATTGTGAAGGGTATGAAAAAGCTTGCAATGATAACAAAGTTTGGTGATGCTTGAGAATCATGAAACCAAATATGGAGGCAATATAGTGACACAAGATGTTAAAAGTCAATGCATTATAAAGGGGGAAGCATATGAGGACCATAAAAGCAGGATGCCCCAAAGCACCTCAAGTATTATATAAAATGACATAAGATAAGAAAGCACTGAATTTATCATAATTGCCAGATTAGGCTTAACAAGAGGATGGTAAAGCACAATCTGCAGGCATTAAAAAAAAGATGTCACAGAGAGATATAACTGCATGCAGAGAACAATGGAGGATGTAACAGAAAGATATAAATATCTCCTGAAGAATAATTTTAATTTTGACCGAATGATCAAGCCCTAAATACAAACTGAAGCTTCTTAAAGTATTGCACATGGTAAAACATTGAGCCAACTCTAAACATGACCAACCTGACACAACCTTCCCAATAAAATATACCATAATATTTGGGCTACATGAAAATAATTATTATTCTCAAAATAGTCTTCTAAAAGTTAGTTAAAATTCTGTCTCTTAACCTAAAAACCTCCAATTTATAGCACATCATACCTTATCACTAAAGCCAAACACATGCAGGTGAGACAAGGTTTGTTGATTAAGTTGCTAAGACACATGCATCTGTTTAAATAGAGATGCAATATCATGTCAGGCTTGCATGAGGGCTATCATGATGCTGTCAAGAACACTTTAGCCTTCTTCCAATTGATCTACATCCAATCATATGAGCTTCAGTCATCACTTTGTAGTCCTCGATGTAATGCCTTCTGCCAAAATTGTCATAATTGTCTTCCCCACATCAATAATGACCTTTCTGCTTTTCTGAAAGAGCTTGCCTATTCTTCAAATAGTCAAAGGCCATCCTTTCTTTTTCAATCAATATGCTCGTTGTCAAGCTTTGTTCAACCATAGATTCACCCTTAAAATGGGTTCCTACATCAACCCTCTTGTATCAGTTCAACTAATTTAGAGACCACAAAAATACCGCCAGTCTATCTTCATGACAAAACCAATCCATCATCATGGACGTATTTCTCTAAAAAGAAAGCCAAAACTAGAAATTTCAGTAGGGGCATATATTCATCAAAAAGACAGCCCTTCACTTGTGGAGAGACAACCTTGTTTCAACTACCCACTCACTTCAGTTAATGTTTATGACCATTAAATGTACTCTAGTCTTCTAGAGCAACCCTTGCATCTTTTCATAGAACAAAAGTTTGGATGAATTACTCTTACCAACAAGCATCCAAAATGAATCAGTGCACCACACAGAGAATATCACTTTGGGGGTGCAGAGAACAAATCCACATGTAGCTAAGGAGATCTTTTTCAGATGTTGAATTCAGATCGTTTGCATTCATCTGATTTAATAAGATCTTGTCCAAGCATTCATGCAACACTGTCTATAAACAAAGAATAACCTTTTAGACTATCTAAGAGCAGAAAACTTCTTCAATATGAGATTGCTCAAAATTTCTTCTGCACCCAAACCTTGTTTAAAAAACTTCATGTCCTGATAAAAATACAAAGTTGTCTCAATTTTGCATCCATGTTTAAACCATTATGTGACCAATTATTGGTAAGAATTATCCTACCCTTTAGTTTTCTTTCTTAAATTTCTTCAACTTATCAATAAAAACTTTCAAGATCATATGTAAGAGCAGAAAACTTCTTCCATATGAGATTGCCCAGAAATTCTTCTACACCCAAACCTTGTTTAAAAAACTCCATGACATAATAAAAATACACAGTTATCTCAGATTTGCCTCCATGTTTAAATCAATATGTGACCCATTATTGGTAAGAAAGATACATAATACTATCCTTTAGTTCGGACTGATATCTTGTGTGAAAGTTACCAACACATGTCAGTATGGTCCTTTCCACAGCTCTAGCATGCCTGATAGCAAAACCGTATGAGCTACTCATATTTGACATTTTAAGAATGTTTGAACTCAAAGAAGGTATGGCCAATAAGGTGGGCTAATGATATTTTGTTACTATTTACATAAAATCATGTGAAGTATTTTGAATGAACTCGGGCGACACATTAAGCCTGACCTAAATTTGTTTCTTTTTTGAAATTGCTGCAAAGAGTTCGAAGATAAAACCCTAAATACAGTCAATTGTGAATTGGACAAGGATAACTATTTTTCTATATGAAAATGTCCGAGTTTAGTTGAGTGAGTCACAGCACTTTAATTTGATTATCATGGAAAGCATGGATTTTTCATATGCATGTAAATTTCACATAAGTAGGCTGCCACCTAAGTGCCATACGTGTATAGAATATTAAATGATATTCTGCAAAAAGAAAAAAAAAGAACTATGCATTAGATTTACAACTTACTGAGAGTAACACGTTTTGCATGAATTGCACATAAATTTGCATCTTCAAATAATCCTTGTATATAACACTCTGTTGCCTGCAAGAATTTGAGACATAAATGATATAATGCATCAATGACTGAGAAGATGGGTTGTATTTGATGCTATTCAGACACATAACACACTTTCATTTTTATGAAATAGAAATAGAAGTGCATTTGTATCACAAAGATGCTTATGCATCCACAGCATACTGTCAGTTGCAAGATTTTTCTATGGCACATTGCATTATAGCATTAGTAGAATTAAAAGTAAAGGGAATAAGAGAGAGCAAAAGTAGTGGTCACCTCTTGAATTGCAACCAGAGCTTCAGCTGTCCATTGAGACACATCTCTTGAATAGAAGTTAGTAATCTCCTTCACCTAGAAATATTGACAAACATAATTAGAACCAAAGCAGACAATCATTCCACTTCCCCTTATACCGCAAAATATCATTTGAAAAGGAAGTAACATGAGCAGGACAACATGGAGAACCTCCCAAATCTTCAAAACCACACCACCAGCTAATCAATTACACAACCTATATCAGCCCATAACAATATATACTTAAAACCACATACAAATCCGGAGTTCAAAGTTCCACCATCCCTGGCCTAACTATTGATCCAGAGAAGCTAGAACTACCATTAATACCACTATTATTTCGCATATTTGACCAAAACCCTAATAATTCCACGGCGAAGATAGAAGTGAATGAGGGGCAAGTACTAACAAGTCTGACAAAGGGCGCGGAGGGGATCAGCAGATTCCAAGTCTTCTGCAGCTTCCGGATCTCACGCAGGGCCACGGTCCCCGGCCGGAACCTCCGGCTCCGGCGGTTCTGGGTCGCAGGAGTTCCTCCCTTTCCTTAATTTTTTTTTTTTTAAAAAAAAACATTCTCATAAAAAAAGAAGGCAAATCCCATAAAAAAGGAAGAAGCCAAAGAAACAAAATAAAAAACTAATCTACCGCCAGAATCAAACCTCGAGGCGCGTCTGCTTCGCTGCTTCTCGCACTCGACCCCCCTTTCTGCCATTTGCACGAATAATACCAATTACCTATCAAAATAAAATTCTGAAAAAAAAGGTAAAAGCCGGGAAAGAAAAGAAGGAAATTGAAGGCTCACACGCGTAGGGCGACTTGGCGTCCCCGAGGTGCTCGCTTCACCTGGAAGAAAGTTTGCGGGTTAGGGTTTCAGCGATTTAGAAGCAGATAGAAAGAAGGGGAGAGAGAGAGAGGGGGAGGGAGAAGAGGAATCGAACCAGTTTGCTGCTGCGAAGGCTGGTTCCATTGAAGCTTTTTTCTCGAGCGACGGCTGGGTTGGTTCGAGAAGTGTTTCGCCCTCGCCATGGGAGACGAGGGAGTGGAGAAGAGGGAAAGAAGAGGATTCTTTTTTTTTTTTTTTAATTTAACGGGTTTTTTTTGTTTTTGGAGGGACTTTATTTTTTTTCGAAATGGACCGTACGATTACGAACGTTTGTATGGATAAGAAACGTTATATGCGGGAGCCATGTCCGCCGTCCGATCGGGTTGCCTGGAGCCATCTCGTCCGTACGTTTATGCGTCAGATCGGAGGAAGGGGGGGTGACGCAGACCGTCATGGGAAGGGGGGGCCAATACCGTAGCGTTTTGTGTGCTCATAGAAATATCCATGCGCGCGTCCGGAAGATAGCGTTTAGACCCAGGTTGGGCGGCCAAACTCGCGCCGGTTCCGCTTTGGGAAAAGTTCGCGCCAAAATTTTAAGCTGGCTTGTTCGTTTGAAACTGCGAACCGTTAAGCTGTGACGTGGTCGGAGTTTGAATCAAAAGCAGTAATATAATAACGTAGAATGCCTATAGTTTTTCACAAATTAATTTGCCAAAATTTCACAAATAATCAGTGATTTTTTTTTTTTTTTGGGCTCTTGCACTCACAACTCCACTGGATTCTACCTAAAACATAACTAGGAGTTACGAATCCAGAGTACATATGTGCAAGACTGAAAAAATTAGACGAGTTTCTATCTAAATAACTGTTAAAAATAAAAAAATAAAAAAATAAAAGTATATATGGTTTAAAGTTTCGGTCTACTTCATTGGTTTTCATGTATTGCTTAGAATCATCTTAAAATCTTTACATTTTATGTCTTAAAAATGAATAGAATAGAAAAAAAAATTTATATAATCAGTCTCAACTAATTTGAAATTAAGACTTTAATATTATTATTGTTGCTGCTATTGTTGCTCGGAACTGATTTGCAGAGCAAAATCATAGCATATGCAAGTAAGCTGAGTTGCTATTTTATCGCACTAATTCTTTGAATTTTAAGCAGCATTTTCTCCATATTAAGCTTGGATTTAAGATTCCTTTCTCCAACATAAGTTTCAACATGCTTCATCCTAAAAACAATCGAGTACCTAAAACCTAATTTACTCAAATCAAGTTTTCCGATGATGCTTATAATGCACAGTGAGGTTACGCAGGCCAAAGGAATCCTTACAATCTTGAATGGCTATTTTACAGTAAGTCATAACAAGAGTTCTAGATGCCAAAATGGTGCAAGTTTCATTTAAATTTCATAAAATTTTGATCATAATTACCATTGGTTTAGAGAATTAACTTGGTTGCATACTCACCTACTCTAGCTAGATTCTTTAATTGAGACCAACTAAACATAGAAAAGAAAAATATCTCCTGTCAATATTTCGGTGATCGAATGCAAAATGATCATGTAAATTGTATTACTTCTTCTTAAGCTATAATTGACATCTTATTTAAGGAATTACAGTAGAAAACATTTACTTCTGGTCTCCAATCTCAGTTTTGCAGTGCACTACCAAACCATATTGCTGCGCCAAAGAATGTCGCCACAACATTTTTTATTAGTTGGAAAACTTTACAAGATTATACATATCGCCCATGCATAGAGACTAATTTAATCCATTTGCCAGTCTTTTCTACATTTCCCTCTGCTCACATCAGCATCTAACCTTTCAAATTCAACTCTTTTCATCTTTTTTTTTTTTTTGGGTTAGAAAAATGATTTGAATATTTTGGAGATGCTTATGTACAAATATAGCTCATCAAGGCTATCATGAACAAGCTAAGCAGGTATAAGAAGATTGCATTGAATCCAAATATTCATATAAATATTACCAAGAGATTGGAGAAAAAGAAAAGGTACCAAATGTTTTGTGCCACTCAAACTGCCTGCAAGTACATAATTGCAGCCCTGGCATATGATGGCTTGCTGCATAGATTCCTGTAGTAAGGGAGAAGAATAATTTTGGACAAGCTATCTGATCCAATTATATCTTTCCTATGCACAAGAGCTCATAACTCTTAAGGATAAACAAACCACAACTATCACACAGTGTTTCAGTGCAAAGACATTTTTCCACAGATTTTATTGTTCAAAACTTTACAGAGTGGGTTTTGGAGCAGGAAAAAAAATTCTCAAATGGTCTTCTTTTTCTAAAATATTTGCATTTATCAATTCCAACCTCTATGCTATAATTTAGATAAAAAATTTAGTAGTATATCTTAATCCTAGATATTTGCACACCTCAGTTTCGGACTGAGGTCAGAGACATGCAAACCAAATCACAATTAGGATGAACTACATGAATGAATGATCATATTGCTTATTGTGGTGTTTCCTTTCTTTTTTTTTCTTTTGGTGAGGCAGGGGTCCATCTTATATTCTGCAAACTTGTATTTGTATTCAGGGTAAAGTTTAGCCATGCCATAGCTTTGACTAAAACTTGTCAACAGCTATACAACCCATAAACAACACATTTTGGCACCCTTCCACCAACAACCAGAGGCATAAGAAAGCAGAGAGCAGAAAGTAGATTGTTAAAATGCAGAATCCCATCAGTTACAATAAACTCTATTATGCAATATATTTCACAGAGTTGGTTGTAGCTTCATACACAACACTTCTTACTACTCCAATGTTTCATTAGAAGGCCATAAGCCCATGGCTCATTGCATTTCCAAATATTGAGTCTATGGCCACTTCAATGACATATTACATGCTTTTAATAGTTTGACACTTTGCCTTTTATGGTCCCATGATATTAGAGGCTGTAATCACTACTTCAGAACTGCTCCATAACTATGATATGGATTTTGGAAGATAAAGTAACCTCAGGGAAATCCACACCACTGAATATGCTAAAGTGCTCTTCTTAACTGTGATGCTCCTGCCCCACAGGTTGGATTTCATCAAACCACAATCACAATTTGCTTTTCATGCTTTCAAGCTGGCTCAAAGTGATGTATTTTAGTTTCTACTAGAACAAAACCACAACTAAGATATTGTGCTTCAACTGACCATATTTCAGAGTTTTGATGGTTTTTGGTCCAAATCTATGTTGGTTTCCAAAAATCCACTAGTATCAATGAATGGGGCAAAATGCATATATGCCTTAACACAAAAGTAGTTTGTTACAACTTCACCAACAAATTTGTCGTATCTATATGAGGTTGGATTATAAATCAAAGTTAAAATTTTTAGCAAGCAATTATGCGCAAATAAAACTCTAAAAATAATGAGAAAGTGATGACAAATAGAATTGCCCATGAGATAGGATGTAGTATATAAGCTAGTCATTTCACATAACAGTTAAAGAAAAATCTAGATTATGATAGGACTCTATCTTATAAATGATTTTACAAATTATTAGTAATATATAATCTGATTGATACATTATGGAAACAAAAATGTCAAGTTAAATACCAATTTACTCTAAACATAGAAAGAACAACAACAATAACAACAACTAAGCCTCCATTCCAAACTAGTTAGAGTTTGCCAAGTGAATCTTTTCTCCATTACGCTCGATTTAGTGACATACTTTCTATAAGATATAGATATGAAGTAGTTCTTTTTAATAATCAACTTTATATATGAAGAAGTTTTTTTAAAAACTAAATTATAACTGATTGGGTTGCTAGCATGCCAGATTGAGCAGATTGATCAAGGAGTTTGCTTAGGTTAAGAGATAAGTTTCAATCTTGTCTCAGTAAAAGGACTTCACTAATTTCTGGTAAGATGCAAAGAACAGAAATAGATCATGTAGGAAGGAAGAAATATTCACAAGTAAAACAAACAAATGAGATTAATTTCATAGGGATATTTGAGAATAAGACATGAGGGGTAAAAGAATTTATCATGATAAGGGAGGAATAAGTCATTTTTGCTGCCCTAATCACAATCAATTCTATCGCTCCAGCCTCATATAAAAGGAGGTGGTTTCTTTGCTCAGATATGAGACTTGAGCCACCATCTCAAAAATAGAAAAATATCTGCCATCAACTTCACAGTTCGCTCAAACTCTATGCATGGAAAAGTTGACCCTCTACTTTATGAGTTCCTCAACCTCCATGAATGAATAAGTTGAATGTCCAATTTGTGGGTTCCGCGATATTTATACAGAAGTAAGTTGAATTTTCATTCTGAGTCACCCAACGTCTATGTGAGAGTGGTTGAACATTCACTTTTCATACAGAATTGAAGCTGCAGCTTACAGCCATTTATAGTTAGAAAATTATTCACCACCAAGAAAGACTTTGGATCCTAAAATTCTAGGAGGGGGTTGTTAGACCAAACACTCCAGAGGTAAGATGGAATTTGACTAGTGCATGGTAATAGAGCTATATGCTGAATATATTGAAGAGGATGCAAATATATCTTTCTTTCTCTTTTATCATACAGATTAAAAGTTATTTCCAGCAATAACTCTCTTTAGAAAGTAGTTTCCTGTCTTAGTAACTCCTCTACTAGTTACTAGTAGTTTCTTATATAAGAAACTCCAGTTCAAGTGGTTCTTCTTCCAAGCAACTACTCCATATCCTAAATAACTTCCTATAGGAAGTTAATCTCAATAGCAAACCACACATACATTGCCTTCTGTGTGCGTAACAAGTGATAAAACATAAGCCCACTAAATCTGACAACATAAATAATTAATCAAATCTTGATTGATGTAATGTTTTTGACCATTTACTATAGTTGACTAATGACTGATCAACTTTTGCATCAAAACATTGCCTTTCATGGCTCAATGAAGATGGATATTTTAGTTGACCGAGATAGGCATGAGTTCAAATATAAAAAATTCTAGATTGATCATAACAATGCACTACTTAACGATCAATCATCACGGTTAAAACACATCATCAAGAAATTTAACCCATAAACTATGCATATTAACTATGATTTTAAAGTTGACTAGATATCCTATTGACTTGAAATAAGCCATAAATTCTAATAGGTTAATCATATTTATCGATAATGATCATACTCATAATTTTGAATAGGTCAATCATATTTATCGACCATGATGATGGCCATAGTTTTAATTTTTAAATAAGCGTTTGATCACAATAATGATCATAGTTTTGAATCAGAAAATTATTCTTATTGACCATGATAATGGCATATTGTTTAATAGGTTGATCATACTTATTGCTCATCATAATAGCCATTTTTTTGTTCCCTTAGTAAATTCAAGAATTTCTATATGTATTGTAAGGATATATGCTGGGAGATCGGTCCCATGCTTTAGTATTCTACAATCCAAAATTTAGATGTGGCATTCCAAAGTGCCATTACCTGACCATAACTTCCCATTCTCTACAACTAAACAAGCAGCAAATACAGAAACAACATGATCATTGAAATAGAAATCCTTAGTAATGACAGTAAATACCTATTTGATAGCAAGGTCAACCATGTTGTTCTTTGATGCTTTTAGAGTACAGGATGATCCTAGCAGAAAGGTTAATTATTGGAGCTTCCCTATGTTCCTTTATGTCTTTCCATTAAAATGGATACAAGATGGCCCCTGAAGTAGAGGGTCAATTGCTGCTTTGTTGATTCAAAAGTGAGGAATGAGGACTGCAAAGAAGAAAAGGGCTAGAGTGGTCGCAATGAAGATAAAACTACATCTTGCAAAGAGCTATCTCTCTGCATGGCAGCCTTAAATTCATCAAATGTGACCTTCCCATCATTGTTGACATCCATCTGATCAAAGATCTCATCCAGCTTCCCAGGTTCCGCTATATCAGCTGGAAGGCAATCCTCAGGCAAGGCCTGCATATAAGATGATGCATGTTACTGTTTCTGGGTTAACAAAAGAACTGGTAATGGGCTGGAAGAAGAATAGATGGTAGGCGAGATCTTACTCGAAGCATGGATGCCAACTCTTCCTTACTGATGCATCCGGATCTGTCGGTGTCATACATCTGTTGGTATCATATAACAAATCATAGATATATTAAGAACAGATTGAAAAGAAGCATGTTAGAAGCATCATTCTTAATGATTTTCCCACAAAAAAAGAGGTCCTAAAACACCATTGTGGTATAAAAATTTAGTCAAACTCGTCTCATGGATATGTTTTATAAAAAGCATACATATTAACATAAGTATGTTTGTCATCAGCCATTAGAAAAAGGTCCAGAGGTTGTTGCGTTTGAAATGTCCAGGTGATTTAGCTTCAATCCAAGACATAGGAGCATCAGACTTCTATGTCTAAACCTACAAGAGTGACCATCTCTAAAAAACAAGTAGGAAGTTCATGTTAACAAATGAGACTATGAGAGTGTTACATCTAGTCAAGGCACTTCATGGCATGGTTGTAATTGGACATATTTCATGTCACTCCAAACTACTTGATTGAAGGAAGATACTGTGGAAAAAGAAATGAATAAAATGGTCTGCTAGTGAACTTATTTAATCTCATGAGCCTAGTTGTGGTTGACAGTTTATAAGATGATCTAGTTGTTTATTGTTCTTTCAAACTAGTTTCTTAAGGCATCTTATTAGTAATTTGATGAATAACCACTGCTGTGAGATGATAGATAAGCATAATGGATAAAAACAAAGAGCGCAGGGTTGGCAATCTTTACTCCTACCTCTTTAAGTAAAAACATAAGTTAATGAAGGGCAAGAAAATGAAAATCAAGGTCACCTGAAAACATAGCTGAAGAGCATCATCTCCTCGTGAATTCTTGAGACTAGATAGCCCACATAGGATCTCTCTCATATCCACAGTTCCATCACGATTGTTGTCAAATAAATCAAATACACGAGGAGCTAAAGGGATCAGTGAATCCATTTTCATTGCTTTCAGCACTTGCTCAAACTCAGCCAAGGTGGCATTCTCTCCATTTGCACATCTGCATCGGGAGATTTGCTTTCACAAATGGAAGACTGGAAGATCAAATGTGCAGTAGCAAATAAAGTACTCACTTGACATGAAAGGAAGCAAGTTTTGTAATCTTAGCACTGGATCCATACTGATACCATATTGGTACAGCGTCGGGTTCAGCATACTGATATTCCGTACGCCCCCAATACTGCAAATTGGTTCTATATTGGTACAGTATACCAAGCACACTAGTATGGGATGGTACAACATACCATAAAAGAAAGTTTATTTCCCAATTCCCACATAATTCAAGAAACAATCTATAAATCTATAACTGTGGATGTTCTGGGGCAAAAGGAATAACAGGTTCCAAGCACATGCTTTTGAATCTTCCAGTTAAGTGAACCTAATTGGATATAAGCATCCTTAAGCATTTGATGTAAGTAACACCATTATCAAGTTGCCTAAAACATCTATAAAAAGAGCTACACTGACAACAAAATTAAAATACCATTGGAGCCAGCATAGCATCTTCTATGTTCCCATATGTGTGATACTGTTAATAACATAAACATAAAGAATAACATGATACTGAAAAAAGTTAACCTATATCAATGAAGAGAGCAATAAAAAGTACCTTGCACCCAAATTGCAGAGATTATTGAGAAAAAGCAAATAAACAGTAATCACAATGATTATTTATTTAAGTTTTTCCAAATAAATTAAGTGGCAAAACAGTAATGTGGTATTATAGTCTATTCAAATTCAAAACCTTTATTGCATTAAATGGTTACCAACAATATAGAGATCTCTATTTAAAATCTCACTGACAAAGAAAATGTAGGAAGCTACCAGTCTGAGCATGTAATATTCAACACCTCCTTTAATCCTCACAATAAACCAAGCTCCTGACTATTTTCATTTCTAAAAATATCAAAAATTCTCTCAATTTCAATTACATGACTGGTAAATATCTTTGAAACCCAAATGACTTACACTGAACACTACTTACAAGAAATGTAAGCCAGAGTTTCCTCAATTTAGATAGCAGGCATGAGTGTTAAGCTTCTGAAGCCATGGGTTCCTTTTTTCTAAAAAAAAAATTGTCCTTATCATTAATATAATATGCAAGTTATTAAAAGGCTTACATCCTTCTGAAGTGTGCACGTAAATTTTCAAGTTCCTCTGGTGTGAGATCATGGTATCCTAGCAGACTTTTCAGTTTCTTTGTTCTCAACATAACCTTGCTACTCAATACACTGGCTATGGCAGCTGCACGCAATTTACGCCGAGCATTGAAACTTTGCAGTTTAGAAACAACCTCTGCATCCATGAGGTCCTGTTTGGCAGAGTCCCCTATCACCCAAGGATGCTTCAAAAGCTGTTTACATACAAGATTAATAAGATAAGAGGGGAAAAAAAAAAACATATCCATATGGGAGTTAAATGAAATTATTAAAGAGACCAAAAGATAACCATTTAAAAAGACAGGCAAATAGTCATACTTCATCAGCAGTTGGTCTTTTATATGGTTCAACAGCCAGAAGACGGGAAATCAAATCCTTTGCTGATGAAGATATGGTCTTCCACGTCTGATCCCCAAAACTGAAGTCACCCTGGATAGGTAGCAAAAATCATAATAAGTAGAAACACTGAAGGGAAAAAGGTCCTGCACAAGATATAAGTATCACAGAATGTAATGCATAGCCATGATTGATCAGAGAAAAAGATATAAGATATTTTAATTTAGCATAGAAAATGTCCAATAGTGCACCTTTGATAAAGAATACAAATTAGTTGTATCTTAGAAGGGCCTTTATTGTTAATCTGTCACTTACAAAAAAAAAGGAAATGGGAATTCTGTTTTCTTTTTTTTTTTTCTTTTTTACATTTTTAACAACAGAGATATATTTGGTAGTTAATGTTGCTTTCTATTTTTTATAATTCTGACAACATAAATATGTTTGTTAGCTACTGTTATTTTTTATTTTTTACAGCAAGACATACTATTCCAAAATGTTGTTTCAGTTTCCAAAAAGTTATTTTTAAAAAAGTGGAAGTGGAAAAATTTTCACTTCTACTTTTTTCATAAATCATAAAAGTTACTTTTAAAAATAAAAAATAAAACCAATGTAACCTAACATATTTCTTGCATCAGATTTTGTGTTTCTACTTTTAAAAATAAAAAAACAGGAAACAAAAGTGATACCAAACAGGCCCTCAGTTTTTTTTTTTTTTTCTTTCCTGCCAACAAATTCCCATCATTTTTTTCTCATCATGGATAAAAGGTCAAGCCTATTACTGTGACTCGAGGACCTTTATATAAATTATATAGGTTTATCTTAAAATAATTGCAGATGACGAAACTGGTTAAACAATATGAAAATTGTCCATAGTGGTACTTATAATCATCAACATACTTATCCCAAATATTCCTTTACATTAAGGACTACATTCTCTATCAATAGATTCAACATAAATTACTTTGATCTCCACTATCAATTTTCGTCCAACTTTTCTTAGATTATCCCCTTCATTATCCCAAATCTGTCAACAAACATCAATTCTCCTGCATTCTTCATCAGCACTTTTCCATGCCATCGAAATGGGCATTCTTAATTTCTGTTGTGAATGGACAGAACTATCACACTTGCAGTAAATTTATTCATGTTGAAATACATCATTCCTAGATTTAACATGCATCTTTATCAACATCATTTTCTCTTCGATATCCTGATTTTCTGTGATCAGAAATTTTGCATGTATCACTCAAAATTTTTTATTTGGGTATTTGTCCTTCAAAAAAGTAGAAAGTGCTATGCCCCTCAAGGAATTTGGGGTTTGCAATATATCCTTCTTATCATGTTGTGCTCACTTCTGTTACTTCAACCTGAGCATGGACAGGTCAAACATTAACTCAAATTGCCATTGCTATTTTATAACTTAAAAAAGTATTCTGAGGCATATTTGAAATTTTTTGGTGCCAATGATGTCCATGTAATTTTTGCTTTTGGATAGGTAAACAAGAAATTAAGTATTTAAAGTATATTTGCTAAAATCCTTGAAAGAATGGCATGGTAAAATGATGTGGTGACATTATTTTTCATTGGAGGATATATGCAAGTTTTAGATTTTTCGAGGGGCATATAGGCTAGGTTAGAACTTAAGACGCACGCACGCGCAAGTTTTAGGCTTTTGGAGGTGTATATATGCTTATTTGCTTTTTGGAGGGTCAATAAGCAACTAAGCTCCTTTGAATGGTAGATATATTATCAATTAGTCATGTTTCCTGGGGGAAAAAGATTGACAGACATGTAGTGCTCACATAATACCTTAAAAACACCTCCCTATTGCAAACATTCTATGCCAGTTCTGTAACATGTTTCCTTACAAATGTCTTTGTTTCTTCTTTTGTGCAATAAACCCAAGACAGCAAATTGGACACAGCAAGGTTTTTTTTTTTTTAATAATTCATTTTAAAAGGGGCCCACTTTCATCTCTTTGCCCATAAAACCGCGCTTCATGAACACTGTATTTTTCTCTGAACACTTCCTCAAAGATTTTTTTTAAAATTTCACTCAGGAAATTTAACCTTTTTTACTCTCAGTAATTAACAGGTCATTTCTTCATGCATACAGCCACGCAATTTACATATGATGGTTTTTAAGGAGTTAAGGTCATTAGGTCAAACTCTTTTCGCAGGCTTATTGCAAGTGGAGTCTTCCTTGTCTTTCCATATCTACTTTTGATGTGTCTTACTGCTCTTTCACACCTTAAACTTTTGGTGAGAAAGCCAATAATTCAACCACTATATGTTCAGTTTATTTATCCATGGGCTTTCCTATGATGGGTTGGATTCTATATAAGTTTCATCGCAAAATGGCTGGTATAGATAGAGTTATAAAATGGATCATAGGACTGTAAATTTTGGATCCATAGTTCCACACCATTGACTATGATATTTACATCTTTAAGCATGGATGAACTATGTAATAAACTACCAGTTTTCAGAAATCACCAGTGTGAACCTTAAATTTATGTTGTCCATTATTGACTTTACACCGATAACATTGAAATATCAATCCTACTGGGAGGAGAGTAGCATATCAATCTCCATAACATAGTTATGTTCCATATCCCGCTATCTGCATATCCTACTTTCAGGATTTGTAATATCAGCATATCCCTATTCCAGCACTGGTAAACAATAACTGTGTCATGCTTCATAGATTGCATATAACTCAGTTTAGATATGAGCTTTCAATACTTCTGTGTAATTCTATATCCCAATGAATTCTGAAACCATACATCTTCCGATAGCTAATATCCATTCCTCTCTAATTCACTTTATGATAGCTAGTGTTTTCCTCTTTCTATCATTAAGTACTCTGTCATATTTAGCAATTTGCATAACAGATTTATGAGAAAAACTCTCTTACAGACCCCTGGTAAGTGGGGAAGGCATTAATTTACCAATTGGGACACCTTCTCTGGGCTTTTTGGATCTCTGTTCAAAACCCTTTTTGCTCTTACCTTCCTTTCGGCATACACAATTTACTTCTTATAAAAATAATTATATAGGAAAATCTAGGGTCTGTCTCCCAAGATCCCCATCTGCAACTTGAACTGCTCAAAGTAAATGTCTGCATGATATAGAACTAAAATACTGGAAAGGGAAGAAGAAGAAGAAGACTATCTCACTTTACACAGAATTAAAGGTGCAATCTTGAAAAATAAGGCTCCTTAAATGTGTGCAATGGTTATAGGTCAAACTAAACAAATTTTTAAGGCAGCAGAGTTAAATTTTGCAGCAAGAAGCAAGTTTATAATGTATATTAAATCATGCAGTGAGGGCATAAAACAAAGAAAAAGAGTGAAAAATTGCTCTGGTTTTGCAATTTATCACAATATAATTAAGTTCTTGATAGACTTACAGCCAGTATACGCTGTTGTTTTTCTCGATTTGTTGGCGCATGGAATGGTGGGCACCTGAAACATTCAAAAATAAATAAAAAATTAATAAATAAAAAGACAAATACAATTACAAACAAAGAAAGATCTAGAATAGAAACCTCACTGTATTTATGCTAAATTTCCAATAACAAGATCAGCAGCATACCCGGAGAGAAGGATATACAGAATCACCCCAAGAGACCACATATCACTTGCTGCAGTAACTTGACGCTGAGACAGAGCTTCAGGAGATACATAATCTATCGACCCAAATAATGCAACAATTGGATCAGTAAAATCCTCTACAGAACTCAAGCCAAAGTCCATTATTTTCAAATGAGAATCTGGACTTCTGTCTGAAAACAGGCAGTTCTCTGGCTTTAAGTCACGATGAACAATGTTGGCATTATGAAGTGCTTTCAACCCTTCAGCTATCTGCTGAACAACCACAGCTGCTTCAAATTCTGAATAACGATCATGAGAAACAATCCTGTCAAAAAGTTCCCCACCAGCACAAAGCTCCAACACAAGGTGAACTCCACTCGCATCTTCATAGACATCATAAAGGTTTATGACATTGGGGTGAGGCGAAACTTTCTCCACTATCCTCCTCATGACCAGAATTTCATTTGTAAGCAATGCATCCGATATCGATACCTGCTTCCAGGTAGGCAGCCCCACAGAGGCCAGACCCTTCTGCTCAGCTTGGTTCCGCTGCATTCCCGGGGGCATGAATCCTAATCTTCTGAGTGTCTTGATGGCAACAACATTCTTTTCACCACTGGACTTCCTCACCCCCCTTCTCACAATGGAGAAGCCACCTCTACCAAGAACATCAGCAACTTCATAATCATCAGACAGCTTTCTGCTTTCGTGCCTCGACATTTAGCCTAGGTTTTTGATCTGTTAGGGCCTAATCAGAGCAAAGTCTAACTCCCCACCTATGTTATTGTTCAGGTTTTTGATGAAGTGATGAGCCAGCAAATGCAAAAGAGCGCAATACAATTCCTTTGGAATTTCTTAGACAATATCTTTCCAACTCAAAACTTCAAACCAATCCAAGAAGCTGCCATGCTCTTATTATTAGAACTAATCCACTGAAGTTTGATACAGAATCATGCAGCATCCAAATCCTAAATTAGAAACCACAAAACCCTAACTCAAAGGCCTACTTTGAAATCGAAAAAACAAAATGAAACCAAACAAGAGAAAGAAACAACAGAACCTAAAAAGATAGCATCAAGACAAATAACAAACAACAAAGCAGAAAAAATAAAGATGAACAAACAAGGCAGAACTCAAGAATTATAAAAAAAAAAAGAAGAAGAAGAAGAAGAAGAAGCAAATAAAGGAAAACCCCGGCGGCTGTTAGCTGATCAAAGATCCAGGGAGGGCCAAGCGGTCATTTGGACCTGAAGAACCAGCCAAGTGGCGAAGTATGAGGCAAGATAGAATTTTGTGGAATAGTCGGGGGTTGAAGAGAAGGAAGGGGAGGTGTGAAACCAGCAGAGATCAATGGAGAGCTTGGTGGGAGAAGAAAGGGACTGAAGGGCAGAAATAAAACCATGAACAGTGTTTGCTACTTAAAAAATGGTTGAGAGTGGAGAGCGATGAATGGAGAGGGATTATAAAAATGGAGAGGGAAAGGAATAATTCCAGGGAGAAGAGGTGATGGGAAATCGAGACAAGATAAGGAAAGGGAAACAAGGAGAAGGTAAGGTCAACTAGAAACTAGAGGAAGACCAAGACCACCATGGTTTGTTAGCTAAGGGGACCTTTCCCTTCCCTTGGGTTTTACCTTGGAGGTTCCTTTGGCGGTTGTCAATGCGGCGGTAAACTCCGGAAATGAGCTCGGACCAAAATAGCATGATCTTGGACCTCACGCTTGGCTCAGGTAAACAGTTTATGAGATCAGGCACTCTCATTATAAAGGTGTGTAAGCCTTATATAGGATTTAGAGCATAAAATTAGTGAAAAAAAAAAAGTACCTTTTGCTTCTTCAAATTTAACTCAAAATTTATTTGTATCCTCATTCGTTTAAGAATATTATATTTCTAAAATTTCAAAATGGATTCATGCGCATATAATGTGAAATGGATTGCACCGAGAGGCATCGATAAAGAAGATGCTTAAATATACAACCTTGGCTCGTGAGTGAAGCTGTCAAATTTTACATGGGATGTGAAAAATTTTATCGATCGTTAAGAAGTTAGTCCCGGCAGGAACGGTCAATGGTGGGCGCAAGGAAGCCCTACTAAACTCGTTAGCGTTGCAGGATTTGAGAGGTAAAAAAAAAAAAAAAAAAACTTTTATAAATAAAAAATAGAGAGTTTTTTAAAATTTATTTATTTAAAAATAAGTATATGAGATATAAAGCCAATAAATGATAGCAAAAATTATTTAAGAATAATTCGGAGGATCATTCGGTCAAAAAAATAAAAAAATAAAAAAAAATTCAAAGATAATTTAAAAATTCTTGAATAACTCAGAGAATCAACGATGATTGAGACCTTTTCAACGTACCAAAGCTCCATCAAATCGGAAATCAGCCACAATAAATAAATAAATAATAAGCTCATACCAAGGCCAACGAAGCACCATCAAAGCCAGATAGATAATTTGATAACTCTGCGAACTTAAAATCCCAAGTTGCACCAACTCTACTCCAACGTCACACATCTCTCCAACCACACCCAACCATATAAAAAACATCCCCTTTATCTGAGAGGCCAAAAGGAGGCAACAGCACCTCATCACATACACTCCTAAGATATACTCCAATAAACCATCGCCACAAAACGGTGCAAACAAATTATATTCATTGAATTCATGGTAAACAAGCCTTGACAGAAAATCTAAGTTATCCATCAGATGTTCTTCAGAGTGACCAAAATCTAGTTTGTAATATTCCATTTGATCTTATCCCACTCATATAGGCTATGAGTCATTGACGCACCCACTGTATATATAATTTCCAAGATAGATACTCTGGAGAACTCACTCCAAAAACTAACGCAGAAAGCTTAAAATGAAAGCTCCACATTGGCAGATCTTAGAAATATATACTGGATAAAAAAAATGTGATAAGAACTGTCTCATAAGCCATTAAATTTAAAATATTTCACCTGGGGCTACAGAATCAGTCTCCCTTAGCAATAAAATATGTTAAAATCTCATAACAAACAGCAAAATGAAAAATGTAACACAGTCGTCTCCCAACAGTTTAAAGTCAAAATTTGCACAGCTAAATATATTAGGAAACACGATTGATCGACCATATTTAATTCCTAAATCACAAGTACAGCCTGGATTTCTCTTCCTTATTTCACTTCTCTCACTGGTCACCTGGGATACTTTTGATGATGTCGGAGTCACCTGAAACACAAAGCAGTACAGAATAAATGATTGGACATCTAGCAAAAAAGAGAAGGGCCAAGGGTAAATTGACTGCGCATCCATTGAACACACCAGGATCAATAATGCTAAGGCAGCATACACGGAAATATTTGCCGCAAGCTGTTCCAAGGTCCACATTATCTGCAAATATGACAACCATTCAGCAAAGAAGAGGCAGCAAACAACATCATGCAAGTCTAAATGTGTAATCTCCATAGCACGAACAAAAGTCACATAAAGAATAGATTTAAAGGCTTCTACTGAAAGGCAGAAATTTAATGGGAGGAGAAAATACTCGCCATGACCAATTGCTTACTGAGCCCAAGCAGTTCCATACTAGCCAAATTATGAAAAATAAATGGATGATTCAAGATGCTGATGCCCTACCAGCTAGAGGTACAACAAGATGTTTAAGTGTCACCCAACTACATAATAATTGTATAACATATTTGTTGTTCCATGCATGCCTTCTGTCGGTCTTTGGTGGAGGAAGACAGGTTTAAGGGAAATAGCATGTCCTACTCTGCTTGCACAACAAATCTCTCTGAATGATGAACCAAAGTTCTGGAAGATAATATTAGGTTGATCTAAGGAAAAAGGGAAAAAAGAACCCCTTAAAATACCAACTGCAATGTTAGCATGGTCCGATGACATAAGATTAACTTGCAACTTGCAGGGCATCCAATGGGCAAAGAGAGAGAGAGAGAGCCCCCTTAACCCATGCATTTGTAAACCATAAAATATAGTCAGTCCAAAAAAAAGTGTTGGACCCAACCTGGACCATGTAGGGTCGGTCTGGTAGTTTTCACCAGCACACCCATAAGCTGAGAAAATGAATCAAACATTTGCAGAAATACTTGGCAGGATGCCCAAATGTTTGGGTAATTAGGACACAGTTGCAGGTAGGTCTCTTGGAGAGAATTGGCACTCAAGAATGAGTAAACAAACATTGAAATACACTGGAAGAGGGTAAAGAAAGATAGCCTTGAAAATAATTTGATGAGAAGTTAAGACAAAAGGTAGAGAACTGAATGAGTCATCTGTTCCAAAGCGTTTCTTAATTGTTTCCCAATAACATCCCACATTTCGCAAGAAGGTTTTAGGAAGCTACCACCTCTAATTGAATCAGTTTCTTTTCCCTTTTGGCTTATTAATAAAAAAAAATACTTAGGAAGCAGGAAATGGTCTTCCTGGTAGTAACACTTAGAACCCATTAAAAACAGTATTATGTTATGCATTCTCAGATGAGAAGATCATCAGACAATTTGTACTTATAACCTTGCAATAGTTTGTTCTGATATCTTAGGCTTTACAGACTTAATAACCAAATGGCTGGCAGAATGGTTATCATAACCTAGTTAATAAAACAATTTGACCCATGAGAAATTTCACCTTTCTAATTTACAAGTATAATATATAAAAGAGAAAGCATAATTATTATGCCAACAATGATAGTTTGGGGAATGTCCATTAAGAGTGGACAGAACAATACTCACTCCCGTTGAAATGATGTACGCCAACCTTAGCCAACATTGCATAATACTCAATTTCAGACTTGCGGAGAGGAGGGCAATTGTTTGCAATAATTACCAGCTTCCCTGGAGAAAATCAATCAATGAGATGTCAGTAACCATTGATGTAGATCAAATCCTACCCACAGCATACAACACAATATGCAAACAAGATATCATATCAGCATATTTTTAAGAAGAAAAGATCAAAACAAGGACAGAAAAATTGGAAAATTCACATAAAAAACAATAAATAGTATGCAAAATTAAATATGATGAAAGTGCTACAACAATGCACTGCAAGATTGTCAAGCTATTAAAAATTACAATAAGGCTCAGTCCATATCGTGCTGCTTTACAATTGTAGCATGGTTAACAAACATATTAGAGTTATATAATGGACTTTAATCTAAACACAACAATCCCTTGAATCGGTGTCAAAATTCTGAACAATATAAACCTTAAACAAGAGAGAAGCACACAAGGCTAGTCCTACTTTCTCAGTTACATGGTTTCAAACTGGGAAAGGATTAGAAGAAGTACAAAAAAAAGTAAAATGGCAACAATTGAGAAAATTAAATACATATGAATCCCGATTTTTAAGCCTGAGAGCCAAACAGAAACAAGTTGCGAAATATCTAGCACATCAAGATAAGAATCTGCAGTTAAAATTTGCTCACAGAGATAGTTAACAAAATATAACTGACAAATGGCAAGACAGTAGTCTCAGGATCAGACTACAGAGAAGACATACTAAACACTGATTAATAATTTCACTCCCATCCAAAGAAATCACCACCTCCACAAAAATCATAGCATTTTCTGCAGGCATTATTATCACAAACAATACCGATGATAACCTGCCTGTGCAAGTCAAGAATATGACATTGCTAAAGGCATTCGATGTCACATATGATAATTGCTAAATGCACTTGATATCAAACTCCATGAAAAAATGGAAGTCTATTCTAGGTCTCAATCCTTCCGAAAATCTGCCATCTTGCTTTTCAATTTCATGGATCAAAGATAGGACAACAAGAAAGCAAACCAAATATTATATCCATGAAAGGTATCTGAGATGATTTAGGCAACCAATTTGGCGCTTTGAATTATTTACATACACTCATACATAGATCTTCCTAAGTTTCAAACCTGATTCTGTTTGTACTGACAATGTGGAAATGAATGGCAAGTGCTTTTCCACCAGTCATCCATAAATTCATTTCTCAAACATTCTTTTCTATTGAATACACTTGGTTGCAAAATATTCTCCAATGTAGCGGTCAAAGCAGCAGTGATGTGAGCGATAGCAAGTGAAAGAAGGTTGCAAGCTACGAATAGTGACATTACCAGAATAGTTAAGAAGTTTTCGTAACAGTTTTTTTTTTATCCCTAGTGGTGATGACAGGAGTGGTCTCACATTGCGACTGCTCTTTGCTGGAGAGTATCAGTAGAGTGACCATGTCATCATATTTAGTCTATCAGGGCATGCTAGATTATTGCATAGGAACTGCTGTTTTGATTCAGTAATTCATCTACACATGAGAAGGATGAATTCCCTTAATTTTTGTTTCAAAATCAGATATTTTCTCCACCATGTTGACAGCAATTTCACCCAAAAAACTGGTAAAACTTTTAAAAACTACATATACTATTTTTTATTCGGGTGCACAGAGCTTATGACGCTTATGACCTCATTGCTGCTATGTTACTGGGAATAAACCTAGCTAGAGGCCCAATACATGTAATGTCACAAAAGTATGAAATAGATGGCATATTCAGTATTTACAATCATGAACCACTCAAATAATAATTTACCTAGTATATAAAATGAATGCTTCACCATACTATTGCTGAAATCATAAAATTAACAAAAACTCAATTTGAAATTATTAAACCACACAATAATCAGGAAACGCTGAAATGACAAAATCAATCAATTGATTTGTCTTGTTTCTAGAATGTCAATTTTCTAATGACTACTTGATGAACACTTAAATAATAAATTATCACAATATCTAAAAAACCAAAGAAAACAAAGGAGATAAATTACCATGCACAACCAAGTACAGACAGCTATAAAGATTCAAACATTTACAACAAAGGTGCACACCGACAAATGTGATATTTTGCATTAAATTATAAATGCTAATTTTTTTTTTTTCTCATTGATAATATTATGTTTCGTCCTCCACACATTCCTCTAGATTTAGGCAAAGAATCAAGAATTCAAGCAGGGAAGAAGGCCGAGATTAGTACTGGGAACTGTATTCATCTCTTCAGCACAATTCAGCAGCCAACGAGCCAATCTCCAGTCCCAGACCATGAACACCAACATTTCAAAGACCTTTCAAGCAAAAAGTGCTTCACCCCTCAAAGTTCCAAAACACCCCAACGTTACAAACATATCCATCAAAAGATAAACAAACAAAACAAATCAGACCAGCTCCATCCACGCACAGTTCTAGACCAATCCATAACCCCTATATCAATCAAAAGCAGTAAATTTACTGAATGAAACTATCCACCGGCAATGGAGGCAAATCTCCAGGTAACATTAGAGACTAAAAACCAAAAAAAAAAAAATTGCGATAAAAAGTGATCGGGCAGATAATGAGAAGAGAGATTAGGACACCTTTCGAGTTCCGAAGAGATCTGAGGACCGTTTTGTAACCCAGGGTGTACTTCCCGCTCTTCATAACGAGAGCGAGCCTGTTGTTTATGCTCTCGGTACTCTTCTTCTGCATCAAAAAAAAAAAAAAAAAAAAAGCGAAAAATCACCTAAAAAGATAGAAGGAAGAAAGGAAAAGAAAAGAAAAGAACTTTAGGAGGATTACCGCCTTCTTAGGGGGTGCCATGGTTGATGCTCCAAGGATGAGAGGAGGGAGGCGGAGACGCAGAAGTAAGACCCTAGATCTCTGCCGGCGCTGGCCACAGGGGAAACCATAGGGTTTGCAAGGATAGTTTTGAGAAGATTGGGGATTTCTAAAATTACCAAATTGCCCTTTCTGGGTTATCTATTTGGCTCGCAGTTGGGAGATCAGGACCGTTAGATCCTGTCCTGGACTCGCATCTGCTGCTGTCTCCACTTGGGAAGCCAAGCGGCAAATTATCGTTGGCTGTTGATTTGGGAGATAGATTCCGTACGTTAGGTGGGATCTATTATGGCTACAAGCCGTGTGCAGAATAACGACCAATGGAGGCTTGCCATGTTAGCTTTAAAAGTCGTGTTCAGTCCGGGTAGAAATTATTCATAAGATCAAAATTACTATGATGAGTGTTGCTAAATAGGCATAAGATTTGAGAATTAAAATTTTGCTCCCCCCCTTCTTCTTCTTCTTCTTCTTTTTTTTTTTTTTTTTTTTGTTGGGGGTGGGGGAGGGGGGGAAGAGAAGGGCTTAAAAGAAAGAGTTCCTTTTCTCTGGGTATCAAAATAAAAGGAATCCGGGGTGCTTGAGAACTAATGCGTTTGTTACACCACGGGATTGTTGCATTTCGAACAAATTTTTTTTTAAAAAAAAAGAAAAAGAAAAAAAATGTTGCCTATTTCTATTAAAGAAAAAGAAGCACGTAAAAGATTCTAGTGGCTATATTGTTTTCTCATTCATTGATCACATCGATCAACGTGATATTGAAATTGCAGTGGATTGATAATTTGTTTGATGATTAAGGCTACATCTATTATATATTATATTAAAGCTGAATTTTTATTTTTATTTTTTATTTTTTTTGAAAGCATTGCTTCTTTTCTCATACCATAACCATTCTTCACTCTTTAGCTTAAAAAATGATCACCATATAATTCATTCTTTAAATATATATATATATTTACTGCAGCCATTCTCATATATAAGTGTACTTTCTAGAGTTAAGAATCACCGTATCAGAAGTGAGTTTAACTTTTGGTGAAGATTAAAGGTTAAAACTATTTTCCTTTATTTGTCGCATGATATATCTCATACCCCATAAATGCGACGTCCTATATATCCCATATGCTGCTATTATTTGATTTAAAAAAGAAGAATGTTTATTTACTCTGCCATATACCCCATAAATGCAAGGTTCTATTTGTCTCATCCATCGCTATTGTTTGATTAAAAAAAAAAAAGAAAGAAGAATGGGTTCGGACGTGCACTTCAGAGGAAGGGGCATTAAATAAATATGAGGCCTAATGGATTGAAGGATAAAGCGATTCTCTTTTTTCTATCATTATCTAGCGTGGTTATCCGTCCTCTCTTCTTTGGAATATAAAAATGATCAAAACAGTGAGGAGTTAGCTTTGATACCATTTCAATTAATTATATAATTTAAAATTTGAAATAAAAATTAATTAATAATAAATAAATTTAAATTATAAATCTATAATATATTTTTTTTAAATTTAATATACGATTATTTTTTGAGATATTATATTATTTTATGCTGTAATATGGATAAAACTTCAGCATAATCATATTTTATCCTTTCTATTGTTGCTAAAGAGACAAAAACTATACCATCAACAGTAACCTTCATGAAGGAAGCATAAGTATGACGCTCAAATATTCAGCACCATTGCAGTTTTTAAAAGGTTTGGTGCTAAAGGTTTGAATGCAGTCAAAATGCTAAGGAAATCTAAAGGTCTGAACTCTTATCCTCGCTCTTACTTTTTCTTTTTGAATTTTTTTTTCTTCTCTTTTATAAAACTACTTTGCTTTGACAAGAGGTGGCCACGAGAGCTGCCGAGCCCTCCATGGATTCTGCGAGGGAGTTGCTAAAGGTCTGAATTCGATCAGGCTGCTAAAGAAATCTAAAGAACTAAACTTTGATATTCACTCTGACCTTTTTCCTTCTTCTTCTATGTAATTCTTTTTTCTCCTTTGTATTACCAGTTTGCTTTGCCAAGAGATGGCCTGGAGAGCCACTGAGGGAGTCGTTGACCCTTGCATGGACTTAATGGAGGATCTTGTGAGACATAGTCCATGAGGCTAATGAGGAAGGTAAAAAGCAAAGGAAATATCGGACTTATTCCAATCACAATTTCATCAGATTTATTCCAATGCATAAATTGCATCATTCAACACAAGATTTTAGGCTGATAACAATAAAACAAGTTAGAAGAAAGGGCTTACCGCTGTTGGATGAAATGAGCTCCTCTTTTCATGGAGAGGGTCACCCAAAGCATTAGTTCACCTTCTAGGTCCTTAGATCTTGAGTTTTATGTTTCTTTGGTGGGAAGTCTAGGGGAAACACCCAACACAAGACCAATCCAAGGGCCAAAATCACAGACATTTAGCATAAGAAAACAATAATAATTATAAAATTAAATCCTCTACTTCATAAAATCTTATATATTAGGAAAATAAAAGTAACATATTCTAGAAATGCAATAACTTTGTGTTGGCATGACATCTCTTTCAACTGCTCATACTTTTCGAATAAAGTGCTACGTATGAAACATCATTTTTATAAGAAAAATGAAATTTAATAAATAGCGTCCGTTTTTCAAATTTTAATTGAACAAATGACATGTTACAAGTCATTTAGCATCGATGCATTCTAAAAAGATAGCATGAATCAACAAAAAAACAAAAAAATATCATAACCGGTGAGGAAAAAAATAAAGATGCGATCAACACCATCATTAACTTGGGTTTTGCGTCGATAGCATCTAAGTCCACCCTTGAAAGGCGTTAGTGGCTCTACAAAACACTACAAACCCATTCATTTTGTTGGAAGTTTTCCATGCGTGGAATACCACATTGTAGTTTGGAGTGGAGCTGTGAATGTTCAAAATATGAAGAAGAGAAATAAGGAGAAGATTAAATGAAAGAATTTTTTTTTTTGCAAGCAAATAACTTTCAAAAATATTTTTTTAAAGATGATATTTTCTTCTCTATAAATGTAGAAAATACTTCATAGAAAATTTATCTACAAAATATAATGCCTATCTAAAGAATAATCAAGGTTATATTTAATGAATATTCTTTTAAAAAAGAACCAACCAACAGAAGATAAAGAATTAATTGGATAAAAAAAAAATTTAATTTCTCAAAGTTATCTATTTTTACAACCAAAGCCTCATTTGAAAAGAAAATAAAAAGATTTTTACACATCTAATTAAAAAAATGCTGAGATCAATGAAAAAACTTTGCGAATTAAAGAGGCATCAATTGGTCAATCGCTCTTGAACCAATCAATTACTCAAAAGATAACACATCTCTTGAAAAAATCCAATTAATTGCCTAGTTAAGGCCAGTTAACTAGTCAAAGTTTTTGGAGCATTCAAGAAAATTGATGGACCACTCATGAAGACCAACCTTTATAATTCTTTTTCTTTCCTCCTCTTTTTCTTATATATATATATATATATATATATATATATATAGAGAGAGAGAGAGAGAGAGAGAGAGAGAGAGAGAGAGAGAGAGAGTTGGAGCATTCTATGTTACGAGAAGGTGGAGGAGTTGGAGCAACACTGTGCAGAGGTGCTTGAGATTTTACTAGACTCAACAATGCTCTCCTTCTCTTCCTATCCTTTTAATTTCTTGCTCTTCTTTATAATCTCTTTCTATGTGCATGTTTCATTCACACCTTCCATGGATGTACCAGAATAGGATAATCAGCCTACTCATTTAAAAAAAAATTTAAAAAAATAGAAAGAGAGAAGAGTTTCATAAACTTCATTTCTTTCCATCATCCGTCTAGGAGGGTTATTTATCCTTTACACACACAAACACACGCACACCAACTATTTTACTGCACTTTTGTAGGCTAATCTCAAATCATTCGTCTTTATGAAGGCCTCACATTAAACATGTTTCAACTTGGAGAGAAAGAATCTACACCTATAAACTCTTGCAATCAAAGGAGGCATCTTGGCAGCTAATAATCCGACAATCATAAAGTTCTAGTGAAATTGGGTGATGCATTAGAGTTGGATTATATGGGCGATAACACTTCATAGCTCTGCATTAATTAAGTCGAATAATTTCAAGGCTCATTTACTCTTTGTGAATTTTGGGCCGGTGAACCCATGCATACACTCCGTTTACTTGAAGCAAATGCTCGCTTGATTAACCTTTGTGCTCACACCCCAACTTTATTTAGGTTTTAATTTTAAACTTTAAGGTGTCAACATTTTAGCTCTATTTTAATCTCATTTTACTAAGATGATAATCGTTAGAAATCGCTTCCTCCCATCAAGCAAGCCTTCATGGCCGCGTTACGTGGCCAGTTTGTGGAGGCCTTTATGGACTTCTACGGGTTAGCATATATATATATATATATATATATATATATATATAAAGATTTTAAGTCGGGTTCTCGACACAGATAACACCTGGTTCAGGATCACAGCACGTCATAAAACCTCAGCTAGAAGTATATTTTTTTATTCCTGATTCTCCTCTTTCTTGATATGTAAACCAAGCCTTCCGGTCATATTATTTTTGATGTATAAATAATTTATAAATAATAGTTCACATTCAATACATTAAACTATGGATGATCTGACCATGACTTGATTGGCTCTGAGTGAGTGCAGATACACTCGACCATATTATAATCTCATGCCTACACACCACATTCAAAAACGAAATCTCTTATCTACACACCACATTCAAAAACGAAAAGCTGAACAGCCTTTAGGCTCCGAGTCATAAGACAAAGACAGCCAGAAAAGCTGCAACAATTAATTGCTCTCGTATCGTGCTCAAGACGAAATCTATTGACGGTGTTCCTTAATAATAAAAGAAATCAACCAGTCCATCAATCTATCAATCATTGTTGACCACATAAGTAGAGAAAAATTAAAAAAAATGAAGAAGATAAAGAGTTACTTTTTATGACCGAGCAAATATTGAAAAAGCGACAGCTATCTTAGGTAGCTACCGAAAAACGGCCATTTAAAAACACTCCAGCAGTCCATCCAAATAAAACTTAATTATGCGCTCTCTATGAATTCATGGTCTTAGACTCTTAAGCATAAACTTGCAGCACACTGTGACTGGTATTGCATGCTCCAACTACCATAACCATAAGATCTTACACTCTGGCTCCAAGGTAACTTATCCACCATAGAACAAGAGAGAGAAGCATATAGATTGAAAGAAAAGAATCTTGTGATTAGAGTTCGAAGGCAAAATTCACCTTTTCCTTCAGCAACATTGTAATTACCTTTTCACCTCAACAACTGATCAAAACAATCACATGATACAAAGTTTCTGATGGGCGATGTTTTCCCAATTATCATGAGACGATAAGCTTTTTTGGCAAATTCTCCACAACTGAAGACTCCTCACCATCATGATCATGAAAAACAAATGTCAGTATTCCCACCAGGCAAAGCACCGAGCCTACAATAAGTTTGTCGTAGCGCTCCACCCAGTGAAATTTGAGCTGGCTTGCACCGTAAAATGAGAGGGCTACGAGAGATGTCATCACAGTTATAGTACTGTAGAAAAGAAATCAAACTCGTAACATGCTTATTAAACTTCCAAAACTGAAGAAACAACTGAAAACTATAAGGTGAGACTTCTACCAGTGTTCGCATAATACACTAATACAAAAATAAAATTACACACACGCACACTCTTGATCATCTTGGAATGCTGGTTACATCAACAGTGCCTGAATCTAAGCCTGTTAGGCCTTGTCAACAATATTTCCAAGTAAAATTAATTGCATCTGTTATTTCGTCCCACCAGGGTAGTTCTGATTTGATGTTTTATCAGAATTCTGATGTTCCTGGCTAGAATTTCTCCAGACCTATACTTCAGAAACAACTCTTCAATGTAGATATATTCCTTCACAAACCAGATTATAATTTTATACTCTATTTAATCTTCAATCCAATAGCAATCATTTTATAACAATACAATGTCAACAACATGATATTAAGCTAACTCTTCCAATAGCCACATATTTCCGCAAATCAAATTGCCAAAACAATAATCATAGAGGGATGATTATCATATGCATATCTGTTTAGTGGAAGTCTCTTGTAGTAGGCACAATGTAGTTTTTCAAACTCATTCTAGTCTTAGATTCACCAAGATTGCTTTAAACAAGATTTTATAAAAGACAAATTGATATTCATGTTTTTTTTTTTTTTGACAAAGATGACATATCCAAATTGGGGAACGAATTCCGATGAAGAAATGCACCAAAGTTTTATGCCGATCACTTAGAACACTATAATTCTTCCAGATAAGGAAGTTTATATCAAACATGCAACCTAGTTTAATATTTTACTTCTGATCACTAGATTAAGCATTGGTTTAAAGGTATCAACAGCAAGGGCAATGGTAAGATAAAACAAAGAAGTCGATGAGGTATTAATGGCATAATAATATAAACTTAAACAAAAAAAAAGCCACTGCAAAGTATTGAACTGAACCAGAATATCAGTACTGTTGAACATTGACCCTGATATCCTGCTTAACCCCGACAAAAGCAGACCAACCTGCTAGAATTTCCCAACTAATTATCCAAATATAAATTCACCAAATTAGAAGTTTAGAGGCATACCTGAATAGCAGCACAATAATAGCTAGCACCATCATAGACGAGGAGTTGCCGACAGCAAGGAAAACTGGAAGTGTTGTTGCACAAGGAGATAACGCTGGAACAAGAATAAGTCCAGCCACAGCAATCTTCTCCATGGGTTGGTTGTGGGAGTGACTATGGCCTCCCTTACCAAAGATGAATAGCAGAACATAACTTCCTCCAAGAATTATGAGAAGCAAGGAAGCAAGTCTATGCACTGTTTCCTCACCAGCAATTGTATTAGCCATGGTAATTGCAGTGATGCCAAGCAGTGAGGTTGAAATCACATGCAGGACAGCTCCAAATGCAGCTGTTAGTAAAATTAAAGAGAAAGTCCGTGAGTTTGCCTTAGTCCCAACAATAGAACCATATAGGTCTCTGCAGATAGTTTCTGTTGGATGCCCGAAATGACCTACTACAAATAATGATCTACTACAAAAGAGAATAATTATCACCTACAACACTAAACAACAACAAAGCCTTAATCCCAAACTAGTTGGGAAGAATAGTTATTGCATATTAAAACTAAAAACAAAAAACTCATAAATCAACTCTTACAAGTGGATGTATGCTGATCATCATTAAAACACAACAAACTAGTAACATGGATGGCAAAGAAATTATGATTAGATGCAAATATAAACACAAGAAGTTCACTGTCAAAAAAGATGGCCTAGCGCATAAAACTTCCACAACTTGGAGACTGCAGAGAGGTTACTTCCATGTTTGAACCTCAAGATAACTAGGTCATAATGAAGCAACTTTATCATGATGCCAAGGTCCATCCTCAGGAAGTTCACTTTCAAAAATAACTAAAATCCAGATAGAATGGAGTATGTATCCATATTGTATGATACAAAAATCTACAGATACATATATAGATGCATATCTATCAAATATATTTAAAAATAGAGACTTAGGCTTTGCGGAGTTCCCCATTCGCCATGTAGATACCAATATCAATGTGCTTGGCGATCATTAAAGTTCATTACTTAATGTATAATGAAAATTTGACTATTGAAGTCTTCTATTTATTACAATTTGTTACATTATTATATAGCATTTCACGATTAATTAGAAAAAGGAAGAAAAAATTGCATCCTATGCACCACATGATGTTAGCATTAATGATGGGAACTTTTGTACGAAGGCTAACTTGTGCGAAATTTTATGTTTGACATTTGGATATTGATGTCAATGTGAGGAGTTTCTGCTCAATAATCATTAAAATTCATTATTTAAGGTGCAACAAAAATCTGGCCACTGAAGCCTTCTATTTATTATAATTTGTTACATTGTTATATTACATCCAAGAACAATTGGATAAGGGAGAAAAAACCATACTTCACCCATCACAAGGGTTATATACTAGTATATAGAGAGGACAAAGGCACACTTGCTTAAACATACATATGCATGTAGATTAAGCAGCCGGTAGAATTTAAAATTATACCAATTAAGCATCACTAACATCAGTGGTAGTGCCATTAAGCATCATTATAATTAGCTGAGTTAAATATGATCAATATTAGTTTTAGTATCTACAATAATTTAGCTAGAAAATTACATTCTTGAGAGATGCTTAACTAACAACTTGGAAAAATAAATATGGGGAAGGGGGTATACAGTGCATGCGCATCACATGGTCTTAAAAAAATAAAAGTTAGAAATACAGAATAAAATAAAAATTTGCTAGCTAAAAGGGAAGATAACTAGCATCAACATAGCACTAGAAGTATTCCAAATTTTATTTATCATGCCACTAATAACAAAATGAAAAAAGGCTGGATAGGCACTAGAAGTATTCCAAATTTTATTTATCATGCCACTGATAACAAAATGAAAAAAGGCTGGATAGTTATGGTTATGGTCAAATGTCATGTCACAGTTTTATTGTTCATGTGCTTTCTCTCTGTTATCTTGCTAGGAAAACATAAACTTAAGAAGAAAATAAAACTTGATGGAAACAAAAGAAATAGAGGTGGCAAATATCTCCACCATTCAGCCTTACCTAAATTAGTGAGAGCTTTAAATTGGAATCGATATTTTTTCTATAAAATAGAATTAACCAACAATCTTCTTTGAAGTTTATCATAAAAAGACACATGAAATTTACAAAATAAATATATTTTGAGAACTCAGAAACTAGACGGCCGCTAAGCAACTTCAAAAAGCCTTACATTGGACATAAAACCAGGTCTTCAGATTTCACTCGTATTCTCCCCTCCACCCCACCCACCAAGACCCAAAAAAGAAAAAAAAGAAACAGAAAATCTTGAGCAAAATTGTAGATAGCGATTAAAATCCTTTTCAACTAAATATACAATTGGCAGCAGTAAAATAAGGCATATGTACATAAACAACAGACCAAAGAACCAAAAAACAGGATTATAATCATAGTTGAGAAAAGGCTTATCATGATCTGTAACAGCCCAAAATAGACACAACATAAAAATCAAAACATCATATTCACACACCCATTTTTTCTAAAGAAAGTTTTCTTTTGATCAAAAAATAAAATGGGTATTTCCTGTTTTACACCATTTAGTTTATCATAAGTACCAAAAGAGCTTGGATGATAAGCAACGGCACAGGTGAATCTGAACCAGTACAAAAAATTATAAGCAAGCAAATTACTACGAAAAATTGCAGGGGCAACAGAGCTTAGCCTTAAGATCTTTCCTGCTATTGTTTTAAACAAACTGACTGCTGAAAACAAAGTGGATTCCTTAAACAAGTTTCCCACACTTATTTGGATTCAATTTAGAAAAGGTTGAAGAAATATGATGTCTCTAGTGTGAAAAAATAAGAAGAAATGCAATGTAAGGTTCATATTTCATCAGTTCTTAAGGAAATATTTAGAGATAGTTGTAAGTTTTTCTTTATTTATGGATCAGTATATGGGGAAATAAGAGGGACACATGATCACAAACTAAGCTTAATTGAATGAGGATGCTTTGTGGTGAATATTAAACACACTGAAAAGAAAAATAGGTGCATTGGAAGACACAATATACGTGTAGGTAATCTTTCTACTGAAAGAGACCGGCCCACTCTTCCATTTAGTCAATCTCTCACCAAACTTCACACCAATCTCTCACCACTCTTGGCTTAGTTTTGCCTAAAGACAACGAAAGATCACATAGAAAAATCTACTTTAATGGAAACTTGTCATTTTCTTCCTGAGGTAAGTAGGGTTAATCTGTCTCAAACCCAAATTTATTAAGAAGAAAAGGAAGATACAGCAGAAAGGTTAGTCACCAGCAAGGCACTAGGGGCTCAAGGAGATAAGGTTGATCCTCACAAATTAGCTATTTGACCCTTGACCCAATCAGAATCATAGATATCCTTTTCAGTACAAAAAACTCTCCACTCACAGTACCAATTCAATGCGATCCTTGGAATAACTCCCATAGGGCTTTCTTCCACAAGAAGATCATCTTGTTCCTTTTCTTCCATAAGGCCCAACAAACTGTTACGGCCCAACAAACTGCCATCACTAATTGGTCCCTAACAAACTTCAATCTCTGTTGTACTGTCGTCTTCCTCCACAGAGACCATGTAGAAGAAACCAAAGCAGGCCTGCCTCAGATCCCTAAACAAATTCAAGGATTCTTCAAATACCCCTGAGCAAAGGACAAATTCAGAAACAAATGATTCACCAATTCTTCTCTGGCTTGCACAAACAGCAATGATTACCGATTCGCTACCCATTCATTGCTAGAGGATCCCCAGTATGAAGCTCATGCTTTACATGAAGCTCATGCTTTAACAGCAGCCACATGAAAACCTTCACCTTCTTCGGGACCTTAGCTCTCCAGTTATCTTTGCAAATGGACACAACAAACCTCCCTTGTTGGTGAACTGGCAGAAGGTAGAAAGACTTAACAATGTAGATGCTGTCAAGGGTGAGTCTCCATTGCCTATCCCAATCTATGAATCTTTTAACCAAATCTAAATCTCAAACTAAACTTCCACTCACATTAAAAGAGGAGTTGAAATTAACCAACCTATGCAAATCATTTTACAGCATAGAAAGTTACTGTCCTTGTATTGTTTGCAAGCCTTTAAAAAGAAGATTTAAAGAATGGGTATAAACAAAAAATAGTCAAAAGGTGCATAATGGCTCAATCAAGCATTTTTTTCCCTAGCTGAAAAAGATGTTATGGTTTCGCAGCTCCCTATCAAACGTGACAATTAAAACAACTGTTTATATTTTATAACTAGTCAAGTTAAATGAAAATGAAGAAGAAAGAAGAATGAATCTTAGAAGTTATAATGATTTCATTAGGCAAATGGTCACTACTTGACTCAGCCCTTAAATATTTAAAAACAAGACTAAAAATCATTCAGTAAGATTTTTCTTTTTTCAAAAATTATGGTGGCAATGCCACCATCTTGGTTCAAACCTGGAACCTCTCCCTAGCAGCAGCAGTAAAAGAGGGCCACCAACCAGTGGACCCAAATTCTGTGGTCAAGAAATTATTTTGTCAGAATGTAGAAACTGAAATTTATATTTTTAATTTTGTAAATGAATGTTGTCCCTGTTTTATGATGCCTGCATAAAGTCAGCATATGTTCATCACTGATTTAATGAGGGAACATGAGCTTGTTAAGTTAGGAATGATGTTAGCATTTCCTTTACATATATATAATCATCATATTAAGGCATATCCTCAGGTTTATTGTCTTGCTATACTTTTCCTGAGGTTTATTGTCTTGCTATACTTTTCTTGTACTTTTGAAACAATTTCTGCTCTAAAATTTTTCGGTCAATAATAATTTGGGATCAACAAGTCAGTTTAAGGCCCAAGCTATGGCTCCTCCTTTGTTTATTGGCCTTTTTTTTTTTTTTTTTTTTCAGAATAGATTTCAGCCAAAAAAAAGTGGATGACTAGGACTAGCATTATGGGTTAAGAAGGTTTCAATATTAAAACAAATAAGTAATCTTTTTACAAGCATGACGACATCCAATTTCACCTCTCCCATATGATCGACACTTTCCCATCCATGACTTTGTTTGGATTACTCAAAGAAACATTTTCTTGTGTTCAACATCAAAGCCAGACCCTAAAATCTTAGATCTATCCAATCACAAGATGCCAAAGCAGCAGTTAGCGGCCATTAAATACCTTAAATCCGATCCTTTCACACCAAAACGTCTAAAAATATCACCACATGGTCCAAGATTCCATTCCCCCCTCCAAGACCAATAATACCAAGTCAAACTTTAATTCAGCCAAGTTGATCGATCCTACCCACCGACCACATTATATTCGAGATCTCTGGCAACATTTATGGCAGCATAAAAAATAAAACCTAGAATGATTCTGAAAACGATTACAAGATTTAAAGAAAGAATCCGAAGAAGAACTCACTGATGAGGAGAGTCCTGGACAGGGACCATTTCTGGGCGCGGCCGACGATGGAGAAAGGGAGCCAGTGGGTGGGGATGAAAGAATGGAGCAGCGAGACGGTCGCGATCCCTCCGATCGTGGACAAATCCTTCGGGCTAAAACCCTCCATTTCGAACCCCATAGATCTATAGATCGACGACACAGATCGCTTCCATTGCCGAGAGATCTGAGCAAAAACCACTACGGATTACCAATTCGTTAGATTCGATTCCAAGAAGAAGAAGAAGCGAATCGAGATCGAAATCAAGAGAGAGAGCTGAAATGGTGGTGGGGATTGGGAGAGCAGACGCGAAGCGCGAAGGGGTCAAAGCAAGGGAGTTCGGCGCCGAGCCGTCGGTGTTTTGCTGAGCTCGATAGCTGATCAGAAATAACAGACGACACGAACTCCGGCGACGGCCATTTCCTACGGCTACAGAGACGTTGGGTCGACCCGGGACTCAATCCGACTCAATTCAATCCATATTTAAATATGTACTCGCTTGCATACCCAGGCGATGCTGGGGAACGTCTGGTATCCTATTCGAAGAGGCACAAGATATTAGCCCTTAGAAAAAATTAAACACAGGCAGTAACCAAAAGAAATTTCAGAGGAGTTTTTTTTTTATTTTTTTCTCTTTTTTCAAATTCATGAGGGTGAAATTGGATCAACTCCTATTGCCAATTCATTCATTTAAAGAGAGAAAAAAATTCAAAAAGTTCATAAATGATAGAGATAAAAGGAAAGAATATAAGATAGATTAAGGAAAGAAAAACTTTAGGAAAATAAGAGTTAAAAGTTTGAGAAGAAAAAGGATTTTTAAAATTTATTCTACGTCATATTTTAGAAGTTAAGAAGGAGAAAGAGGATAATGTGCCTTTTACTCAGCCATCTCTTTCAAAGGGAAAGAAAAAAATAAAAAATAAAAAGAAAAATAAATTATTGCCCTCCGTAATTTATTTCTTGTTAGAATAATGGGAGGAATGAGCCATAAAAAGTTTTTATTGTGGTTAACATCTTACCATCTTTTTGTATTTACTATTTTATTAATGCATTGAAATGGATATCAACAATGACTCCATAAAAACAAGCAATGATATCAATAGATTTAGTTTCACATTGTTCGCTATAAATTTAATAAAACTAACATATCATTTATTCAAGGACTATACAATATATGATCCAATTTTACGATGTCTTTCAAACCAATGCTTTCACAATTTGTGAATAAATCCTCATGAAAGAACTGAGTCCATTTAAATAAATATCATATGTCACTGTACTGCATCACTGTGTAACAACTTGTAAATTGCTACAGACCTTCCCTTTTTATGACACATAACAGTAATGCTGAACCATTGAGAGCCCATAGGTACTGAATTGGAACATAAACAATTTCAAGATGCAGGAAATAAGCATTGCCATTGCTGATGCTTAAAAGTAAACTACAGCATTCATGAATCTTGAATCAAACAAAAGCCAAATTAGAGAATATCAGGATGAACTTAACAGTCTGGTGGAATAAAACAGAACTCATTTTTGTGATATCTGACAGGAAGAAGCTCCTAGGAAAGCATGGGTTTACTTCAAATTGGAGCTGTGATTTTCCAGGTACCAGTCCTACCACCATCAAAGCCACACCTTCCAGCACTAAATGATGCTGAAAAGAATTTTCAGACTGAAAATAGACCATTCTTAAGAATAAAAAAAAGGATGCATCTGATTTATCTCCAAAGGCACTACATTGTCTCCAGTCTCCCGATATAGAGCAGTCGAGTAAGGAGATAAAACATCGAACCTACTTACAAGCTAAGAAAGGCAAAAGTGACCATGACTGTACTAGCTTGAGTTCTCCTCCTCACATCAGAAGGTGAGGCCTCATTTTCAGCAGTTTCCACTGCTTCAGCTTTGCAGCTCCTCAATCTCTTCACTCTCGGGGTCAGGAGGTGCTTGAGTTGCTTCTACTGCTCCAGCTTTGACCTTCCTGCACTTCTGTCGACTAACAGTATCAGCTGATGCCACCTGACTTTGTCCTGGTGTATCTGAAACTTCTTCCTCACACTGAGATCTAGGCCACTCGGTGCCGCAACCAGGACAAGCTCTTGAACCTTTATTACCACACATTCTCCAAGTGTAAGCACTAATATTTAAATTCAAAGGGGCAATTACTTGCAGAGAAGTCTTTATTCCCTCAAAATAATAAGATAAACAGGTAGAAGCACAAGAGAAAGGAGACTTTCACCTGCTGTGGAGAAAATTTCTTCTTCAAACAATAATCATGAAGTCGGACAGGGCAATCTTCATTGGGACATGTAAGAACCTGTTTAACTGAACAAAACAAAACGACCTTAGATGCATTGAGAATATTGTTATCAGAAAAATATACGAGACATAAAAATAAAGAAATAGTTCATATAGCCTTTGATAGTCTTCAAGCTTGCAACAAGAGTTGACAACAAACATGCATCCACCAACAGAAAATCAGCTACATAATTCTAAAATTTCAAATTCAACAGTCACTAAATTGCAATTTTAAGGGACCAAAAGATTACAGTCATCAGTAATTTATTGGAGAGAACAAACCTTTACCCCCGCTTCATTGCAGACAACACAAGAAGGGATATCATTATTATGGAACCAGCTTTGGAGATCAAAAAAGATCGGATACCAAGTCCAATTTTACCATCAGAAGCATAGCAAAGCCATTGATCTTGGATGAGATCATTGAGAGTCTTCTCCTTCTGAGACAATGAGAAATTCTTGAATGCAGCAGGGATATGCAATTGACTATCTTGTGAAGCCTGCTTACTCTGAACCTGAATCAGAATTGTAAAAGCATAAAGATATGAACCCAAAAGGCTTGGGATAACTATTGCAAAATTAAAATGTCAATAATGAGCATTACGCCAGGATACACATTATTAGCTAATAAACTTAATAAGAACAACATTACACAGGGATGCTACACAGATTGCACAATACCGTGATATAGCAAACAGCTTTATAATGACATAAATTGCAAAACATAAAAAGGTCTACAGCTGTAAGAAGGCGATCCGCTCCATTTTGGTAAGTAGGCGCCAGCAAAATCCATAAATGAGCTATAATGGTCGTCGAAGATATATTAACCATAGAAACAAATAAAGCTTAGGAATTGATAAACATCTTATATTTATGCGCATCATCTCCAAGATTCAACCACTTCAAAATAAAATGTCCTTATGTGTCTCCCCTATCTCTTCTTTATTTGATCATTCAATCTAGAATTGAGACACTCCTTACATTATATATTCTAATTTCACTGAACATGATCCATCCTTTTTCTAGGAGGATGAATTCCAATTTCTAAGGCCAGTCCCTTGTACCACCAGGAAAACAAGGATATGATTACAATGTACACATACTTTGCTTACATAATCTCTTTATAAGCAAAATCAACTTCTAGTCTTTTGCAGACACGAAAGAGATAAGGATCAACAATATTTTTTAACCAAAACCTCACCAGTTGGAAGGCATTAATCCAATCATGCATTGTCTAGATTCCTAGAGATAAATTTTGTGTGTGGGATGATGGGGGTGGGTCAAGGAGAAGTGGGGCATTCAGAACCTGATTTTCAAGATGCACATTAAGAGTATCAAAAACAATTGCCTCTATCTGCCACAAAAACATGCATGATAATTGTTAGCATTGCAGGCCTAGTTCCCTAACTTCATTACACAAGATAACTGTGATCATAGAATAAAATCAGCAAAGCATCATGCAAGCAAGCATATCATCTTCATCTTTAAGGCATTTCATGGCATGTGATCCTACCGATACGTCAACAATTATCATCTCACTTTACATCATTAAGTCACACTTGGATCAAGGAAAGGTCAGTGAAACTGGAAAGGTTGTAAATAAGGCCTGCAAAGAAGTCATTGAGCACAAAGAGCTGATAAATGAAGACAATTGAATGGATCTTCTGAACAATCCATTGATTGTTCAGATTCCATTGGAAATTAGGTTTTGGAACATCATATATTGATTGATTAAACAATGACAACTAAAAGAAAGGTTGATTCTTTTGGATCCTTCCTTTCGTCAAACGAAAAGAATAGAGAAGAATCAGATTATTCTTGAAATACCTTTTGGAATCTTCCTCAATGTCCCATATATACATGGAACATGAGAGGTAGGTGAACAATCATACACTTCTAGAATAAATCAAAGAATTTCTTAGAAATTCTACAAATTTCTGGAGAATTCTACAAGATCAATTTGTTCCTCATTTTTTTTTTTTTTTTTTTTTTTAATGGATGGTCAGAACTTCATGTGGTATCTGCTATGAAAGAAAAAGGGCAAAACAACCTCTGTTTATATTAAAACACAAATTAACATCCAAATGAACAAAAATCTAGACAGATAAGAAAGTGCACAGACCCTAAACTGTCTTTTAGGGAGAAGGGCCAGCCCAGGCGCCCTGAAGTTCTTAGGCCTCACGGCCAACAGTATTTTTTTTTTTTTTTTAATGACAATGGGTCTCGACCTGGCTTGAAAATTTTCAAATTATTTTGGTTCCAGTAAAAAAAAAAAAATCTTAATCTTATTTTTTTCCAGCGAATCAGGACCAGATCAATCTAAATATATCTCCTTCACCTTTACTTCAATTATTTTTTTATTAGTTCAACGATAAACTTTTAATTAAATTAATTCCTCCTTTTTTTCATTTTAGCAAGGGCATCTCCTCCCATTTACTTTTCATTTAATCATATTTAAACATTTGCATTTTATTTTTATTTTAATGGATTCTTATTCATAATGCCTTCAAGTATACCAATGTATACTTTAAAAAATCATAGTCTACAAACTTAAGAATAATCAATTACTTTATTAAAAAAGTTTTTAAATAAAAATTCAAGTTAAGTTAACTCATTTTAAGTTTTATTTAAATTTTTTAGTGATTTTAAAATAAAAGAATAGCTAAATAGTTAACTTAAATTCAAGTCTGATCTGACTTGATCTCAACTCAAATCAGAACATTTTAGTTTGGTTTTGAATTGAATTATATTTGTCTTTGACCTAATCAAAATGTTCCATTGAATCTGAAATCTTTTTATAGGCTCGATCAGACATAATCTGATCAAGGGTTGCATTAGGGTTTCAAAATCATCACACAGATATGAAACTAGATTAGGTTAAGGTCACTCACACCTTGGCCTGACTAAATCCATTTGAAGCCTTACACATTGTGTATTAAATATTTGAGTCCCACTTAAAATTGTTACTATATTATTGATCAAGTCGGCATGAGTTTGAATTAATGAATTGTCACATCATAATAACCCCACAAAAAACATTATTCATCAATATAATGATTATAACAATTATGATTTACCTCAAATTTTTTTTAGATTATAATATTAAAATAATTATCAAAATAATGATTGTTATAATAGCATTACAACAAGAGCTAACATCCATATAGAAAAATAATGGAATTGCCTTTTCTTCATATTTAATTAAATAAATAATATCTATTGTTAACCCTGTAATCATTTTTTGAGAAATTTTGAGTGAAAATTTAGAATTGAAATATATGAGAAAATAACATATGCCATAATGTTTGTAATGGTTATAATGGCTGTTGCTTATAATATTTTTTTTAATGAAAAATAATGGAAAGTAACAGAAAGTAACAATGAACCATTATATTTTTCTCTGTCATTGATCTAAATAGCACAATAGGAGTAGTCAAAATTATTATAACAGCTGTTATAATGGTTGTATGGTTGTAGTGTTGTTATTTAAAACTGTGTCTCGTCTCAAATATGAATTATATTTGGACTATTAAATTTCTAATCCATACCCAACTACCTTCAACTAGTGCACATATGCATACAAGATTTCTTCTTGAATATGAGAAACTAGTTTTCCTTTCATCATATGGTTAAATAATATATTAATTATAACTACATGTGGTTATCATTATAATATGTAGATGCTGCATATTATTATTTTATTCATAAAAATATATTTAAGATATAATTAGATAATTAATATATATATATATTTTATGGTTTGTGCTAGGATTATTGTCAATCTGATTTGATTCAAAAATCAGATTAATTGATAAAATTAGTATTATACTTGATCTGATTCAGTCTGAATGAAATTGGATTAGACCAGGGTTCAAATTTTTAACTCAAATTTTGGTCCCAATCCTTTTTTTTTTTTTTTGACTCATATTAAATATGGATGAATTGAGTTGTGCCCATCCCTCATCCAAACCACTCCACTTGCCTTCCTACATAGACCCCAGCAAATAAATCATGGAGGTTTGGAATAGCTTTTGACGTCAAATAACTAGTAAAATTGTATATGGTTAAGATTTTACATGATATGAACCTGAGGCCTCTCACTAGTAGAGCAAGATTACAGATGACTAAACTAACAGCTGTTGATAACTTGAAGAATATTGTTATTCTGCTCTTGATCCATTGTCAGTGAATGCCAACAACTTGGGATGAATAATATACTGGATTGCACTCAGTCCAATCTTTTTGTTCACCAAAAAAAAAAAAAAAAAACCCTCTTTGAGGTGAACATTTCTTGTACTTTCTAGCTCGAAACAAGTCCCATTTCTTTAAACAAAGCCAAGAGCTTCTATTCTCTAAAATCTACTCACCTTTTGCAATGCTACATTACTCCATATCAATCACGTTCCAATCTGTCCCTGCATGCGTTTTTCATGATCACTTTATACAAGTAGAGAAGTAACTCTTCACTCTTATCTGCTTCCCTTGCTGCAGTCCTCGTGGAGAAAATCTGCACCATTTCCATAAGGCATCCATGCAAGATGTAGAAAAAATGGAAGCGTGATCTCAATTTTATAAGATTTGACAGTCATTACAAGCCCCTGATTTGTAAAGAACAAAGATAACATTAAACTTTATATACAGAAGATTTAAGATACAAAATCTCCTTGGGGCAAAACAGAGGACATTGTACATGTGTATGGTGTGATTATATCAGCATTTATGCTCACATGCCTTGAGATGTTCTTCTGTGGCATGGAGTGTGGGAACCTTGACTCTTAAAGATTTATCCAAGGGATAATTTTGGACCAGGGAGAAAGTTATATAGGCTATGCCATCCAGGTCTACATCCAAGCTGTACAAACGCTGCCCAGCAGCAAAGCTACCAAGGAGTTGGTATGATCTCTCAGAGCCATCCATTGCTAAGCAGATATCTTCTGCACCTGAAATAAACCGACGAAAGCCTCTTATCATAGCCTCCATTGGTTCAGCTCCAATGAAATATTAATGACATGCAGAGTTAACTGGATCGCGAATAAAACTTCCATTATGAATGGTGCAAGTCACAATTAACTTCATTTAAGGGAAGAAAAACTGCTCATTTTCAGAATTCAGAAAACAGTGAATCATTGAGCTCAGAATTAAGGAGAGAAGAAAAGAAGAGGGAAACAATACATTTTTGCTATGGATCACAAAAGTAACACAAGCAGGCATGCTGTTCTAGATGAGTTTGATATTTTTAAACAACACTGTTGACATGTATGTTCATATTTTTATAGTTGTTTAATACATACAAGTTGGACTTTTTAACAATGCTCTATGACTTAACAGAGTAATCTCTGTAGGGCTATAAGTCCAAAGAATGATATTAATTGTGCACACCAGTAGCTCTGGTCGGATGTATGCACATACTAATCTAGTTTACCTAATACAACACTAAATTAGTCATGCTCAACTTAGAAAAGGTTTTATATTTTACAATGACTTCCTGTAAAGTGTTTACTTTAGAATAGCTCACAGAATAACATGTGGTATCGTTATTGCGCTTCTACTGGCCTTGGCCAATATAGCACCTGTTATTTTAATATTTGCTATAACTTTCTTTGTAAGTTCGCATTTCAGATTTATCTTTACTGCACCATGAAAACTCATATACAATTTTCTATTATACTAAATCATCTTAACAAGTATGGCTCTGGGATCTCTACTACATATTTTCTGTTTCATGAATCATTTGCATATATGATTGTCTAAATTTTTTTTGTTGACTAACCATGTTTCTTGACTCTTGACATGTATGATTTTGGGATGTCTCACTTCACCACTATGTTCAAAAGTGGTCATACAAAGGGGCAAAAAAATCCTATCTGCCTATCTGTGAGGTCCATAGCTTTATGAGCGTCACTTCAGCTTCCTGTTATCTCTTGCCCATTGCTCTAGTCTCCTGTTAGAGAGGGAAGCTCATCCAAGAATCCCATGTCTGCCATGAAATGAGAAGAATATCTGTAAAATCTGCTGTAATCAATCTTCGTTGATGGGATTATGATCACCATCAAATGCCCCTTCTTAAATAAATTACATGCATAGCATCTGCACAAGTTCCAGTGCTATGAACCTAATATCTTATTTCAGACAATGCATGATAAATAAATTTCTACTCCATTGACATCGCCTCTACAAATGTAGGCTAAGTTGCATAAACCTGATGATATAACAATTATTTTTGTGCCTTTTGCTTTTTCCTTTCCCTACAACTATTAGCTTCTTAACATGAATGCAATCTAAAACTTCCACATCATGGTCATTCATAACTCCATATGCAAGCCTTACACTAACTTTCAACACTGATAGCCATTCATAATTTCATGCTCAATCCTTACACTAACTTTCAACAGCAACAGTGACTGATTTATGAAAATCATGTTGCTTGATACTGATTTCCCAACAAGGTACAAATAAGAATATGTTTGAGTATACCTTCAAAGAAGGAAATTGATTTAAAATAACAGAAACATGCATATAGCTGGCAAATAAGCATAGTCCACATTGCAACTTCAAATGGCAACTGATTCAAATATCCCCTTACTTTGCATACTTTATCCTGCATCACCAGTCCACAAGATTGTCACTGAAATATCATGACCCTTAAAGTATGCCCCTCTCTAATATGATACATTTGCGGCAAAATTTTGTTATATGGAGGCCATTATCACCATTGTGAACTATCATTCACTAGGTAAGTTTAGCATATTCTTCTCGACTTCACACTTTCTTGAGTTACCTAAAGTTTTCTACAGGCAAATAATGAATAACAGAACATATTATTGAACCTATCCTCTTAAGTATGTGCAGGATAGCCAAACCATTCCATATTTAAAATATGAATGTTTACTGAATCCACAAAAGTATTTCTTACAAAGTGATTAATTTCTTGAGATAAAACACATACATTCTTGGTTTCAATTTTTTTCACCTATAAATAATATGCCTTCCCAAAAAGTAGTTCTGATATGAGACCCAAAATTTGTCTAGCAATCAACCTAACCTGGTGTAAATTATTAATATAGAAATGCTGCATCTCTAAACTTAGCGTACCTCCAAACTTGGTCCCCATGCATTTCAGAATAATTAAACAAAGTTTCTACACCTTGCAAAAAGATCCATGGGAGATAATGCTAACTGAACCACAAACAAAATCTATTCTGTAAGCATAACCATGTCTTCCAACTAAGAAATCTACCATTCCTTTCCAAAGCACTGAATTCATAGGTTATGGAACAGATTAATAAGAGTTAGTAGCGAATGATATGAAACCTCCAATCCAGAACAAGATCAAAACTTACATGCAGCAAGCTCCTTCTGTGTCTGGTATAGAAATTCCAATGCCGCCGAGACCTCCTGCTCGAACTCAAGAAAAGGCCCTCCATCAAAATCCATCTTCCGAAGCTTGCAGAGCCCCTCTCCCAATTCCATCATCGCCCCTCTATGGTTCTGAAAGCCCACCCAATACCCTAAAAATCCCAATTTCAACCCTAAAAACCCTTATTTCAACAAAAAGATCAGATCTTTGTAGTTTACCTGGTTGAATAGGTGATGGAACCCCACGGCACACTGAAGAACCCCGTGGAGAAGCATCCGGGTCGGCTCCTCCGCCCCGTTCCAGAGCTCCTCGAGGAAGTCGTGGCACCGGTAGTAATCCCCGCTGTTGAACAGCTCCACTGCCCGGTCGAAGCTCGGGGCCTCGCCATCCGGCAGCCCCTCCGGCCGGACCTCCCCGCCGGAGAGCCTGTGCCGTCCCCGGAGATCGGCACTCCGGAGAGGCAATCGGGCCGAGGAATCCCCAGATCGAAGCGGAGAGAACGAGTAGAGTTTCGTTGGAACAAGAGGAAAGAAAAATCGATGGAGGGCGATCGATGTGGGCGCGAATCTGGAGGCGGAGGCCATGGGGTTCCGATGGCTTGCTCCGGTTCCCGCCATTTATGGGAGAGCGGAGATGATAAGGAGAAGGGCGAGGTTCGGTACAGAACTTCTCATATCAGTTAACATGCGGATGCTATATCTTCCGTCCATTTTGGTCCAGTGTTGATATCCGGCCCTTTAGTAGCATTGGTTCGCATAGAATTTCTCTGAGGATAACTCGCCCCGGTCCATCGAATAAAAACCCTTCACCTTTTCGAAGTCCGGAGCATCCCCTTTCTCCCGCCAGAGAAGGGAGAAAATTCTCTCCTTTCTAGTTTTGATTCTGTCTGATCAGTGGTTTCTCGGAGAGATCAGGGTTTCGATTCGGAGAAATTAGGGTTTTTTTTGGAGCTTTGTTTTGGCGACACTGGTTAGGAAAATCTCTGGGGATTAGGGTTTTTTTAGGAGAGAGAAGGAATGTCTCAGCAGCTGGGGTGGATGCACCACGCTCTCATACAAGCTTTGATGTCCCGTGGTCCATTAGACGAGAAGGAGTTCCACGAGATTTTTTCGGGCATCACGGGAAAGAATCCAGGTATTTGTCACGATTTTAACTGTATAATTCTGATTTTTCTCGAGATGGATCTATTTTCTTTTGGATCTCTCTGATTTTGCTCCATGGGTTTGATAAAACGAACTTAATCGATGGTGCAGTAGTTCAAATTTGTGATTTTTATTTGGCTACTTGATATTTCTCGGATCAACTTTCTTTTTTCTTTTTTCCTTTTTCCTTTTTATTTGTATGATAGGAATAAAATTGACCAATGGTGTGGTAGTTCAGATTAACCTTTTCTTTTAAAAAAATCAGATTCAGTTCTTCTGTATCATATCTAGAATAAGCTTTTTGTTACTCATTTTCTTGTATTTTGTATATAATGGCGGGCCAAATTCGGATTTTTCAAACTATTTTTCAGTAATAATATATATAGAGAGCACCCCAAGAAGCTCACAGCTGAGGGGATAAGTTGGGTCCTGTACTGGGGTTTGTTTTTGGGTCTATAAGCATCATTCCTACCACTAACAATCTACATGATATTTGCAGTTACACATCTGCAGACTTTCAATGATTGCCTGCTCAAAATAAACAAGGAACTGGCTTATGTTCAGTTTGAGTTGCGGGCATGCAGAAACCAATATGATGGCAAGGTTTATTATGGTGTTGTTAATAATGTAGCTGATGAGCAATCAAAGCTTGGAACTAAGTATTCGGTTCCACAGATTGCATTCTTCAAGGGCGTAGTATGTCTCTATTTGCTCTAGATTTTTTGGATTGATGTGTTTATTCTGTTAATAATTGATAATGCCCACATATGTGAATATTGATAATTCCTGCTCACTCTTCTGTAGGTTTTAATTGAATGTTGATGAAAAAGCTGACTATTTGAAAACAAGTGTAAAAGTTTGGCAGATATGAATGCTAAACATAGGTGCTTTGGCTCCAATTCTATGTTTTGACCTATTGTTATAGTTCACCTCTTAAAGACTGAAACTTGACTGAGATCCATATTAGAGTCATAATGGAACTTTTATGTTCATAGATTATGAAAAACTGTCTTTGTATTTTTCAGTTCTGACATAATACTATAACTTGTTTCCCACTGGATCTTAATGTTTAGCCATTTCAATTTCCTGTAAAATCTGAAAGTTGTGATGATGGTTAAAAACTTTAATTTGATGATTCTTGGCATGTGAAAATCTTCACAAATGGACCAAAAAGTATGCAGGCGATTCTCAGCAGCCAAAATCTTCTATCTAGGCTGTCACAACCACTTCAAAATCTCTCTCATGGTCTAATATCTGTTTGTTTAGATACTTTCTAGGCATTTTCAGACCACAAACTTTTTGAGGGCTAGACACCATTGCTCCTGTGAATGAATCCAACATGTGACAGGCTCCCAATACTAGTAAATAAGTTTTGATTGCTGTAGGAAAAAAGTTGTCATCACTGAGTTGTGAAAAACAAAACAAAGCAAACAATTCTTTTCTGGAGATCTGAAGACACAACTCACCAACCAATATGTATAACTAATGAAATAGCTGTGATTAGTTGACTCCTGTTTTTGTTAGCCACCAGGTCATCTCCTGCTCCCTTCATTTGACTCTGTGTCTTATACCTAATCCTTGATGAGTAGTTGTGTTCTATAGATTGGTTTTATGCCTCACTTCCCTATGGCTTAGGATGTGGTATTATTTGTTGCTACTGTTGGAATGGCCTATCTCTTGTTGATATGATGGTTATTGTCACCCAGTTGCAATTGTCTATGGATGTGAGGTTGAAGGTTTATAATCAGAGTTTTTTCTGTTTTAGATACATTCTGTTGGTTAGCTGTCGTGCCTAGGCAATTATTAGTTTATGGTTTGGCTTGGCTGAGGTGTAATACATGTATAGTTATATTTCACCTTTTAACATAACTCTCCTCCCTTTTAATTTTTTTTTTTAATGTTTTCTAAAAGCTGACATGTAGAAGACAGTTTTTGACATGGGATTGAATAACTTATCTCAACTTGTCAATGCTTCAGTGCTGCTTTGTAATGATTAACCTTGGTTTCTTTCAATATCATCATTCATTTTGGGAAGCACGGTGTTGTTGTACCCATGCTAGAAGATGCTTGAGAATAATGACCTTAAATTTTCAACACCATTGGGTTCTAGAATATTTTTCCTCTTCACTTTATTTTTCTATAGTGCAAGGAAGGGTTGATTTGTGGCTGTAACCTCATTGATTTATCTTGTATTATGTTCATATTATTTAATGATGTGGACACATCTTTAGTTCCCGGTGTTTGAATGCTCACCTAACACCTGTACCCATGCCTCTTTGGTGATATGTTTGGTGTTCATGTTGATTGTAATCTAAGATTATTGTGGAGGATATATTGATGACCGCAAATAAAAATCTGCCACCGAGATAGCTGGTAAACAGATGCATTCAAATTCTTATTGAAAATATGTCTTTGAATTTTCTAGATCGATGGGAATGCTGATGTCCAATTGTTGTGGCAATGATGATGTCATACTTGACATCCTCCTATTTTAAGAATATTAGAAACTATTTAGTAGCCGTTTACATCATCACATATATGAATTTAAAGCCATAATTTTGATTCCTATCTTGCTCAACATGACATGTTGGATTAAATTGTGATAAAGTCACAGTTTAGTTGGTAATATTACATGCATGCAATGTTGTTAAGATTGGGATTGAGCTGTAAAGCCTCACTTGACAAAGCTTTTGGATGACCCAAAAATGCTTTTAGAGGGATAAAAGCGCTTTTCGGTGTTTTTAGGATATTCGATAAAAATTTTGAAAGTACTTTTAATAGAACACAAAAGTTGTTAAATAGTTGGAACAAAACTTTAATTTGGAGCTTTCTCAAAAAGTGCTACTTGAGAACTTCAGGAAGTTGATTTCATGGACTTGGAGGTTGTAGGTTCAAACCATGGAAACAATCGCATTTAATATTATAATTTAATAATCACATGCAATATTATAATTTAATAACATTATAATATGATTATAATAATATAATATAATATATAAAAATATTGTTATAATATATTATGATATGAAGATATTATTATAACTATAATATGATTATGTAGTGTAAAATAATATAATATAGTAATATGATAATATTACATAATACTATAATATAATATAAGGTAGACTTGGCTACATTCGAATGTGGCCAAGTTTAGATCCGGTCACCTCCTCCACCCTTGGATTTACATAGTTCACGGATCCCAAAGATGGCAAAAGTGAAAAAAAAATGGGGTGGTTTCGGGATTCGTTTGAGTTTAAGGGTGAAAAAAGATGATTGAATCCTAAAGTCTACCTCATATAATATTATTATATTATTTTATGTTATAATTTTATAATATTATGATAATAATATATCATAATATTGTAATATTACATTATTAGATACTAATTGTTATACTTTTAATAATATATTATCATATAATTATTAGATACAAAAAATATTATATTATAATCATTATTATATTTTCTTATACTATATTGTAACATTATGATATGATGTATTTTAATATTATTATTAAATGATATTATTATATTATAATAATGTTATAATAATTTATAAGTTAAGAATAATTTATAATAATAACTTTTGATAATACAAATAGAAAGACATTTGAAAATACTATGCAATGTCTATTATCATTTCTCATAAAAGCACTTTCTTAGCTTGATTACTAAATAAATGTTGAAGTCTAACAATACTTTAGAAATGCGATTATCAAACAACAAACAATTTTTTTCAGAAGCTTTACTTTCAAAAGCTCTATTATCAAAAGTTCTACTGCTAACAGCTCTGCCAAATAGAGCCTAAATCATAGAGAGGGCTAGATCAGATTAGATTGTGAGTTGGATCACAGATTGTAAGATCTGGTTGCTTCCATAAATTCCTAAATATAAAAGAAATGTGAAAATTGAAATGTGAGTCAATTGTGAAGTGGAGAATGAAGAATACAAAGCATATGTATGACAAGTCTAGTTTTCACCAATTTATCTCTTATATCATATTTCTAATGAAACAAACTTTTTGTTTGGTTATTCAAGATGTTTATATACAATTGATCAATTTGATTATCCATTTATGCGAATGCTTTAGAATAAACAAGGGTAAGACTTTAATATATGGTTATAAAATTACAAAAAATTGCATCTTAGTTTTAGCTTTATAAACTCCAATAACAGAATTGCTAGTTTTACAATTTAAGGTTATTAGTGCTATGTAATGTAAGCACTACGTAGCTGAAGAAATTATAGAAAATGGATATATGAATGATCTAATATGTAAATGACAATCAAATTGGATCTTGTGATCCAAAGGAATGTATAGTGCATCGTATGGATCCAAATCTTGTGATCCTAAACTGTTCTTAATCCAAGGATAGGATCTGAATTTTTAAAGGTCATTTTGTTTCTAATTGTAAGATTTGGATCATGATTCATAAGATTTTAACAACAATGCACTCATTTACGTGGTATGGAGATGTACTTCCAAACTTTCCATCCTATGGCACTATTGTCAACCAACTACTGGATTTGTAGAGCTGACATCCATTTCCATGTCATTGGACAAGTCCTTCATGATATATACATTTTGTCATATGACAGCTTGCAGAATTTTTCAGGTGTATATATCTGGCACCTGTCATGACATGCATTGTTTTTGTACTACACTACACTTCAGTGTTGCATGGACATGAACATGGGAATCAGATTCGGAAGCATGTCCAGGTCTGACTCAGCAAGAAGAAAAATGGAAATATGTGGATATGTAGAATATGATATACTTTTAATTAAGCAATATATTCATACCTCTTAAATTAGAAGATGCTGCCTCTAAGGTCTTTCAATCTACATGTTTCTTATCCTGCTCACTTCAACCGTCAAAATTGAGGCTCTAACTCATTGTTGCTAGAGTCTAGCTATCCACAAATCTCTAAAAACTATAAACAGAGCATTCATAAGCATCCAAGTGTCTGGCATCTATCTGATTTGGATACATATCTGATTTGGATACATATCCGACTTTCTTATCTGTGTAGAATTTTGTTCATTTGGATGTTAATTTTTCTTTCAATGTAAACAGAGGTTGGTAGAGTTCATCTCTCCACAAATCTCTGAAAACTCCAAGCAAAGAATTTCATAGGTATCCAAGTATCTGTCATGTATCTGATTTGGATACATAGCTGACAGCTTTTTTTGAGCTGGACATGAATGCCCAGGTAACACTGCTGCACTTTCTTATCTGTGTAGATTTTTGTTCATTTGGATGTTAATTTGTGTTTTAATGTAAACAGAGGTTGTTTTGCCCTTTCTCTTTCATAGCAGATACCGCATGAAGTTTTGACCATCCATTAAAAAAAAAAGGAACAAATCGATCTTGTAGAATTCCCAAGAAATTTGTAGAATTTCTAAGAAATTCTTTGATTTATTCTAGAAGTGAATGATTGTTCATCTGCCTTTCATGTTCCATGCATATATGGGACAGTGAGGAAGATTGCAAAAGGTATTTCAAGAATAATCTGATTCTTCTCTGTTCTTTTTATTTGACAAAAGGAAAGATCCAAAAGAATCAACCTTTCTTTTGGTTGTCATTGTTTAATCAATCAATATATGATGTTCCAAAACCTAATTTCCAATGGAATCTGAACAATCAATGGATTGGTCAGAAGATCCATTCAATTGTTTTCATTTATCAGCTCTTTGTGCTCAATGACTTCTTTGCAAGCCTTATTTACAACCTTTCTAGTTTCATTGACCTTTCTTTGATCCAACTGTAACTTAATGATGTAAAGTGAGATGATAATTGATGGCATCTTGGTAGTATCACATGCTATGAAATGCCTTAAAGATGAAGACGATATGCCTGCTTGCACAATGCTTTGTTGATTTTATTCTATGATCACAGCATTCTTTGATATCCATCTTGTGTATTGAAGTTAGAGAACTGGGCCTGCAATGCTAACAATTGTCTTGCATGCTCCTTTTTATGGCAGATAGAGGCAATTGTTCAGGATATGTCAACTCAGGGCTGCATAACCAACATTGATGCTCTTAATGTGCGTCTTGAAAATCAGGTTCTGAATGCATTCCCCACTTCTCCTTGACCCAACCCCATCCCATCTGTACACACGTGCAAACTTTGTCTCTAAGTATCTAGGCAATGTATATGTGCATTAATGCCTTCCAATAGTGAGGTTTTGGTTAAAAAATATTGTTGATCTTTATTTCTTTAGTGTCTGCAAAAGACTAGAAATCGTTTCTGCTTATAAAGAGATTATGTAGACAAAGTATGTCTACATTGTAATCAAATCCTTGTCTTCCTGGCGGTAGAAGGTACAGGTTATCCCAAGCCTTTTGAGTTATATCTTTACACTTTTACAATTCTGATTCAGGTTCAGAGTGAGCAGGCTTCACAAGATAGTCAATCACATATCCCTGCTGCATTCAAGAATTTCTCATTGTCTCAGAAGGAGAAGACTCTCAATGATCTCATCCAAGATCAATGGCTTTGCTATGCTTCTGATGGTAAAATTGGACTTGGCATCCGATCTTTTTTTGATCTCCGAAGCTGGTTCCGTAATAATGATATTCCTTCTTGTGATGTCTGCAATGAAGCCGGGGTGAAGGTTTGTTGTCTCTCCAATAAATTACAGATGACAATAATCTTTTGGTTCCTTAAAATTGTGATTTGGCATCAATTGAATCTGAAATGTTAAAATTATGTAGCTGGTTTTCTGTTGGTGGATGCATGTTGTTGTCTTGAAAACTATCGAAGGGTATATAAATAATTTCATAATTTTTATGACTCTTGTATTTCCTTTTTCTCCTCATATATATTTCTGATAACAATAATCTCGATTCATCTAGGCTACTTTGTTTTGTTAAATTAAACAGGCCCTTAAATGTCCTAATGAAGATTGCCCTATCCGACTTCATGATTATTGTTTGAAGAAGAAATTTTCTCAGCGGAAGGTGACAGTCTCCTTTCTTTTGTACTTCTACCTGTTTATCTTATTATTTTGAGGGAATGAAGACTTCTCTTCAAGTAACTGCCCCTTTGAATATGCGGTAATACAGGGTTCAAGAGCTTGTCCTGGTTGCGGTACTGAGTGGCCTAGATCTCAGTGTGAGGAAGAAGTTGCAGATACCCCAGGACAGAGTCAGGTGGCGTCGGCTGATGCTGTTAATAGACAGAAGCGCAGGAGGGTCAAAGCTGATGCAGTAGAAGCAACTGAAGCACCTCCTGACCTCGAGAGAGGGAAGAGATTGAGGAGCTGCAAAGCTGAAGCAGTGGAAACTGCTGCTGAAAGTGAGGCCTTGCCTTCTGATGTGAGGAGGAGAACTCGCCGATCCGGCCGCAGGTAGCTAGCACAGTCATGGTCACTTTTGCCTTTCTCAACTTGTAAGTAGTTTTGATGTTTTATCTCCTCGTTTGACTGCTATATACATTGGGAGATGGAGTTACTGTACTGTCTTCCAAGATAAATCAGATGTATCTGAAAATTATATTCAGTATCATTTAGTGCTGGAAGGTGAGGCTTTGATGGTGTGAGGACTGGTACCTGGAAAATCACAACTCCATTTTGGAGTGAAACCCATGCCCCAGATATCATCCAAATGGGTTCTGTTTTATTCCACCTTGCTGTTAAGTTCATCCTGTTGTTTTCTAATTTGGTTTTTGTTTGGTTCGAGATTCATGAATGCTCCACTAAGTTTAGTTTTAAGCATCAGCAATGACAGTACTTATTCCCTGTATTCTGAAGTCGGTTTGTGTTCAAATTTGGCACCTACGGGCTCTCAATGGTTGCAAGTGTTCTCGCCATCATTTTTTTTTTTTTTTTTTTTTTTAAAAAGAAGAGCAAGGATATGGAGGAAGGCTGATGAAATTGGGATAAGAGAGATGGAATACATCAACCAGTGGCACCCCCTTTTTGCCATCAGATATTTGATGCAAATTAGTCGTGCTTTTTCTCGCTGTTATCTGATATCCATGGGGGGTATTACTATAGGTCACCAGCCCTGGATACACCCATCTTGAGAGAGAGAGAGAGAGAGAGAGAGGAGATAATTACCTTTGTTTTTTTCTTTTGGGGTATTTGATGAGCAACGTTTGAGAAGTTAATATTATAATTTTTAGTTCTCATTGGTTAGTTCTATAAATCTCAATCTTTATATATGTTTATTTACTTATTATATATATTTATTTATTCATTATTTATCGTATATATATTCTAATAGCTATAACAATGATTTTTAAGAACTCTTCCAAATGTCATATTTTCATAATAACTGTTGTTGAGCATTTATATTTTTCTTTAAATTTATTTTTTTTAAAAAAATCAATTTTTATTAGCTTTTCCTTAAAAAAAAAATTATTTCTTTGACATAATTTTATTTTTTTTAATTGAGCGTACATTGGTTTAGATAATAACACGAACAAGGACCGTTAACAAATAATAATAGTACTGAACTACACAAATAATAATAACAATGTTAACAAATATAACAGAATAACTCCACTAGCGTTGGTGCAAAAAATAACAAAAAAGTATATAAATTTTTTAAAGCCTAGAAGTATCATACCAAGTTATTGGGTTTAACGACATTACCCTGGGCCCGGCCCAAACCCATTTCATCATGAATCCTTCCACTTTCCCCCTCTAGGGTTTTGGAATTCTCGATCTCAGACGTTTTAGGTTCTCGATTTCGATCCAAATCTCCGGCATCACGATGGGGATCGACCTCTTCGAAGCATGCGATCCGAGCGTCGACGACGTAGACCTCTCCAAGATCGAGGTCGACAAGCATTACGCCCGGCGGCTGGAGCACAACAAGAAGCGGGAGGCCCTCCAGAGGTACGAGGAGCTTAAGAAGCGCGGCGTCGCCGGGGACTCCGACGAGTCCTCCTCCTCGTCGGACAACGACAACGAGGAGCTTGTCGACTCCGGTAAGAGGGACCTCCAGTTCTTTGATGCCCTCGTTATGGTTCGGAAGAAGGACCCCAGTATCCTCCAAAAGGACGCAAAAATCTACTCCGATGAAGACGAGGAGGCAGAGGAGGATAAGCAGCCCAAAGCTGCGAAAAAGGAGAAACCTTTGTATCTAAAAGACGTCATGGCCCAGCATTTGATCGAGGAAGGACCAGAGTTCGGCGAGAAGCCGCTGAAAAGTAACCCGAAGGTCTATAACAAGGAGCAGGAGGAGGGTCTCAGGGCGTTCTTGGAGGCAGCGGAGAAGGAGGAAGCTGGAGGTGGGTCTGAGGATGATGGTGATATCATTAAAGAGAAGGAGACGGCTGCGGAGGAGGTGGATGAGGATGCCAAGTTGCGCAGCAAGAGATTGGATGATTACTTTGGGAAAGATGATGAATTGAACGAGGAGGATTTGTTCCTGAAGAACTATTTTATCCAGAGGTCGTGGATCGAGAAGGATAAGGAGAAAAAGCCATCTTTTGCTGACATTGATGTTTCGGAGGATGAGGATGAGCTCGACAAGCAGGATAGATATGAGGCTGAGTACAATTTCCGGCATGAGGAAGGGGAGGTGGACCGAGTTCTGGGTCACTCGAGGTTTATAGAAGGGTCTGTGAGGAAGAAGGCAAACAGCAGGAAGCTGCAAAGGAAGAGCAAGGAGGAGAGAATGGCACAGGCTGAGTTCGAGAGGAAGGAGGAACTGAAGCACTTGAAGAATCTAAAGAAGAAGGAGATCCAGGAGAAGCTTGAGAAGATTCGGGCAATTGCAGGGATTGGAGTGGATGGTGCTTGCAAGCTGGATGAGGATGATCTTGAGGAAGATTTTGACCCTGAGGAGTATGATAAGAGGATGAAGGAAATGTTTGATGTGGATTATTATAATGCCGAGGATGCTGTTCCAGAATTTGGAAGCAATGGTGAGGCTGATTTGGAGAAGCCAGATTTTGATAAGGAAGATGAATTGCTTGGGCTTCCTAAAGGTTGGGATGTTGGTGGATCTAATGAAGGGTTTGAGGCAGTAAGGGAGAGGTTCTTGAGACTGAAGGAGGAAGAAGAGCCGCGGAACAAGGAGGGTAAGAGGAAGCGGAAGCGTAAAATCTCGCTGAAGGAGAAAGTGGAGCTTGATAAGGAGTTAGAGGAGTATTATAAGTTGGATTATGAAGATACAATCGGGGACCTGAAGACTCGGTTCAAGTACAAATCTGTTCCAGCTAACAGATATGGCATGCAACCTGAAGAGCTTTTAATGGCTAATGACAAGGATTTGAACCAATATGTTTCCTTGAAGAGGCTAGCACCTTACAGAGAGAAGGAGTGGAAGGTGACGTATCACCAGAAGTTGAAGAAGGATTTGATTCTTCAGGAAGGAAAAACTGATGCCCAGAAGACTGGTAAGAAGCAGAGGACAAAGGAAGGCCCAAGTTCTACAGAGCCAGAGAAGGAAGAACAGAAAACAGAACCAGAGGATGCTAGTGGTGAACCTAATCAATTGTCTAGGCGCAGCAGAAGAAGACGCCGGCAGGCTGAATTGAAACTGTCCCGGTCGAGGCTCATGGCATATGGAAAGATCCCCTTGAAACCTCAGAAAAAGAACTAAATTTTTTGGAGAATGTAGCATGGATAATTTTAAAGCTAGTTTATCTAAAAATTTTGTAATTTCTTTTGTTAGTGATACTTAGGTAGGCAAAGCCTGTACTCTTCATGTCTGATGATGGAGTAGTCATTTAGCTTTCTTTTCATTTCTTGGTTCTTTAATGTTGGAATGCTAAATGCTCTTCATAGATGTTGAGTTTAAATCGCTGTTTGTGTGACAATTTTGAGCATTTTGTTGTGGAAAAGTAATTTATAATCCAACTTCTGAGATAAAATTATCTTATATTTTCCTACTTTATTTATGTTGTTTCTAACTCACAATCTTGATATGGATTGCTGATATTTCTCAGAGTTATTCCTTATAAATGACTTGTGGATTAACATGATAGTTATTGCCAAACAGCCTTGCCTAATTGCTGCTAGAGCATTGAGAAATTGAGGGTCATGAATTTCCATATGTGTGGGCTCTAGGTTATTGTATTGCTTTATAAGGATGGTCTTGTAATGACATAAAGATATAGAGGAAGTGCTTATCTCATGGTAGCGTAGGAGGGATGAGACTACCAGGTGTGGGAAATGGGGGCAAGAAATCTGCAAACGACAAGCTTCTTAATGAAGCATCTAATGCTTTGAAACTTAACTTATTGTATTAAAAATACTAAATGTGTGTTTTTAGAAACAAAATGTTGCTAATGAAAATTTCATATTTTTAAATAGACTGATTTGAAATGGCATGTAGAAATAGGATTTGCTCGATGCACCATTACAAGATTGCCCCCTTAAAACCTGTTGAAACCAGAAATCAATGAAGATTTGTTCAAGAGTAATTTTCATGATTCAAAAGTATAACTGTTAAAGGTATTGTTGAAGTGTCTGAAATCGATTGTAAACAATAAATCATCTGAAACAGACTACAACTGGCCACTTGACTAACAAATTCATAGTTGACCAATATTAGCCAAGAAATTTAGCATCTTTGGTGGCTGAAACTTTAACCATGATGCTTATTGATGTTGGCCAGTAAAATAATATAAAATGTCTTTTAAAAAATAAAGGCAAAGCTTTTGAGAATATTGTAGCGTATTTGACACCTCTAGTTGCTTACCGGCTTCATAGAAATGCCACTGTTATTTGCTGATTTGTATTTTAAGACTCTGGGTGGACTTGGACTTGAACCTCTAAGCTGTTCTCCTAGAATATGCCTATGATGCTTTAATATAAACAGAGAGTTTCAGGGATATTGGATGTCATTGAGGATAGTCTAGATTTTGTAAATGTAATTGCAGTGACATTTAAGCTTGTTATTGGAACATAGTTTCATTGTGGATGAATAATTGAATTGCATTTGTTCAAGTGGTGGTGTATTATTGGTGTTATGCTGGTTTGTGTCATAAGCTTTAATTGTAGGAGCCTTACAAGTTTATTCCTGACCTGATACCGCTTTGATAAATGCTGAGATTTCTATTTCTTGACCAACTAGTCCTTGCTACCATGACTCATTAAAAATCAGTTTTAACTGTCCTGTGACCATTTTTTTCCTTGTGCTTTCTTAAATTATAGTGCTCATCTCGCGAATGGACCAAAATTAAAACATAGAATATGACACAGTCTTGTATTTTACCCATATAATCCATAAATGATGTTGAACCTTTTTTCATTTCTCTAATAAAATACTGGGAATTTGTGAGATATTAAGAGGTTCCCACATTTGCTCCTTTTTTCCAAGCATTTTTTTCCCTGCTAGCCACTTCATTGATATGTCGTTTGGGGGTATGATTGTTGATCTTGGCAATTTTTGCCATGTTTTTTGCTGGAAGCAATTTTCGCCTTGTTAACGTGAAAAAGAGGATCCTTCAGAAAATTGTGTGTGTGTGTGTGTGAATTAGGAGGTTGGGGATTAGTTTTTTGTGCTATGGTTCTAAGAAGGCCAGGATTATATTTAGAGACCTAATATATGTATCTTTCTCCCGCACATTTATGCAGAAAAATAATTCTTTTGTGTTGTAGATAATCATCAATAAAGAAAATAGATCGCTGCTGAACTTAGTGACAAATTTATTGCTATAGTTGAAGGGAACTTATCCTGCTGATGCCCTGCTTTCTTTTGTGAAATTGTCCCTGAAAGAACTCAAATATTAGCTTCAATATGTAGCTTGTCAGAGACCACTCAGTAAACTGTCCTTTGAAAAAGCTGGTGGTTTCTAGTGCAACTTAACCCACACGTCTTCTCTTATATATATATATATATATATATATATTCATTCTTAAAAGAAATTAGAGTGATTAGTTATAATTTAAACCTGCCGAAGTCTCAAGGACCACTCAGCAACTAATAGAAGAAGTATGAGGCACCACCAAAAAGAATGGCATGCCATCATGCACTATGCTTTATTTTTTAGACATAATTGGTGATTGTAGCTGTTTGCTCAGTTGTTCCAAAATTGTTGATGAGCTGATGGAATTTATGTAAATTTATATCCGATTCCTTAGAAAAAAATGAAGTACAATCTAAAATTAACCTCTTTACTAGTTTTAAAACTTCCGGAATATCTAGGTGTAGGTCTTCACAACTTCAAAAATGTTGGTGCTTTTGCTTGTCATTGGCATGAAGCAATGAAGATGGAGTTTGCAAGAACAATTTTTTTTTTTTTTTTTGGGCCTTTGCCCTTGTTTTTCTTTTTTCTTTCTTCTTTTTTAACTTTGAGGAAGTGGTGACCTATATTTTCAACCTTCGGGGCCTGCTTAAGGTAGGTAGTTACCTAGCCTATGGTGACTTGCTGCTGCCTATGGAGATGCTGCAGTTGTGACAATTTAAATGTAGTTAACCAAAAATTAAATGGAGCGGTTACCAAAAATTACTTGTAACATGAAATGCCCATGTTTCTTCCTCTCATTATTAATGCATTGTGATAATTGTTTGTGTGCTGAGCAACACCATAAGAAATTCTGTGGTATCTTAGATGTGGACTGTAATTTTGTAGTATCATAAAAGTGGTCTGTGTATTTAAATTGTTTTTGCTTTCGATCAATCCTTTTTGTTAAAAGCACATACAACCATTTACTGTAACCAAGGCTTTAAAGCTGCACTGATGCAGTGCTGAATTTCCCCTGGTCATTCAGCAAATGGAAACCTGATCTCGCTGGCAGCTATACCTTGTTTAGTATGAAGAGAACCATGCAAAGATTTTGTGAAAGTAATGAATATGAGACAACATAAAGGATTCTAGATTTCTGCTCTTACAAGTTAACTTGCACTTAGATTAACTCAGTCTTGGACGTGCTGCAGTGACTCTCATGTTGTTCTTGCTTTTGAATCTAGTTGCTTTATTCTAGAGTTTTGATGTAGTTCTGATGAATGGCAGGCATCATTTTTTTTTTTTTTTTTCAATGGAAGAAAAGCATCAAGATGCATGGGTATGGCTGAATGATGTATGAACTTCACTGAGAGTGATTTTGTGCATCTTCAATTAGGCTTTTAGGAGTGCTGATCATGTATTATTTACTTTGTTCAACATTGTGGACAGCAGGTCATTGTGCCTGCTGATAAGGCAGCGAAGGAGACCTGAGCTGAATCCTCTTGTGACTATGGATACCCTTTGATCTGGGTGTTTTAGAATGTAACAGAAGATAGTTGTGAGTAAGAGGGGAAAAAGAAGAAGAAAAAGAAGAAAACACAATCCAGAATAAGCTCCGGTTATGTATATCATACTTCTCTTGGAGGTGGCCATTAGTAAGCACAACTCAGAGATGAAGTCAGCTAATAGGTGAGAAAGTTTGTTCTGGTTTAACTTTTATTCTGGATGTAACCTTTATGGAAAGCTGGTAGAATTTAGAATTTTCTACTTTTTATAGGAATTAGAACATCAACTCTGACGAGGTGGAAATCAAGTCAGCTGATAGGTGAGAAAGCTTGCTCTGGTTTAACTTTTATTCTGGATGCAACCTCTATGGAAGCTAGTACAATGTTTTACCTTCTGTGGGAATTAGGACAACGACTTCCAACATTCTAGGGAAATCAGAAGCTCAACTCCTAATCTTGTGATAGAAGTCAAGGACCTGCCAAGGATTCACAGTCCAAAAACCTTAAGCAAGACAATTGTGTGGAGGGCTGGCTTAGTCTTATAAAATCATGTAGCACCTCTTTACCAGCCAATGTAGGGCTATGATAAAGAGCAGGTGTGGTTGGTTAGGGACCTTTAAGCAGGTCTTTGAATGAGTTAATTTGAACATTTGGGTTCCAGCTTGGTTGCATACTAGGGTTATTTGAGCATGGCTGGAGTTCCAGCCAAGTTTGGAGGGTCCTCTCAAATCTACATCATGTCTGTGGTGCAATACACAGGCAGGCGACTGTGATTGAGAAACTGGACATCTCTGGTTTTAGGATCTTGCTCATGATAAAACTGTTGCTTACAACTCAGAATTAAGCGTTTGCAAGCCAGCCAAAATGGATTCGGCTTTTGCATTTCAGTTTTGCATTTTTCAATTGAGTTAAAAGGGAGTTAAAAAAATAATTACACGAAAGCTTATTTGGTATAATTGTTGGGAACTAGCTGATAGTTATTGAAAGCTTAATAGCTAGTATAGGTAGCTAATCTTCAACAACTGTTATCAAGGAAGAGAGGGAAGTTCATCTATCAGCTAGCCTTCAACAACTGTACTAAATACAGCCTCAAGCATTAAAGTTTCGTATCCTTTTATTCATTTAACATTCACATGATATAAAAACTCACATCACCCATCGACTTATTTGTACAAAAGAATCCTTTATCCAAAGGGAAAAAAAAAAAAAAAAAAAAAAAAGGAAAAGAGAGGGAGATAGATTTATGGGTGACATTTGCTGCAATTCCTTGAAATTGGTTTTTTCCTTTTTTTTTTTGGGTTGGTACGTGATAATTTTCTTAATTTTTTTTAGCGCCTTGGTAGAGGATGATTTGCTACTTTAATTCCATGTCTTTTTCTCTCTTCTTCAGGCAATAGCAGTCTGTGGTCTCTGCTATTCTATGCTCTCATTCATGTCCTCTACTTCATTGGGCGTCGGAAATGCAATTTGGCCGCTACCAACTTTCGTTTGGAGGAGGTCCTGATTTCAAATTTCATGAAGAACGGCGATCAGTCTATACTCATATTTTCACTCAGTTCCTGATGCGAATTTGGTAATGGCATGATATATATATATATATATAATACTTTGATTACCTCTTCTTGAGTTGCATTAATCTTCTCCAATCCTCTCTTGCCATGTTTGTATAAATAGTTGAGCAGAAATATGAGCAGGGCATCAATGCATTAATAAAATTTCAGATTGTGGGTACGAAGACTTAATTGCATGGTAATTGGTAGAGTAAAGATCAGAACTTAATTCAATCACCTCATGAAAGACACCAATGTTCCATGAATTGCACCAATCTCTTCTTGCCATGCTGATTGATGCAGGAACGTATATGGGGGCATCAGTGCATTGATTGGAATTCAGATTGTGGGCATGATGATGGGTTGCTAGGGAAGGCCAAAACTCAACATAGGTTGGTCCCGGGGCTTGATTCTTATAATATCATACTAACTAGCTTGGAAGTTGAAAAGAAATCCTACACGATGCTTTTGGATTTAAATCTTTAGATCTTGAATATCAAGTTGGCAACAGCTCACTAAACTAGTAGGATTATATTTAGGCACACCATAGGAGACCCTTTATTATTCCAACCTTAAATGGGTTTCTCTATCAAAAACATTTAGATGCAAGAAATTGCAATACTAGTGGCAGAGGTCGCAACCGGATTGGATTGAGTCATTTCGGATTTCGATCACTTTTGCATTTGGGTTATTTAAAGTAAATCTTAACCTTAAATGATCATAATAGAGTTAACCAATGGGTTGGCTTAAAATTTTTTTTTTTTTAAAAAAAAATTCATTCATGCTTTTTGTAATTTTTTAAGAATTTATCAATGATCAACTCAGTTTTTTCTTTTCTTTTATCCATTTATTAAGTAATAGAGCAGTTAGATACAAAATTATAGCATTATTAGACACTAATAGAAATAATAGTTATAAACTTATAAAATATCAAAATAATATTATTAAACAATAGTCTACAAAAAAAAAATATACTTTTAAAACTAAACAAATATAAATGTTAAATTGTTGATAAGATTACAAAATAAAAATGAATAAATATTAAAAATATGCTTAATCCCATCAACAAAAAAAGAGAGAATAAAATCATATCTAAGGGTATTTAATAAAGTTGATGTTGATCCTTTAACAACACTTAAATTGAAAAATTACACTTTTAATCCTATCATTTATTGAGTCTTATTACATCAACTACATTGTATGTCAAGGAATACAAAATAATAAACTATTAATCATAAATAATCTAATTAATAACTCATAAAATTATATAATGGCATTTAGATAAAATTTTAAAATTTAAAACAGATAAAATTTTAAAATTTAAAACCAATAAAATTTAAAATATATTTTACCCTCGTATCTTAATAACTAATGGTGAGTGATTAAAGCTCATGTATTTTCTAGTAAATATCATTTTAGAATCATTTTAAATTTGGGCCATTTAAGATATAGTTCAAAAAAAAAAAAAAAAAAATTTTACCCTATTTTTTCGGCGGGTTAAGGTCAGGTGATTCGGGTCAGCTTTTTGCCAGTTACCTCTATCCAGTGGCAGTGGAAGGAAACAGGAATTCAAAGAATTGTATTGCCATCAGAGAATAGCCAGAAATGGCAGACTCCAGCTCATCAGCATCAAAGACAGAACCTTCCAATCATTAATAACATATAGCTCATTTATGGGTCTGCTCCCTTGTGACATTATTCTATGCAATGTGGGCTCATACAATTATCTGATTGTTAAATATTAAGGAGTTGAGAAAGCTCTATCCGGAATAAAGATTTCATCAGCAGGTGGTGCTTGAAGCGATCATGCCAGCCAAGAGCTAACAATACAAAAGAAAATGTCCATTTGAACATGTCAGTGTCATGGCCTTATCATGCTTATAATTTCATGTTTATTATTTCGGGTTGGCGGTATGACTAACAGAAGTTGAATTTAATTTCAAAATTGTTTCTTGTAGAGTCATGCAAAGATATAGTTGTTGTCTATTGCCTCAAGAATATCTTTTGGTGGGTGCAAGTAATCAAAATAATAGTAAATCTTGTTTCAAGTAACAAACTATTATTCACTCAACATCTACAGCCAAGCTCAGAAATTCTCACCATTCCTTCTCAAGTCATAGGGAACCCTCCTGCTAGCATAACCAACCCAACCTAACCTACCCTTGGTGGTTAGGAATGTGGCTGCATCTCTTAACCTAATAACTAAAATCACCTAGAGTCACCAATATGGTTATCATTCTCTCATGTTTAGGTGCAAGAAATTCTTCATTCTGTTACATTAATGTGCAAGAAATATTAACTTCCTCTGTCTCGCTAGAGTTCTTACTGCATCTGACAAAACTTCTTTGGAGCTTTTTCAAAATCCTTCACCAGACCCCCTAACAGTTTAGCTTTTCCAGGGTCATAGATTGCTCACCAAATACAAGGAGTGTGGGTCATTAACATGGAGCCATGCATCCCCAAGACACCTTATTTCTTTGGGGATCAAGATTCTTGGACAGGCTAATAATGGAGTAGACCACACATGCACCTTATTCGTTTTAGGATATAGACTCCTGTTAAGTTTGGTAGTCCATCATGCAAGCACCTTTACTTTTTGGGGATAAAGATTCTTTGCAAATGGATAGGGTATCAATATCACGGAACGATATTTTACAAGCTCTTGTCTGCCCGTGTAGTGTTGTAATTCTTTACAAGTCTTCAAATCTGAAGAAGAAAAGGAATCAAATGAAACTACAAGAATTCAGATTACTTTTAACCCCACTATTCTCCGAATCTCCATGCAAATTTTCAAACTTAAGTGACTAAAAATTTTAGTTAAAATTCCTCGTCAAAATGTTTACAGGATCACACTTGAAGAAAATCATCTCTACCAGACTTGGCAACTCCTACACCATCCAGAATGAGTACATGAGTACATCATGAATGCGAGCTTGAGCTTGACAATCCTGGACAACAGTCTACCAAACATGAGGTGAACATTGTTCACATAACCATTGATCAAATCCTGTATGCCTTGGATTGTACAGCTCTCTTCAGGCAACATGCAGCATAGTTTAGGAACCAAGTTGCGTTCTCATTGTTTGGTTATCTCTGGCATCTTAATAGTACAAAGGTTTCTCTTCCCATGGTCCTAGGAGGAGGTAGGTTTGGGATTGCCATGACAACCACAAATTCTCAAACTCCTACAGATACCAACCTCTCCTGCTAAATTTCATTCCAACTGACAACCTTCAGGTCAGATCCTCAACCTCTCCTTAACAGTCAGATCTCTCGAGCATGGCTTATTCCATTACGCTGAATTAAGGTCAATATAGAATCTAATGGTCCATGTATCTCTGGCTACTTCCATTACGCTGAATTAAGGTCAATATAGATATCTAATGGTCCATGTATTGCACAAGCTCAAGCCTTTGTGCCTCCATCCAGGACTTGCGCAGACCAAACTCCATGCAAAAATCCAGCCTGAATCCTTCAATCTCATCTGTGCTTCTTGGTCTTCCTCTTTCATGCACTCAAAATCACCAGCTTGTGACTCCACTGTCACCCGAAATCACATTCAAATGTCCCAAAGCTTAATAATGCCATAATCCTTTGAGCTTTAAGCTGGCCCTCGTATTTACCATAGTCAAAGTTGCACTAATATATCATCTGTCACAAACCCAGCATGATTTAAAGCTTAAAACCATTCACATATTTTCCTGTATGTACAAGTCGAACCCAGTGCTTGTGCCCTGAAACAATTGCAAACTCCATGCTAGACAAAACTTCAAACCGTGACACGTTGGGATCCTACCCACATTAAGGCACCACTGAGGTAAGTGAGGGTATGATACTATCTTTATTTCACAAGTTATTAACCACTAGTTTAAAAGCTGCTTGAAACTTTGGAGCTTCCAAACCTGCCTGGTGGCTAAAAGATGGTATAGAGACCATATGAGAAAATGGCTACACGCTGGATTTACATCATTCAGGAGTCTTTAAGGTTACCATACAATCCTTCCAAAGTTCAACAAATCTTATAGTGCTTCACAGAACTTTCGAAAAGCTTCCAGGCAGTTCTGTAACCATCTAGCATCAGCATAATTTCTAATGTCTACCATACCATGATACAATGAAACCCACTGCTACTCAGTGTGATAGGTATAAGCATTCACTTTATAACAAGCCATTGACATTAAATTGAACATCTTACCAATAAAACCACCAGAATCTGTACCCCTAGTTTGCTGGGTTTCTACTGGGACTTGAATTTGTAGACTTGGCATATCTGTGATACTAGCTTAAATAATTTATATCTGTTGTGGCTGCTTCACTACTATCTAGCCACTACTATCTAGCTGCCCCATCAAGTGAAGCATTCCCTTAAATATTTCTACTTCCACAAGGGTAAGCAGAAGGAAATAGAAGTTAATCCATTCCTTTTCAGAATGAAGGAAATAGCGACCAAACTGTGAGAAGCCAAAATCAGACCCAACAAATACAGAAGTTCAAAGGGCAAAGCCAGCAACATCGCATATCCAAAAGCAACAGGAAATTACAGAGATAAAACTCCATTCATATATCATGACATAAATATAACCAGCCATTTTTGCTGTACAGATACAAGAAGAATGGACAGAAAAAACAGATAGCTACTACACAACTCAACCAAGCAGAGATGGAAGGTTTCACCTTCCTATTGAACTCGAAGGTCACCTTGGCTCCAGAAAAGGAGAAAATTGAACCATGGTAAGCAGCAAAAAGAAAGCAAAGCCACTGATCTAGAAACCATTCATTTCCAAAAGGTAAGTGCGCCGCTTCATCAATGTCTTTGCCGCAACCTTGAATGGCCCATCAAATGCTCCACAAACGAAGGCATCAGTCTCCTTCCTACTGCTATTGCTACCACTACTTCCCTCAGAAGAGGGCTTGATTGCCACCAATGTGGCTCCTTGCAATCCCATCCCACCAGGCAACTCCAAGTAAGGAGCATATCTCAACTTCATGTTGGATGCTGGGACCTGTGTCCTATTAGAAGATGCTGAAGCTGCCAATGGCTTCTCCCTGAACTCCTTCAGCTGCTCTACCCCCATACTCAATGTCCCTTGCCCATCAGCATCAGTCAAGACCAAACTCTTCAGTGTCGGGTGGTCCTTGATAATTGGTTGCAGAAGATAGTGTCTTGTGGAAGCAGCAATTAAGGAGCTGATTGTCCAGACCACACGAAGTTTCAATCCTCCATTTGTGTAGAAAGATTCTGGTATGCTCCCATTGTCTTCTAGTGCAGTTTCTTGTTCAGTAGATGGGGGCTTCCGGTCTACCCGGGTACCTCCCAAAATGACACAATTCTGAAGGGTGCTCCCAAACTCAGCCCTCCACTTCAAAAGAACCCCTTCTTCTGTTCTGACATCTCCGGCAGGGAGTTCGATCCTGAGGTTGCGGATGTGGGTGAAGTTCTTCAGGACTTGTGCAGGGGAGTGGTGGGAGAGCTGTGGGAAGAGGGGTTTGTTCCCGCCATTGGTGTTGCGAAGGTGGTGGAAGGGCTTGAGAAGGGTGAAGATCATGAGCTTTAGAAAGTGGGAGAAAAGATTTCGAGGTTTTGGGGAGCTTGGGTTTAAGCCATCATCAGAGTCACCATCAACTGTGACAACTCGGTCGATCTTAACATAGACATCATGGACTAGAGGAACCAGGGAATTGAATCGCTTTGACACTGCAGAGCAGCGGCCCAGGGACCGGACATCAGCAATCTTGTTGAGGATGAGGAGGACCAGAGAGTCCGGTATACGGTCAAACTGGTCTTGGTCAAGAGATGGGTCGGCATGGATTCGAGTTTTGTTCTGCATTTGCTCTAAGATTGAAGGCTTGCCCTCTCCAATTATCTGTAAATAAGTAAAACAGATGTCCTCCTTTTTTTCAAGTTAGAAAAGTTTTGAACTTGAAAAAAAGGCAAGTTTTGATGCTTGGAGTTCCTTAATCATAAGCCAAGGAAGAAAAGACACGAGCTTTGGGTCTAAGATATGGAGTGGCAACTCTAGTTAGCTTTTGGGGACCCTGCCACTGAAGAAAATGAGAAGCTGAAACCCAGATGAATCATCTGAAGAACAAAAAGACCAAAAATAAAAAGTGATAATTAGAACAGATCTTACATGTATAAAAGCTTAAAAACCATTTAATTGTTCGTGACTTTAAAAATTCTAAGCTTTAAGCAACCCCCAAAAAAAACTGGATTTATACATTAGAAATTCTCATCAAACTAAAGAACAGAACCCAGAAAGGCATCAAAAAATTCCTTCAAACTAACGCATCTCAAAATATCTACTAGCATAAAGAACCTAAATTTCTCCACAAAAAAAAAAAAAAAAAAAAAAAAACAAAGAAACAATTTCTTTTTCTCAATCCATGATCGTCGACAAGATGAAAGCACCAAGATGGCAGAAGAATACCTACGAATCTACTGCTCCAGTACAAGACACAGGCTCCTCGGAAAGCCAATTTCCCGGTTAGAATCTGACCGACCACTTCCAAATCCGAAATTTATCCGGCGTCCCACCCGATCAGAGGACCTTCAGCTCCAATTCAAAAGAAAAACCCCATAATTGGGGAATCTGGGGGTAAAAAGACGGGATTTTTCCGCCTGAATCATACCCGATCCCAAGCCAGCAATGAATCCCCGTGCACGGGGATACCTCCTAGAAGAAATAGACCAAATCGAGTGGGACAATTACGGATTTCCCGAAGAAATCCTGTAGAAATTAAGGTTTCGAAGAACGCTCGAGCTCTCTCCCTCGCTGTGGAGGCTAGCCAGAAGTTGACGAGGTCTCCCTAATATACTGATCCAACCTGAGAGAAAAAGGTGGAGATGACGGCACCGTTAAGTGGACGTCACGTGGCGGGCGGAAAGCCGGAAACGGAGGAACGGCAGATAACGGCGTCAGGTAGTTCAAGGCGGCGAAGGTCGTAGCGACGGAAAATAGAAAAGTTATGATATTTTTATTCGGGATTTTTTATAATTGCACGCGACGGCGGCTCTTCTGACAATAATTAATTCCACGTGATTTTTAAATTTGCGGAGGGGGGAGAGAGTGAAGATCAGGACAATATTGGGTAAAAATATCGTTTAGCAGAAAACATCAGGTGCGAAGCTATGGACATGCTAGGGTTTAGGGCTTGAGACAAGTTGTGGGCCAGATATATCGAATTAAGTGTTTTTTCCTTGCTAATTTTCATAATTTATAATGTTGATTTGGCTATAGTTGTTATTACATACATGGAGGGACCAAGCTTATGGTACAGTTTATGAATTAAAATTCTCATCATAGAACGCAACACTACTGAATGATGATTTTTCATTCATGAAGAACCCATTATGAAATCATAAAAAGTTTATCATCACTCATCCATGAATAAAAGGTAAAGACGTGCACCGCACTTTACAGTGTCAAGCAGAGAATTCTGACTTATAGTTTATCAATCAAGTGTTTGTTATACGGTTTTTTATTTAAAAATTAATATGTATCTAATCATTTTTTTTGACGATCGATATATGTTCGCTAAGTATTTTTCACCTAATGATGATAAACACATGTTATTAATTAAGTAATCATGAGATGAGATTATTGTAGCAAATTACTACAGAAAATGTTGGTAATATAGGGAGCTTTTTCGTGTGGCAGCTTCTTGGCTTCCATAGTGTTAGTCTCGTATTATGCAGATTAATTTTGATTTTGCTTACAAAGGTGGAGAAAAGGCTGATGCAGGTTATGTAATTTAGGGCTACGTAGGCTAATTGCTATGTTTGTTGACTTGGTGCTTCTTGTTGAATTAGTGATGGCTTGGACAAGAATTAAATTACTGGTGGAACAATTAAATGTGGAGACAATGGATCAAAGATGATTTATTTATTATCATCAATCGGTTCAATGATTATATTTATTATTAAGATGTTGATACAATGCATCCCACATTGCACATTTTCTTAAGTCTCTTGTATTTTTTGATGAGAAAATTAGGTCATATATTGTTTGACAAGTTTGGCTTGTGATCTCCAGAAAACTATGTATGGGTTTTTCTGATTTTTTTCCTCACTAATCAATAATTTGCCTTGGAGGATCATGTTGGTTTTGGTTTCACCTCTGAATGACCCAGGAGAAAAAAAAAAAAAAAAATCAAGCTGAAAATTAAAGCGAGTTATGATCTATTTTGACTTTGAGAATTTTGAGCATTAAGCTTTATATCAAGAACTTTTTTTTTTTTCTTTTTTTGGGTTGCTGTTTGTTATGCATATTCCATCGCTAATGAGTTTTTATCGATTCTATCTCGCACGCACAGGTCACAAACCAAACTATATATATATATATATATATATATATATTCTTGCATGCATTCTTAATTTACTTTACTAATCCTAAATCTAACTTCATCTTCTTAATTGAAAAAAAAAATAAAATTTATGATATTTTTGCCTATTTGTAGGGTGATGCTATAAATAATAGTAAGTCTAAGGATATAAGGGTATTGTATAAAGGCATAAGGACATTATAGGATGATATTGAAGGATTTGGATCTAAGTCTAAAACATATTTTAAAAAAATATAATAGCTGAACCCCTAAAAATAATGAAAATTATCAAATCTATCATAAACTAATATTTAATTTCCATAAAATAATTTCATAAAGTTTACAAGTAAGGTAAATGCGAACTATACGTATATAATTATTCATCGTTTAATTTAATTTGAAATATTGCAAGAATATAAAATTTAAGAATAAGATAAATCTCTAAAATAATATTTTGAAAAATATTTTTTTTAGAAAAGTAGTATTTAATTAACAACTTGGTCAGAGCTAGATAAGGGTTTCAAGGTAAAAATTCTTATTTGTTTATATTTATAAAAGTATTAAATATCAAATATTTTAATTGAGATATAATAGAACTATTATATTCTAAAGTCTTACTCAAAAAAGCTATTCAAAAGATAATATTTACATTGCTCCACTTCATATAAGTATTCAAGGTCTATCAGTATATAAGTGATGTCTGATTAGATACATATAAGTATAGGTTCTCATGTACTCTTCCCTCTCTCTCTCTCTCTTTGTATGTGTTTAAATCTTTATGTCCTTATTAATTTAAGGATTCAAGTCTAAGCAAATTCAATCATAAACACTATTAAATCTAATAATAAATACTATGATCAATCATTGATCTACCTCAACAGCCCATTTATAGTGTCTTCTAATCCATATGGATTATGGAATAGATTGGTTTTGATATTATTTATTACATCTCAATGTCTCACCTAAAATGGCTAGCTGAAAAATAATATTTGGATTCCTTAATATTTTATAAGCATTCAAAATTTATTTAATATATAATTATTAAAGAACTAAATATATACGAGCATGAGTCCTTACTAAAACATTATTAAGCCAGATAAAGATTTGATTGCATCATGTACACAATGAACACAAATACATGAAACTATGATTGGGTTAGTCTTTCTGTTGATCTTAATCTAATCACTGCTCCAAATTAGGAGTTTTACTCACGAGCATCAAAATCATCCTTAACAAGATAGTATAAAAATGACCCTGGACGATCATGAGCTGTTAACAACTGACCATTATTTGTTTAAGAAATAAGAAACTCCAACACTTAAATTTATTTTCTTATTCGATACAATAAATTTTTTTTAGCTGTTACAGTGAGATATTGTAAGTTATACCAACTGAGAATAAAACATTTAGGCAATTCTAATTTATTTTACTTAAGTATTTGAATTTTATTATTGCTCAGTATTCTGTGCCGATTGGATCAAGGATGGAAGAGTTTTATTCTAACATTTGAGATGATAACTTATCTCGTAATATTAATTTATATAAAATTATATATATAATAATTTTAAAGAGACGGATGGGAAAAAGGATGTTTAAGAATTGGACAGTTTATATTATAATGATGCTGACTAACAAAGTTTTGAAACAGTTTTGGCTTGGTCGCTAGAAGTTGGCATTAAATGGTCGCACCTTCAAGCATCTTCTCTCCTTTGGAGGGGGGCCACAAGAAAGCACATTTTTTACCTGCTCTCATTTATTAATTTTGGCATTCAAAGCTTTTTGATCTAAGTCTGAAGAGCTATCGGTCGAAAACGAAGGGAGAGGCATTAAATAATAGTTTTTAAATGGTATCATAGATTCTTTTTTTTTTGTATCTAAAAGACAAAGATCATCCATAAGCATGAAAGTAAAATTGCAGCTTTCTAGTGGATTAAATGGACATATTTCCAAGAGTAGAGTGAACTTAAAAATAATCTAGTGACCATGAAAGAGATCACCTAATCAAGTCACTTCACTAATTGGAAATGAATGGCTAAGTAACCTGATGTTCCCCTAAAGTAATCATAAATCAGCATGCCATTTTTCACAACCTTCCTTAAATCTAAGAATTTACTTTTAGTAATGGCTTTTGTATACTTGATCATGGATTTGTAGAGTTGATGATGACAATACTTTCATAAGAAATGAATTGATCATAATGTTCATATTTTATTCATGTTGTACAAAGTGGACAGATCTAGAGATCATAAAGCAAAGAACAAGAGGGAAAAATACAAAATTTACTTGGTTTATCCAGTGGCCAATGCCCATGAGCACAGATAATTGGAAAAGCTACACTAATTATATGAAAACTAAAGAAAGTATAGAAGAGAAAATCTCAAAAACAAAGATGTAATCCCAAAAACCTAAAACCTTCAATTTGACAAAACTTTTGTAAACCTTAATTCCAAATGCTAGATGATGGTTGAAACTTTTATGTGGATGGACATCTTAAAAATTTAGATCAGAAGCTCCTAGCCACTTGCGTAAGATTAGATATAATAGATAAGGAACAAAAAAAACCCCATCACCCACAACGCAAGTTCTTTTCACAAAATATATATATATATATATATATATATATATATATATATATATATATATATATATATATATATGAATATACATACATCTCTCTTTCTCTCTCTCTCTCTATATATATATATATATATATATATATATATATATATATATATATATATATATATATATATATATATATATATATATATATATATATAAAGTTGGACTTGGTTACGCTCATATATAACCAAGCCTCAAATTCATTTATCCTTTTCAGTCTTGGATTCACATAGATCTTGAAGCTATCCTATATTTTTTTTCTTTAGCATCCATAATCTATGTGGATTTAAGGATAAAAAGAATGATCGAATTTAGGCTTGGTTACATGAGTTGGACTTGGTTATATTTGTGTGTAGCTAAGCTTAAATTTATTTTTTATTCATATTATTATATCTGCATAGATTTTAAAGCAAAAAAATCATCCATAACCATTATTAGTTACTTTAGAAAAAGGAATAAGATACGTGGAGGTTAGACACGTGATATGTAAGCATTTGCTGCCTGTTTCATCATCCCACCGCTATAAATATGCTTCATTTCTCACAACGCATCATATGTTTCTGTTTATCATCTAAAATAGGTTTTTATCGATTCTGACTAGCTGTTTATTCTAAATATATTAATATTTATTCTGTATAACAAGCATTTATCATCACCTCCGACAAAGTCAGTATTTATTTTCATCATTTATTTATTTATTATTTATTTATTTTATTTTTTTTTGAAAAAAAAAAGCTAACAATGGTTAATGGGTAACTCTTTGTTTTTCAGATTTCTGCCTATCTAATGATAAAGATAGTTATCAGATTTAAGCTTTATTACACATAAATATAACTAAATCTATCTCTTAGTTTATGATTTTACTTTTAGATTATTGTTGATGCAACTCAATCAGGGTGCAAACCTAACATGGGATTACCATAGGTTAGGGAGGGATGTCCAAAATGGAGTGTGATTGTAATGTTGAAATATACTGAGAGAGGAATTACTAGATCTCAATGAATGCATTAGAGAAAACAAACCCGAGAAGTCCTACTCATAAGTGCCTATATTCCTGAGCCCACACTGGGCATTTAGTGGACCCCAAACAGCCAGAGGTCCTCGTTAGGTACACGCATATATGCGGATGAAATATTATAGGTTACTTGAAGGCCGTGATCTATTGTAACAACCGAAATGTAGACAACATGACAATGACTTCAATAAAAGTTTAAAGTTTAAACCAAGACCCATGGGCATGCTTTTTTTTTTTTAACCTTTTGTTAAGCAACCCAAGAGTGCCTTTGGGTCCAAATGTCCCATTTCAAATCCATAGATCTATTGACAAATGTTTATTGCTTCCATTATCCTTGCATGCACCCCCCATTAGCATTATGCTCTCAGAACCAAGAATTATTACTGCTACGACGACAAATGTTTATTATCATCATGCTTCATGAAAATTATTCAATCATCAAGCAAGAGGACACCATGCCGACAAGAATCCAACCACTATCCAGATCAGCATATTCAGTACAGGACCACTCAATTTGTTTGCACATGCTTGCCAACTTATTTAAACACTCTTGTCTGAAGTCACCAACCCAATGAGCATCACTTGAGCAAACTCACCTTCATATATATATATATATATATATATATATTTCCTTATGTTTTTAAGAATCAGATGGAATTTTTCTGTAATTACTTAGTTTGGCTTGTTCAAATGGATCCAAGGGAAAGAGAATGTGGATGAAATGATCCCAAGCAACTCTCAATGAGCATTTAATGATTTCTTTTGGCATTCCAGATTCATCCGATCTGAGTACTAACTGATGTGTCCATCTCACTTGTATGCATCCCATTATTCTTTCTGGGCTTGGCCATGGACCACCAGCACCACCATCCAATATACTTTATTGGCAGCCTGTGAGGTTCCAAGTGTGGCAGTCATTTTCCAAGTGGCCTTCTCTTTCTGAGCCTTTCCATGAGAGGTATCACCAAAGAGAGAGCTCTCTTTTGAGCAGCTACATGTGAGGTTTCCATCCTTTAAAGCATAGGCCCATTCACTGAATGATAGACAATGGCACAACTGGTGAAAGGGAATTTGTTTCATGTTGTTATCAGCATCCCTTCATTCCTATCCATTAGAGCTTCCTTCTCTTGGAATCAAAGACTTATCCCATCTTTCGGTGCTCTCACTAGGAAACAAGAATGCATATCTAAAAAATTATTTAACGTAGTTATGTATTCATGGGATTAGTCCCACATTAGCTGGAGGTATTGAGGAGAATTGTTCTTGCGAAAGAGAAGTTTTGATGTCTACCTAAAACAAAATGGAGAAAAAACAAGATAGTTCTAATGGATCATGGAAGGCTACAGAGAACATTGATTCTAAATATTTAGACACTAAAGTTCTAAGAAAAAGTTATTGTCATGGTTAGTTTTTTGTCTTTATAATTTGTTTTGCGAAGTGTTTTTCAATTGTTTGGGCATCAAAGCAAGCCCTTTTTGCATGGTTGATGGCATAAAAAATTAATGTCATGTTGCTTCCCACAAAAGTATGGGAAACCATTGTATCTCTGTGCTCATGTTGAATCGTAACTCTCACGTAAATTATACTGCAATTTTTTAGCCAAACTTTTCTTTTCTTTTTCCTTGCGTCCACTTGCATGTTGCACCCTTTTCATGTCATTCTCCATTCTCCATGAGATAAAACCTTCGCAAGTTAAGGCACCATGGGCTCACAAAGATTTCAGAACATGCTAGAATGTGACTATTGATTTATGTTGGCCATCAACCTACTATGATGGTTTGGGACTGGCTATATATTGCACATAAGTAGAGTTATCTAGTAGATGTACGCATTAAAATAAAATTAAAACACCTTGTCCCACCTCCTATGACTTGATCCAAAACATCAGCTAAGACACTTAGCTCAGTAAAATGTCTTTTCCACCACCTCTTCAGCATCTCCATATTCAAAAAAGAAACCAAGTAGGTAAAATCAATCATAACTCTTCATATAACTTGATAGTCAGGTGAGGGACAAATCAAATCAGTGGGTCCATAAGTATTTTGGTGTATTAGACTTCAACAATCAAATAATTCGAAGGTTTACACTAAACAACTTCCTCTCTACTCAACTTCTCTTTCCGCCCTTCGTGTGTGACTCTCAGCATGTGAACTTGTTCCTTGCAGTAACCAACGACATCTAATAGAGAACAAAGAAGGGATGTCAGCTTACTGTGGGGTTTGGGAATCATCATCATTGAGTCAATGTTACTTCTGCTCACAAAAAACTTAATAACTTCAGGAAGAAGCCAGTCAGCCATCATCACCTCTTCCCCAATTTAGAAGGAAAGTAGGCAGGGTTTGTCTAGAGATTGCACTTTGCTGTAAAGCTAGCATTGGACAAAGAAATTGGGGGAACTAGTAGACTATTAGAAGTGCACTAGTAGTAACTGAAAATGTTATTTATTATCAAAAAAAATCATAGCACACATGGCTGTTTATATTGCCTTAGTTCACATCTTCATTCTTATATCCTCATATTTCTCAAAATATTTAATGAAAAATGCTTCAGAGTGGCTTTAAAGTGCACATGAAAAGTTTATCAGACCTACAACAGCAAACTTAACTTTAGAATCAACCAATTCATCTTATTTAGCTACAAATCTATGAGCTGCACTAATCTCTCCTTGCCACTTGGCAAGAAGATTATTCACATAATTTACAGGAGCCATGTTTGTAGGTCAAAATGTTGCATGTCGAGTAGGGCTAGTGCTAGATTTCATGTTGATGTTTAAGAGGTTAACCTTTTGTTTTGGTTTGGTCCAATTTCACAAGATCAAGCCTAACCTTGTTTAGTTCCAGTCTGGATTGGCCTGGCAGCAGCAGCATCTTTATTCGGCCTAAGAGCAGTAGGTTGGTTGGGAGGCCAAGATAAATGGAAAGCCTTCAAGGCTTGTCCTGCTTGATGTGGGATCTAATTATGTTGTTAATTTCTTAACCTGAGCATCACTGCATGTGCCTAGCTTTAATAGTAGGGGCTGCACATATTTGAGCCAGGCTTTGATGGTAATAATTGTAGGTTCCATTCAGCTTTGGTCCATGCTGATCACCAGTTTTTGTCCTTCTCCTTTTTCACTTTGAATACTAGGAATTTGGCTGACATCTAGACAATTCTTCAAAATTATCTACCTAACATCTAAATAAATTATCTAGAAGGAGCCATCCTGGATTAGAATGGATCATAAGATGCAAACTTGGTGAACCAAACTCTTGATTGAATTCTTCTGTGCTACAATGTGGTTTCAAAAGTAGCCTCCCATTATTTCAACCAACAAAAAAAAAGGTTGGCCTTGCAATAAATTGAAAGTTGGAAAGGAGGGGATCAAAGGTTTGGGTAGTCCTAATAATTCAAATGTTTGTCACCTTCCCCAGATTTCTATAGTTTCCCTGGAAGCTGCAGACAGAAAAATAAGCAGCTTAGCATCAAGTCTTTTGTCACAAAGGCAACTTGAGTGTATGTGAATCAGTAAATGACAAGGGAAGTATGCACTTCTTGCCAAGTTGAATAGCAGCTAACTCACAATGTTGCCATCTTTGTGTGTGGTACTGGGGAGAAGACAACCTTAACTTGAAGCTTAAATGGTCTGAGTTGATTCCACAATATGCTCTTGGTTTGGCATTTTTGCAGGTTGAACTTGGTTGGATTGTACCAGATGGAGATGCTACAAGTACAATGAGTTTTTGAGATGCTTCCTTTTCATATACCTTGGCTAATTGAACTATTCTACTAATTGCTTCAGTCTCAAGCAGGTTCCAGAAAGTTGCCATGTGTGAGAGCAGGGAATGGCACACTTATCAATTCTTAACTTCAGTCTGATCACACTAGTTTTCTTGTATCTTCTATTAACATGTTGAAGGTAAGAACTGAATCCATGTGATTTATACTCAAAGACTTTTATGATGATCTGTAATCCAGCTTCTGCATAAATTGAAAAGTCCTTTTCAGAAATATGTTGTAATGCATTTGATATGCTGTATGTTGATGATGCAATCCCAGCTTTATGTAAACATTTTTCTTGTGCTGTAAATATATGAGCCAGTTTAGATGCCAATCTCTTAGTTTTCTTAGTTCAACTTAATTTTCCCACTAAGATGTTAGAATTTTTCTCATCATGTGGACTAGCATAGTTATTCTTAAATTAAAACCCAGATTACATGAATGTCAATTTAATGGAGTAATTATGTAAGCTCATTATGCTTAGTAATTACCATTTATGTTATTAGATTATTTGATGTACCTTATGATGGTATCGATGGTAGAAATTCTGGATTTTATAAATCCAAAATAGGATCGATAATCTCAATATTATAAGTAAATGTGTACGTATAACATTAAATAAATCATACACGAATTTATGGCAAGATTCATATCTCCCTGCAATGCAAAATCTCATTAGGATTTTGTGTTTGCAAAACCTTATTAGGATTTTGTATGTGATAGGAGAGAATTCTTTCCTCAATCCTATAGGCAGTAAAAGTATTACGTCTCAGTGGAATTATAGGAATTATAAGAATATTTATAGGGCAAAGGTAGGAACTTTTGCTTATGATAATAAAACTTTATAATGCGTATTTTACCCATTATGAGCCACTTATTCATAAGGCCTATATTTAACATAAGCCTATACCACTCTAAGGTGCATCAAATAGCCCAGTAACATAAATGATGATCACAACTACAATGGTCTCACAAAAAGTACTCCATTAATTCAATATTCAATTAATCTAGATGATGCTTATGTTAGTCCGGATACTAAAAAATTTTTAGCAATCTGCTACTTGAATAGTATATGTCATGATTTTTAGGAAAACATTTCTCCAAATTAAATAAATATAGTCACAACAGAGAATACCAAATTTGAGTAAGCATCTTTCAAACAAATTTGAGATTATAAGTATCCAACGATGTAGAATATCGTATCCGAAAGGAATATAGAATATTATACAAGTTAATGTATAAAGAGTCTCATGATCAAAAAATAAAGTACGGAAGTGTGGTATACAGAATGCATAGCAAAATATGATAAATATACAAACTATGAAAATGGTCCAAGCATCCATTCAAAATGTATTATTTCATATAAAGCCCACTAAGACTGGTCAAAGTGTCTCATATTGCAATGCCAGAAATAATGTCATAAATAAATATAAACGCGCGCATAATAACAATATATGGCATGAATAATAATGCACAATATTTTTAAAAATAATATAAAGATAAGTATCAAAGTTGCAACTTTAAACTCTCACCAACTTAAAACATCAAAAGACCTAACAATTCCCATATAGCTTACATATTCTTCAAGAACTTTGGAAACAAAGTCTTTAGTTAGTGGATAAGCAATCATATAGTTAACAACCTCCAGATAGACAAATAATATGAGGCTTTGAAATAAAATTGCGCAATCAAAGAGCCTGACATCCTGACAATATATTACATACTCCGCCTTGTTAATTGAGTTAGCTGTGAGTGTTTACCCAATACTATTCCATAAAATAGCTCTTCTTACCATCAAAAAATATAAATAGAAATGAATCTATCATTAATTGAACAACTTACATTCTCAATATCAATATATCCAATCAACTCATGATGATCGGATTACCTATAAGTGAGCTTACAAACTTTAGTTCTCTGCAAGTCTTTCAATGACTCAATCCAATATCACTCAAGTATTTCCAAAAGTGCACTTATTGCATGCATCAGGTTGGCAATGACCTAGATCAAACTTTGGCCCAAACTAGGCTGTGGCCCAGTTTAAAATAGAGGCCCAAACATGCTTGGCCTATGAAAAACCAAAAAAACAAATATTCCCCGTTATCATCGCAGAACTCTAGGCATTAAATTATAGCCAAAATAGTGAACCTATACTATAGCCGAAGCAAAATCACATCCCATTTCATGCCCAAATCCTAATTACGTCCCAGACTCATCCATGGACCAAACTCAGAGCCCAGACAATAGTTGGGTCAAACTTATAATAGGTTAACAAATAGTCCAAAAATAAATCGTAGCACATTCCCATAGTCTATGGCTTAGGCCAAATGTAACCAAGCCAAGAAATGGCTTAGGTCCATCCAGGGCACAAAACATCATCTGAGGTCCAAACTGGCTCATGGCCCAGGTGGAAGCATGCATGGACTCAACAGTAGCCTAGCCTCCTCATATTCTACATGCTGACAATAGTCAGATTAGGTCTATGATAAGCTAACCCATGGCTCAAAATTAAAACCATAGCTCAGGCCAAAATGGTTGGGACAGGGACAAACACAAGCACGTCTAAACAAGTCAAGGGAATAAGGATCCACACCATTCAAAGTGATATCAAATGCTCAACAATTTTGGTCCAATTTGGTAACATTTTTGACTGCTGCGATCAAGCGATAGGTCTAGATGGGCCTTCACTCATGATCTGTGCTCCGATTTATCCAAGACGAGGGGGTTCGTCCGATCTTGGGCGGAGTCACGGATTGGGCCAAATAGGAGGAAGATAACCGAATTAAATTAGGATTCTAATCGTTGCCATGACCGGCTGAAGGTCACCGAACTCTTTAAGATTCTCCCAATCTCGTTCATCCCCGACCGGAGTCCGATTAGGACTCTTGCCGGAGAGAAAACCAAAAAGAATCCTTATCTCAAACACCGTCCGCAAGAAAAAATGGCTATGGCCGGAGATCTGGCGGTAAGGACGCTGAAGAGGCCAAAAACAATGGGATTCCCATCGCCGATAAGGGGGAAAAAAACAAAAAAAAGTTCGGTTTTTTTTTTTTTTATTTTTTTTTTTAGGTTTTTTGGGGGTCGTGAATCTCTCCGGTCAGTCTCTCCCCGGTCACCAGCCATCGGTCGATCTCCTCCCAAAACACCGACTATTTGGCCGGTATTTGGCCAACAAGTCTTCACCCAAAAAAACAGGGCAACACGAAGAAACGGGAATAGGGCTTTGAAAAAAAAAAAAAAAAAAAAAAAAAAAAAAAAAAAAAAAGCCCGGTATAAGCTCGAATAGCCATTAATAATGTGGAGAATTACGGGATAAATGGGGAATAAGCAACCGGTTTTTCATGGAAAAATAAATTTCAGGGTTTTTTTATAGAAAAATCAACCAGACCTTCTCGTCAATATATATATATATAATACATATATGAATTCGATCCAATTATGGATCAACAATCCAAAAATTAAAAATCAGAGCAACTCCAATCTTTCACACATATAAAATAAAAATAATATTTAATATGTTTATACACATAACTCATATATAAGATTATTCACACAGCTTCCATGCCAATTAATAAAAAATTTATATTTTATAAATCTAAAATAAGGTCAATAATTTTAATATAATATAAAATAGATCGTATCTAAATTTCTTGTAAGATACATATATCCCTGCAATATAAAATCTTATTAAGATTTTATATGTATGATAAGAGAGAATTCTAGAACTCCTTGTAATAATAAAATTTTAGAATGCATACTCTATTCATTATAGACCATTTATTCACAAGATTTACACTTAACATAAGCTTATACCGCTCTAATGTGCATCAAATAGCTTAATAACATAACTAATGATCACAGCCATAATAGGCTCATAAAAAATACTTCATTAATTTGACATTCAATTAATCTAGATGATAACTATATTAATCCATGTATTGAAAAATTTCTAATAATATGGACTTTATGAATATGTAGCCCTTAATTGGTAAGGCTTATATTAAATTATTTATCATAAGGAGTGGTTCTTATCCTTACTCTGTAAATATTGTAGTTAATCCATTAAATCATAATACTTTTTGTAGCCTAGAGAGAAGAGAGAAGTTTTTTCTTTGATTACATTTACAAAAATTATAATCAAATCCTGGAATACAGAGCTATGGATTCTTCTAAGAACTTAAGTATGATTTATTTTTATTAGGTACATGCATTTTTATATTATTGAGATTAGTAATCATGTTTAAGATTTATAAAATCCAAATCTAACATCTGAATTCTTCTATTGCAACCCTTAGCAGACTTGCATCCACTTTTTTGCCCCAGTTTGCTCTTGTACCCAAAAACTTGAGGACTTTGTGATGTCTACACGCCATCAAAGACCATTCATTACTTGATGCTCTCACCATTGACCACGCCTCCATCTTTTCAAATGAAATCCTTCCTAAAACCCTCCATCCAAACGCATCTTGAGGGTCTGTCAAAAATAGCAACCAAGAGCGATTTGATGAAGGCCTGCCACAGATGTTTGAGGCTCATCCATTGATGGTGGAGTGCTTGAGATCACAGAGAATGGCTGGACCAAGCGCCAACAGCTCAATGGTACGTCCAATGTTTTTGATGTGGTGCGACTTCTAACCAAATTTGGATAGAAGGCTTCATTCTATTAGGACATGGTTGCAGTGATGGATATAAGAAATTTTTTTTTTTTTATTTTTTTATTGGAACGGAATACACTGTTATTCTAACCTAGCTCGATATTTAGAATGGAGATACTTCAAGACGCATCGATTGAAACTTTATAACGATGATAAAATTGTTCCTTCTCAACACTTCAGGCAATAATTCATCTGATATCCCATGAGATATTCTACCAGACTTTGAAATCATGATTATATTTATCCACATCCGAGGATATCAATCAAGCATCTCTAAAGATGGGGCTATTATTAGGTAAATCTAATTAATAACATGTCTAATAGATTAGACCTATCAATCAATGTGCACACATTGATGGAGATCACAACAGTATGCAGGTGAAAACCATAATAGTATGATCATTGATAGACTTGATCTATTAGTCATGTGACAGATTAGGTTTATCCAAAATTGGCTCATAAGGATGCATTTAATGTATATGATTAAAAAAATGGCGATGAGAAGTTAAAAAAGAATAATATTTTTTTTTACGAATTTTAAAAGTGTAAAAGTTTTTTTCTTTTAGTTATATTTGATTATGTTTGTGTTTGATAAATGATGAAGTTATTTAATATTTTGTTAGTTTTAATGTTTCGATATTAATAATTAAAAAAAAAAATTCTATCTTATAATATATATAAGCTTAGAAGAGTAACTTAACGTCCCTTTGAACTCACATACTAAACGCATCCAAATGGCGAGACCACCCAAATCCAAATCAATGGAATGATTCAAATCGATATCACAAAAAATGATGAGGGATGTGAGATAAGATCCAGCGATCCAATTTATATATAAGACTGGTGTAATACATGGAAGCCATTGGATATTAAAGAAGATATTTTTACAGCAACGAGGTATGACCTAAACCGTAATATCCAATGGCCGGACAAGTAAAGAGGTCCGTCGCAAAAAAATCTCCCCCTAAACACGCACTCGGTATTCAAAAAAAAAAAAAAAAAAACAGATGTCAGCATCATCAACGTATCATAAACACCAGCAGTATATTCACCACCAACGGAACCACACCGCCGTTAAAAAGGATCCACCTCAGCTTTGCACGACTTCGAAGTAATCTTCGAATCCGCCGTCAACTTGTCCACCGTCGCGTCGCAGCGCACCTTCACCGTGAACGTCCACGTCGTCACGGCGCCAAACTTAACCCTAACGGGGACTTTAATTTTAAGCTTCAGTGGTACATTCCCGCCGTTCTGTGCCGTTGCCAAAGCCTGGGACATAGCGGCGGATAAACGGATCCCTGTCCCCGTCAACGCCGTTTGAAAGACCGTCACGTTCCGTTTCCCCTGGTAAAAGGTGGGCCAGACGCCGTCACAGAGGTCGACACCATCGTAGCTGACCACGATGGAGCTGCCGGAGCGGTAGTAGATGCCGATCTTTTTGTTCGGGTTGTCGGCGCGGATGGAGGCGTCGAACTCAGGCGAGAGGACGGCGGCGGAGAGGTTGAAGCCCTTGACGGCGAGGGCGTCGACGGAGTACTTGGGGATCTTGGGCCGGAAGACGAGGTAGAGTATCCCGGCGGCGATGGCGAGGGCGACGATGAGGAAGAGGAGGAGGCCGGCAGTCCAGGCGAGGCAGCGGCAGCAGCCGCCGCGGCGGCGGAGGGCGCGGCGGGTGTAGGACTGGAAGCGGCGACCGTTCTCCGGCGGGGGGACACGGAAGACCTGGTCCTTGGGGACCTGGATCACGTACGTCCCCGGCGGGGGCTTGGGCTTATCGGCGAAGGTCTTTGGGGAGGCGGGGCTAGTCGGCCGGGATGTCGCCGCCGGTTCGGCGGGGGCCGCCGCCGACTTCTCCTCGTTGTTGAGCGATCCGTCGGGGTGGACACGGTCGGCCGTCATCGCCGGAATCTAAAGCAATATCTGCCCAACAAGATCAAAGATACGTTCTTTTTAGTTGCTCTGCAAGAGAATGCCACTGATCTAACCTTAAAAACAAAGAACACTCCGAACTTAGAACTCCAAGTTTCCGAGCGAGGAATTGGAAAAAGGAAGCCAAACTATGAAAGAAAACAAGGAAAAAAAAAGGGAGAGTAACGAAGGAAACTGAGAACTCTGAATAAAATATGGAGTTTCAGCGGGCTTGACGGACAGATATCACCATTCACAACAGAAGAGATTGCGATATTTTTCCATAAACGGAAGAAAACGTGGAGAAAAGCTTGGGATTTCGATCAGCAAAACCTTCCATCAAAGCGGAAGAAATGAAGGAAAATAAATAAGAAAACCAACAAAATTAAATCCGAGTACTACCAACCTTATAGAAAGAGTGGAAAGAGCTTCTTCTTCTCCTTTATTTTTCCCTTCACTTCTAAAACTCGAACTCGAGAGAAGGGATAGGTGAAGGTCGAATAAAAACGCGCGGCTTCGGGAGAGAGAGAGAGAGAGAGGAGCGGTGAGGACGACGACAAGGCCCGAGGGGAAGAAGGCAAGCGGCGAAACAGTCCGAGGCACGGGACGCGAAGCCTTCCAACTCGTTAAGTAAAGTGGCGCCTCGAATGCGACAAAAGACCGAGTAAACTAATTAAGGTTTCTTGCCTCGGTAATTAATTAATTCTATTTTATATACGGAAGAGGAGGTGACTCGCGCCATCCCCATTCTATCACAGCTGTCACGTTATTATGGACGGTCATGATTCGAGAACAGATGATTTCAAATGCCTTCCGGCTTTTTGCGACCGTTGATTCGGAGCACCCCGCAATAGTTCATGCCGGTTGGTCGGACCAGATGGCTAGCTGGCTGGCCACCACGAGTAAAACGACGAAGAGTGGTCTTAGTTTTTTTTTTTTTTAAAAAAAAAAGAACAGAGAAAAAAAAAAAGAAGAAGAAGAAGAGAGAGACCGTTGTTGGTAGAAGAAAGGAAACAACTGAGTCCAGCTCACTGGAATATAAAAATAAATAAATAAATAAATAAATAGGATATTATATGGGGTTAGATTGTAGCCTCTGGCTCTTTGAGCCCATTTGGTGGACAAAGGAACGTTGGAACGTTTCCAAACACCGCGTTATAAAATTTGTTATTAAATCGCGTGTGTGGTTTTGATGAGAGAGTTCGAGCGCCGGCTTTTCAAACAGTAAAGCACGCGAGCTCGTTCCATCTGAATGGGCCGCACGGCAAATTCTATGCGAATGAAGGATCTGCCATTAATTTTTTTTCTGAGAAAACGTGGAATCAACTGCTCGAATATGACTCGTATAATTTTTTATGCGTCAAATTTGCTTAGTCGCCTCATGCAGAGTTCTATGCGGACGTCCGTGACTAATTAGGAAAAATAAAATAAAATAATATCTCTATGGTTATCCGAAAATATATCTTATTTTTGGTCAATGGAGAAATGAATTGCTGATGGCCGTTGTTCCTCGTGACCGCAACGTTACAAACAAAAGAGTCCCGTTCTACGGCTGGTGTTTTGTGAGAGAGGCGGGGCCCACGCGGGTGGCCGTTGGGTGCCCGTTCCACGAAGGCACGCCACCAGGCCCTTGGTACGTCCGCGGTTTACTGGCTCCTCCGCGTGGCGGCGTCAGGCCGGAGCGATTTTTTCTTTCTCTAAAACACACCGACTTATCCAGCACCGCAGAAAACACCCACTGATTGGACTCCGGTCACGTGCTTTAGAATTCGCGCGTGGGTTGGTGGCTTCCGCTAGGGTGCGCGGATTTGCACACCGAGTTGCGGTGTGGAGAGGATACGATGCCTGCGGTCGTGTGTATAGTGGGATCCAGCTGTCTGGGATAGGCTGGATACTGCACGCAAATTTAGTCAGACACGACACCTACTATCCATGCTTGGGATATCTACAACAACCAGATGATGCGATCTTTGCTCTTTTATTAGCTGATTGGGTTATGAATGCAGCGCTTGGTGCTTAATTTATTATCTTTGCTGTTTACATTGATAATAGAGGTGAAGATAGGTGCAGAGTTGTGCATATTATCTTACTTGTTGTCACTGCTCTAATTTCTTATATAAAATAATTTAGTTTATCATGATAATTAAATAGAGTATCCAAGAATTATAGTCACTCAGCTAATTGGACAATGCAGCTAGTCAACAAATCTCCTAGTTAGCATCGATTCAGGTCAAGCCATTCGCACACACGGTTGAATTCTACATTATTTTGAAGGTATTTAATAAATAATCCTTAAAAAGATAAGACTATAATTTTTAGTCTTTATTGGCTCATATATCTTTTGATTTTTATTCATACTTTTTTGTTCATTGTATACATTTATTTTATTAGTGTATACACTTATCTGTCAACTATATATATTTATATTTTTTTTGTACATACTTATTTATCTATTATATAAATTTATTCTATCAATATATATATTTATCTATTTACTTATATACTTATCAAGAACTGCTTGTTGAGTAAAAAATAGTATAAAAGCTTTTTGTTAAAGCATGATTCGCGAAAGAATTAATCGTCCAGTTTCTCTTATTTTGACGTAGATTCGGTTGTTATAACCATGCAAACAAAGTCTAAATATTGTTTAAAGGTCATATGAGCAGGGATGGTAATACTTATTTATTTAACTTGATATAATTTGTTGCATGTCAGATAAGCTGAACTATTTAATAAAATAATTAAATTTGATTCTGAATTGTTGATCCATGTCATAAATGAGTAGAGTTTTAGATTGATAAATTTTTGGTTACCCCTACGAGTAAGGGGTGGGAACTAACCTGCCAGGTTAAACATGGATGCAAGCTGTATTCAACTTTCGTGCAGGCTCTGGCTGCATGCAGGAAAATGTACAAAGTTGTTCAATGTATCTCACATGCGTGAATGGCATATAGCCTTTTAAAAATTAATTAAGCCTCACAAGCTAATCACAATGGCTTTCTTGAGCACTATCTAGGGGCCATCTATTTTGTATTAGTGTTTGAAGGGAGCTGCACCATAGGAATGCAAGTTGCCGTGCAGTACTATGCTCCTTGTTTGATGCCAATATTTGAAACATCTATCAAGGATTTGCCACATTACCTTCTCTAGTCTTAGGGTTCATAACATATTAATTCGTGCATGTATCTTGAAGTGGCTACGATGTATTCCATGCTGGCTATTGTTTGCATGGTCAAGATCTTTAAGTATGGGTTGATCCGGAGGTTGGGATCGACCATCATCCCCATATGTCTTTAAGTGTGGGTTCATCGATTGGTACCCTCCACCAAGAGTAGAAATGCAGCCATTGCCTAGTCTTTCTTTGATCCATTCCAACTGCAAGAAAAGTCTGGCCATATCAAATGACTCACCAAACTTAATTCACTAACCACCTTAACGTGGCGTCAATGTTGAACAATCTATTCCATTTAGTTAAGTCAAGACTTGGAGATATTCCTACAAGAGAGTACATGATGAGGAGGGTATTCTGGCTTGTGGAAACCATTACAGGCTACGTGTCTCATAAACAACCATAATGAAACAAGCTAGCTATTTCAATTTTCACACAGGATCACGAAGCCTTTGACAAGGTCACACCAACTCCACTTTCTTTTAGAGATGTTCTTTAAACGTTGTTATCAACACTAAGGCAAGGAAGCAAAAAATTTCCAACTTGTTGAAATGACACAGGTGACCAAGTAAAAATATCTGAAAGAAATTTCAAAGAGGAAGCCATAACACACACACACACACACACACACACACACACACACACACACACACACACACACACACAAATTTCCTATGATCATTAACACTACTTAATGTGAGAAAAGATGGCTAAAAGTCTTCAGACAAAATAATTAACTATGTTCATGCATGATAACATGAGAGTAATACCTGATTTTAGTTAAGGATCATCTTGGTCCTAAATTAAACAAGTCATTCACATCATCCAATTAATTATTTGTATCATTTCGCTTTCACATTTTGCAATTAGATTTGACATGAGCCATTAGAAATTTGTCAAATATGATAATATTGTATGAGCGGCATGCATGCACTTGTTAGGGACATTGAGAGTCAGAAAATCCAGGTGTATGACGCTGCATGACTGAGACACATCCATCATCTTCTCTCATGCATTTGCGTACAATGTGCACAACTTTAGCTCTTGATGGGTGTATCATGATGAAGATTGACTTTAGCTAGGTCTCTTATATTGGTTTTCCTAATCCTAAACCACACAAACTGCTCTGTGGTTAAAGAAAAATCTAATATGAACCTATGATATGACTTGATTAATGAAAAATCTAATATAAAATAAAATTCTTATTTTGCTTAAGTCTAAATTAAGGCTGCAACTGGGTTGGATTGGCTAATGATCTAACCAAGTCCCGATCCATATTTAAAGACCCATGAATTAGATTGGATTTGAAAATTAGATCTGATTTAAATTTCCAATCGATCTGAGTCCCATATTTTTTGACTCGACTTGACCTAACCATGATTTATCCCAATTTATAAGCTTTAATAATATAAATCTTATTTTCTTGACTTCACTTATCTTTATAAATTCATTGAATGAACTTTAATTTAAACTAGTTTCTCTTTTCATATTAACAACTAAATCTCCTCCCACCTTTTTTCTCTAATTATATCTAAATATTTCTATTTTATTATTTATTTTGATATATTTTTATTTATAATGTCTTTAAGTATATCAATAAATATTTTAAATATCATAATTTATAAATTTAAGAATAATCATTTACTTGAATAGAATTAAGAGTTTTTGGATAAAAATTTAGGTTTTAGTTGATTTTTTTAATCTCATTTAAATTTTTTAATGGTTCTATATTTAATTATTAATTACCAAATTTTAATAATAAAATAATAGTTAGATGTCTGACACAAATACAATATTTTAGATTGGATCTGAATAAATTTAAATGATCTGTTAGGTTTATAATTCCTTGTATAGGCTTAATTCGATCTGATTAATAAATGAATTAGATCCAGATTTAAAATCAATACTCGAATATAAAATCAGATCAGATCAGGATCAAGCAAGAACTAATCCAATCCAACCTGTTTGTAACTTTAGCCAAATCCCAATAGATAGACTCTAAAGATCTATATGTCGATGTAATTGTTTCAGTGTAAGGTTGTGCTTAGATGTTGATTAAAGGGTGGCTAACCTAAGGACCAGTAACGAACTAAATATATGAAAAGATATGCAATATCTTATCCAATCAGTTGGTAAAAAAAAATGGATAACTATTTAAAATTATTTCAGAAGAGAGTAAAAGAATTTTAGCCACCTTTTTGCTATCATTTTGGTCCTTGGATGGCACTGAAGTTCTTTTATTATTATTCCTTTAATTTTATAAAAGATAATAATAAAGTCCTTGATAGGGATGAAGGTGGCTTGGATAATATCTATTTGAATTCAATTTTGCATTTGAATTTATCCATATATGAATACAAATTTGAGCATCCAACCAATATTTGTATTTATATTCATACCCTTCAAAGAAGAATAAATATGAATATGGATAGGAATTATTTAAATTAATTTTAAATATCTAATTATTTTTGTAATCCTATTTAATCTCATATAGCACTCATGAACCTTTTATGGAAAATAAATGGCTATATTAATATGGTTTTGACTTAATTTATTTTCTATTTAGTGAAAAAAAAGAATATAGATGAATAATTATAGAATTAATATTTGAATATTTAGTTCTATTTATTACTTTAATTAAAATATAGCCATCATAAACTTTTAAAGGAAATAAACAACCACAGTAATATGATATTGACTTAATTTATCTTTTACTTAATAATATCTTTAATTTGATGATCTTAAAGTTTAATTATCCAACTTATATCCATATTTGCATCTATACTTTTAATTATATATATATATATATATATATATCAATTAAATAAATATACTAATAAATTTTTTTACCTAATTGTTATCCATATTTATAATTATATCCATCAACTAAAATGAATATGGATAGATTGATATCCCATCCCGTCTGTTTTCAACCCCACCCTTGGTTAGTGTGGCTATATTGTCATTTTTTCTCCTTTAAATGGGCATCAAGAAATGTGCCATTAAATGGAGCAAAGTGATTGGTACAAGGCAATAATTTTTTTATGTTTTATCATACCAATTATCGTTTAAATTCCGAGATAAAACCTAATTCATGTAATAATTAGGATTTTGTTGTGAGTCCTTTGCCTAGGGCTTTTTCTTACTATAGGTAAAGGAATAAAGTCGAACCCAACAATCAATGATTGGGGTATGCAAGAAAACCGAATAAACTATAAAATCAATGAAAATTATGATTTTAATTTACTTTCAATTAGGGTTTTTTTTTCTTCTACTTTGGTTTAGTTCCGGTTTAAAAATTTTTAAAATTGAAAAAGTCAATTCAGTTTTGATTTAGGTTTTTAAAAATACCAATATAAATCGAACCGAACAGTATGTATATAATTATATGGCTTTTTATGTATTATAGATAAAATTGAGATGATACAAGCATGTGTAAATAATTAGACTGTGTGGAAGCTGAGTTTTTCTATTGTGAATAATTAGATTATTATTTGACCATATAAAATTTGTTACGAAAACCAACTCATGTCATCTAAAGTAGAAATAAGTAAATTGGAACCAATCGAATCTTCTGGTTTGATTCGATTTGATTTGCCAAAATAATTGGTTTGATTTTGATTTCAGTTTTAAAAAATTAATTCAAATTAATTTGATTTCTAAAAATACCTCTAAATCTATTTGATCCAACCCAATCGATGCACATCATATCCCTCTAATCCACAAAGTAACCAATGTCACTGGTCCCGATATTTTTAAAGATTTCAGTACACAAGCTTCCAATGGTGCGACCACCAACCGGCTATTTCAATAACATTGCGATGATAGTTTATATTGAGTTCACTCTCCAGCTATTCCATTCTCAATCCATGCGTAATATAATTATCTAGCAAGATTTCTTTTGCTAAATAGAGAACCACATATATATATATATATATATATTTTACATTGGGTTAAATCTAACGTAAAGATTCCGCTACAAGCCAAGCCATCTTCTTGAGGGTAAAAAGTTGGAATAGGAACCATCTTTCTTTCTTACATTTTAAGTACAATTTTGTGTGCAAGTAAAGCAATTCTTTACCTCATTCTTTTTCCCTCTCTCTCTTTTACATGGTTGATTTGCACGCCAATTTCCTGAGTCTCAACAATCACCTGTCGTCACGTAAATGTAGAAATAATCTGCTGCCTCGTATTCTAGAGTTGATGATGCAATGAAAATATTGGGTGAAGCCTTCTCTGGGGAAAAGATAAACAGAAGAAAACACATCAATTACAATGGATCCAAGTCTCCATCTTGTGCCCAAACGATTCCACTAAGACCAAGTCTTGCCACAAACTTAAAAGATAAGACTTTGAAATTTAGTAAGATTTATCAGCATCACATCTCTTACAAATTCCAAGTGCACCTGCATCACACGTACCTAACCATGCGAGGACCTTTCTCTTCTTCTTTCTTCACTCCGTTTTTGGTAGGGCTTTGACAATGTTGTGTGAAATGTTTTAAGTTAATCAACCACTAAGAGTACGTAATATTTTTCTTGCACTGTAGTTGCCTCATCTCTTTCACATGCCCGAGAAAGGCCTATTTTTCTATCATGGTTGAGATCAACCCAGCACTTGCGTTAGGTAGCAGTTGTTTTAAAAATGACATTTGAATACCGAAGGGATGACTTGAAATCTGAATATTTATTTCTAATGATATCAATGCGTGGATTGATATGCTGTTTCACCATGAAAATAATACTTGAGCTTCCATATAATTTGCTTTGACATCACAGAATTAAATGTAGTTTAGTTCATGATATCAACCACTTGTGCTCTAAGTTATGTGACTTCTAACGAGGATTTGATGATACATCCTCTTCAAAAGTTTGTATAGAGATGACAAACATTACTGTCCTAATTAATGGAAGATAATGTGGAGAGCAAACCATGGTCACAAATCAGTATGTGGATTTGATCTTTAAAATTAAAAATATATATTATTTTTAGATATTAATGGCCTATGAATGGGATCAAGGGGTAGACATTTCTTGATATCCATAACTTTCTAAAGTGTAGTTAAAATAGGATTCAATCTCAAGTCACTTGCTGCACCTACCAAATGCTTTACCCTGACGTATTCAAAGGTGACATTTTTTCCGAGACCACTCTGATTTTAAGTTAATGGTTGGTTCCATTATCCTCTTTGTAAAATGCTGTAAATATGTGAAGTGCCTTTCACATTTTAGATTTGTGGTTGTAAATAATGATTGTTATGTGATTCAAGTAAGCTGGGCGTTTGTCTAAAAGTGTATATACCAAGTCAAGCCTTAGATGCAGCGTTTGGAAACTCCCAATCAATGTTAGATGGTCTTCCTCAGGCTGAAACAGTTGATTGGATTCTTGTTACCGTTCGATGGTCCAGCGACATCTCTAGATCACCCATTGAGATGCATGGGCATGAATTGTTAGACATATATTTTCATCAAGGATGACCTATCGAACCAGACAATTCGGGGTGAATTATATTGAACCGTCATGAAATAGATTTGGCTTAATGGTTTGGTTCGATATAAGAGCCGAACTGCTCTATACCTTGCCTAACCATCCAGTTTGGCTCGGTACAGAATAGATCATAGGGTTAGTGCCTCTTGTTCACTTAACCAGTGCATTACCGGTTCGATACATACACTCCGTGCCGATCCGGTACTGAAATGCCACTGATTTTTAATACGATGAATCTTAATTTTTATGATCTTGATACATGATTACGCATGATCATGTATTTGCACAGCTCTCGATGCATGATCAAGGGCTGCTGCTGCATAGGATCATCAAACGGTCTGTTTCAATTCAGCCTAACTGACAAAGGAACTAATCTCAAGTGGGATTCCAGGTTCAGTTCAGGCTGGGCCCAGGTCTCGTAGTTTCATCCCTGAACAAGGGCTCAGGAACATCTAGGCCAGACCAGAGTAGTAGACCAGAGCTCAAGAAATTACACTGGGTTGCAATGATTTGCACCTAAAAGGCTGTGAAACATAGCTAGCTGGCTCTCTGTGGCTGTTTCAGACCAACATGCACCCATTATTGCAGCTCATCTAACAACTATGAATTCTCTATTCTTCAACTCAATAACTAATATTTCCTTCAATGACTAATAATATCATGATCATCATTTCCTTAACTTGCAGCTTTAGCTTACTGTTTTCATTATTCCTGGCTCCAGCCCCAGGTAATCTACCAAATGTTTGCTGTTGAGTGCCAGGGCTCTCCAGGACCAACAAAACCTTTAAGAGATGGCCCACATGTTTCCCCACAGCTTTTGCCAGCCTAAGATGAGTCACTGCAAGGCTTGCACATGCTAAATTGAGCTAGAAATTGACTTTAAACCACATGAGAACGTGCCCTATTCTTAGTGGATCAGAATCTTGAGTTACTGTTTTAATCACCAACTTCTCAAAAATGACTAGAATATGATGATGTTCTTTATTTATAGAGATTTTGGTATCAATCATTCTGAAGTACAAATTCTTAGACCTGGAGGAGATGCAAATGGTTCAAGTAGAACAGTCCATGAGTTTGGTAATATCCAAAGAATCTTGAATTAATTTTTCTAGTTGAGGATGGATGTTGGCTTGTGAATCCTACCTTGCTTGGCCACATCTAGTCTGTGAATCCAAATTTCCTCTCAGCTGTTCTTTATGCACGGGGATTCATCAGTTTGTGCAGTTCAGGTCTGGTTCTGTGGACAAGATTTTGTGGTTTCCCATTGAACCAGGTTCAAAGTACATCTAGACATCTTCGGAGTTTGCTTGTAATTTGATATAAAAGTTCATTCCTAAAAAGTTTGCTGGATTTATAACAAAACCATACACACAGAATAATTAAAAGGAAAAATATATGTTAAGAAAGATTAGAGTGTCATGAGGAAGTGGTCTTTTGCTAGTTTCTCTATATGAAGAGAATTCACCTTCTGATGAAGTAATCCAGAAACTATAATTGGGCATACCCTATTTTTTGGACGCTGCCGTCTTGCCCCATTCCATCCCAACACTTAAGAAATGTCCAAAATATGTCGATTGAAATGATAGGATGAGGGTAAGACAGTTTCGCCACGGCACTTGGAGCAATAATCCATAATGAGACCTAAAAGCCTTCTCTTGATAATAAATTTCTTATTTCTAAATCTTGCTTGATGATAGCTATTTTCTACTTTGAACCATGCATGATGATTATTACCATGTCAGGAAAACCATAAAGAAACAAGACTAGAAATTCAATGAAGATAGGCAATAAGTACATTAAAATATTTATCATTCTCAAATATCAATCCATCAGCTTTTCAAGAATAAACCACACTGAAAGTGGCAATTTACAAGAAGCACCAATCATCAAACTTCTCCTTTAATCACAAACTGTCAAGATAAAAAAAGAATATATATTTTTTTAAAAAAGACCAAGACACTATCCACAGAGCAACCAATCAGATCATAATCTCAATGGTGAAAACCCCAAAAAACTTTCAACACCATTTACCAAAATCTACCTAAAAATTCAAGCTAACTAGAGTGGTGAAACAAATATCAGCACCTCAAGCAAAACAAACATGCAAGAAAACCCGAAAAAGCAAAACCTTTCTTTTAGTAGTTATCCTCAAATTAATCAGAATCACTTGAGCTAGAACTTGAGCTGGAACTTGAACCAGATTTGCCAGACTTGTTTTTCTTCTTTTTCTTCTTTGAGCTGGAAGCATTAGAGATATAATCATCATCCATCTTCTCAACACCCTCTGATTTTCCAGCATCTTGTTGCACACTTGAGATAGTTTCCTTAGAGACAGCTTCCTTAAAAGCCAACTCAATCTCTTCAGCAGAATGCACTTCAAGAACATTAGGCTCCAGGTGCCTGTCACTTACCTCAACTTCTGGAGACCCATCACTGGGTTTGGTCACCTTTGGATGGTTCTCAGAGATGCCGTCAGATGCTTGCTTGAAAGCTAAATGTATGTCTTCGAGAGATTTCGCTTCCACAACCTGCAGGTCTGAATGTATCTCTGTTGGTTCAAAATGTGTCCCCCCTGGTAATATTTGAGATGGTCCAACTTCAGGAACAACAGATTTACCCAGACTTTCTTCGCCAAGTTTTTTGAAAGCTGAACTGATATCTTCAACAGATTTTGCTTCAAGAACTAGCAATTCTGAATCAGCGATCTTTAGATCAGGATCTCTTTCAGTGATAACCAATTCACTTGCATTGACTTCAGATGTTGCTGTTTCAGACTTACCAACAACTGGCTCTGAAGCAGAAGATGCCCCAGCTTCTTCCTGGAGTCGCTTGAAAACTGAATCAATTTCTTCAATAGAGCTTGCTTCAAGAACATGCAGCTTAGGATTGTAAACGGTCTGCTCAGGGTTTACAAATGATGCCTCAAATGAAGACCCAACCTCTGATTCCATGGCTTTTGGCTCCTCGATAACTGAATGCGATTTTTCAGAGAGGCTCAAACCGGCTTCAGAGGGTAGACTCAGAGACTTATCAGCATATTCTGTGGATCTCACTTCAGAAACTTGCAGCTGGGAAGTGATTTCTGGAATTTCAGAAGTTAAATAACTTGTGGCAATATCATCAGACCGGCCTAGCCCAGATTCCTGTTGTTCTGATCTCAATTCTTCCACATGAAAGTCTCCAACTGCATCCAATTCTGCCAGCAGGTTCTCATCAATCTCTCTGATATTCATGACATCAGGATGGACCTTATCAGATTCTTCCTCTGAATCATTTACATTCTGCTGAGACCAGCCTTCTTGATTGCTTTGGACAGCATTGATGATGTCATCTCTTGAATTAGTCATAACAGTACTGGACTCGATCTCAAGCTTAGGCTCCACATCTGACAGAGTCGAGAAATCCATGCTTTCCTTTGGCTCAAGCAACTGTAATCCAGTAAAACTACCATCATGCATAGAAATTGTAGGAGTAGCAACTCTAGAATCCACATCCTCTGACTCATGAGCAAGCCTGTAATTCCCATCCACACAACTCTCCCCTGTTGATTTTGTCTGAAGTAGAGAGATCTCTTGTTCAATATCAGATAAAATAAAATCGGGTTCTTCAAGTATTTGCAATCCAGTTATACCAACAACATGCTCAGGCTGTGCTGAATTTTCATGCTCTTCATCTGGTTTACAGTCATCTATGTTCTCCTCAAGAATCGGAGGCAAGTCCAACACACTCATCTGGGATTCTCCAATACCAACTTCGGGGGATGGCTGAATTCCAGATTCCTCTGTAGATTGTGCCTTTTCTGATGCAGATGAAGACAAATGATCAGACAACAGTAAACCATCCAAATACGAAGATGTTGCAGCATCGATCAACTTATTTCCTTCAGTCTGATGGTTCACATCCACAACAATTCCACTACCCTCTCTTGACTCGGCCTTTGCTGAAGACAAATTTGAGTGGTGCATAATCTCTGTAGCTCTTGGCTCTGATAACACAGGAGCAATTGGATCAGTTGCATTTTTGTGAATTTCAACAACATCCATCTCTCTAAGTTCAGTTACATCCCTCGATCCCAAATCATATTCGGAAGCTAAACTTGATGAATTCACCCAAAGCCCTCCAGTGGAGGGTGCCAACTCTCCTGTGCTCCCAACTCCTGAATTAGCATTTGTCTCCACTGGCCTTGGAGATGAACCCACGTCTTGCATTTCAAATTTCAAAGAACTGGCATCAGGACCTCCTTTACCTGCATAAAAACAAAGGCCCATTACAAGAAGCAATGATAAAAGGATTCACACCTTTGACAATGGGTCAGTGATGAGTGCCCTTACCACTGTCTGATGAAGCTTCTGAAATGTTAGACAGGGATTTTTTGATTGCCGATGGGCTCAAATCATAAATGGGATCAGCAACATAACTGTCATCAACTCTCTCCCCCCTGCTCAGATGATCAGAATCACCAATCATTGGCATGGCATCACTTGTCTGCTCCTGATTAGCTACTTGTTCATGAAAGCTTGATCTGGGACTCTTCCCATCCTCTTCTGATGAGTGGCTTGACTCTTCATACTTTGCTTCAATCACTTCTAATTTCTCAGCATCTGAAATGGTTGGATGTAAATCTACTTCATCTCTGACTTCCTCTTCCATAGCTCCAAAAGCTTCAGCAGCTTGATGAGTTTCATCAACAACAACATTAGCATCTATTTGAATTCCATGATCATTAGCGACATTGATCACACTCTTCTCTTGCTCGATATCCATTGATTCAACTTCCTCAGAGGATTGACTTTCTCGTTCAGCAGGTTCAGCATCATGTTCAGAAGCAGACAGCAATTCACCCTCCTGATGCAGTTGTTGTTCAACAAGCTCTCTATGATATTCTTGATCTGTGACTGAAGAAAGTGCGTCAGATTCTGGAACAGAACTCACCTTTGAATCACTCTTATCGCTGAATTGTCTTTGAACAGAACTTGTCTCCAATGAGTCCATCCCCCCTGCATCGAAAAAGGGTTTCAACATGGACTCATGCTTGTCATGTTTATGTTCAGAGCCTAACAAGTTGAAGGTTTCGCTCCTCCTAAAAAACATATCACGTTGTGGATCTGATGCAAAATCTTGGTGTCTCCAAGTCTCCACCGTGCGGCTGCTACTTTCACCTACTGTATCATGAGGGAAATCAAACGGGTTCCTTCTGGGCAGCAGAACAGAAGGGGCTGAACCAGGAATTGGTGGCAAACCCATTGATTCCTCCGAACCATAGGGAAGGTCAAAGGGATTCCATCTTGGTGCTGAAATGGGTGGAATTTGAATATGAAAATGTGACAGTTCCTCCATGCTGCCATCCAAATCTATCAAATTTCTCTCTGTTTCAAATTGCATATCCTTCCTTGCTCTTCGTTTTGCAATTAGGCTCTCCAATCTCTGATTCCTTTCCAGTTCAGAAGACCCAAGATCCATGACATTCTTCTGATCATCTGCTGTCCAAGTCACCGCAGCTTCTGCTTCATCATCTTTCTCCTCCTGTGGTTCTTCTTCTTCTTCATCCTCCAGGTTTTCAGCTTCTTCCTCCGCACTACCATCATCTGATTCAAGATCATGAGATGACCTTTGCGAAGCACCACCCATGCTGCCTTTGGATAAAAGAGCAGGCTGAGGAGTTTCAGAGTCTAAAAGTGGGTGAAGCTCATCGAGCATTGGAATGATGTCAGCCATAGAAGCATCGGGAGAAGAACTCTCTGCCCGATCAGATTCAGAATCTAAAGAAGAATCATGATCACCATGATTATCAATATGTTGCCAAGGTGAACCCAGAGAAGAATCGAAGTAATTTTCCAATGTTGGCTTATGAATCTCCACCTTAAGGCCTTCAATATCTTTTTGATCTGTTGCACTGAAACCATCAACATCTTGACCTGCTTTAAGCACACCTTCAGCTAGTTTTTGTACAGAAAATTCTTTCTTCTCGGTTATTTCCTGCTCGCTAAGCTCTCTTTCTTTTGTCACTATCTGCTCACCATGAATCTCTTTCTCATCTTCCATAGCTGAAGAGCTTGCAGCCAAAGCATCATCCTTCTCATCTCTCTCATCATATGCTGTCGCCAAAGGGATATCCGCCTCTACCTTACAATGAGTACTAGCCCCTCTTTCACCCAAAACTGCCTCTTCAACAGCCCTTTCCTCTACCTCTCTTCGATTTTCTACATGGGTCTCAACTGTACAGCTTTCATTTCTCCTGATAACAAGATCAGCGGAAGCAGAACCAACTTTGAGAGAGGAAATTTCTTGAGTCTTCTGATCGACTTCTTCAATTTCAGGAATATTTGGTTCACCATAACTCAGAAGGGTTCCAAGAAGAAGAACAGTGCAGATAAGGACAGGAGAGGAAGACACCAGAAAAACAAATAGAGAAGGAAAAGTTCTGTATAGTAGAAGCATGAAACACACAACACCGAAAATAAATGGATGACCACGAGCAGATCTGTAGATAGTTCTGATGGAATAAATCAGAACTTTTTTAACATGTAATATAACTTCCTTTTGCTCAATTGCCATATCTTTTTGTTTTTTTCCTCTCAAAACTGGGATAACAAAAAAAAATAAAAAATGATATTAGCTCTCCAGAAGAAACGTGACAAAATCAAATATATGGAAGGGGATAATATACAAGAGTTCAAGCTGAAGCAAAAGAAAGCAAAACCCAAAGTCATGTTAAATGTAACTTCCAAAAGAAATGAAAATATCATCAAGGAAATATTGTTCTATTTCAGAAACAAATATTTAAATCCCAACCTGATGTGACCAGTTAGAATCACATATTTTAGGAGAAGAAGAAACAAAGACATAGAAAGACAAGTAGTTTCACTCTAGAAACTTACAGTCAATATCTTTTTCTCCTTTAGTATTTTTTACACAACAAGGTTTAAGAGTAGAGAAAAAAAATGGTGGATTTAATTTATCTGATACAGAAACCAACTTATTAAAACAAAGAAACAATATATCCACTGATGGATGAGATTAAAGTATGAATAGTAAATAGCACCATTCTAAAAAACAGCAAGCCTATTTTTTCCATGATAATGGGCAACAGACTCAAGAAAACAGATTTATTCGTCATCATCTCCGTGAATACTATCTTATAATTAATGAAATAGATAGGCTATGAGCTCAAAAGCACCATGTCAAACAGGGCTTTTCCATTTCTTTTCTCAGTCATAGAAAAAAGGGAAAAAAAGAGAGGCACTTAGTCCACAAAGCTTTAGAAACCCATCACAAAATCCCAATCAATGAGAATTCTTTAGAAATGAGATAAAATGATGGGCAAAGAGGTTATCTTACTTCAGAAGGCTTCATCATATGGTCCCCTATTCCTTTCTCTTCTTGATCGGATATCAAGTAAGAAATAGCATTTGAGGACTTAATCGAATTCATTGGGAAAAGATGTAATACCAGATCAATCAGGAAAGGTAAAGTACACAGTCTAACTGATTGGAATCGATTTCAGTTTGAGAAGCCAGAACAAGGAGAGGATGATCCAAGTAAAATTTCACAAATCCAACATCAAACAACTCATCAAAATCAAATCTTTATGTGGAAAAACATCTCCAGATGATCAACAAAACACGACTTCACCGCAAATCCACCAAAAAGCAAGTGAGAAAAAAAAAAAAAAAAAAATCTTCAGCAGTTTTTATCAGTAAAATAAATCAAACTCACCTGGAAAAGCGATCAAAATCGGATCTTTAGTTTACAAGAGCGCACACCACCCGATCAAACGAACAAATGAAAGATTTCACTCCCAAAATCCCAACGAAATTAGAAACTACAAAAGAAAAACCAGAAACGGTGACCGTTGAGATAAGACGAGTTAGAAGGGATGCTTACGATGGATCAAAAAAAAAAGAGAGACCACTCACCGCAAACAGTCCAAATCTCGCTCTTCTACTTTAATTTCTCTACCTTTTTTCGGCGAATGAGGTGCGGCTGTGGAGTTTTGGAAGGCGAAGTAGAGGTCTAGGGAGCCGAAAGTAAAGGAGGGGAGAGAGAACAAAGACTAAACTAAAGAAAAGGAAAGTTGAAGGCGAATGGGGTCTTCAGAGGGAGGCCGACGGGATCCAACCAGCCTCAAAAGAGAGTTTTTTTTTTATTTTTTTTGTCTAATCCCTGGTTTGGTTCGTGGGATTTGTTCAAATCCCTTGGTTTTCACATAAATAGTCTCCCATTTTTTACCATCTTAGATGGATACACTTACCATTTCTCTCTATATCATACAGATGGAGAGAGAAGATAGGGTTCTTTATTAAAAAAAATAAAAGAAATTATCCAATTGTATACTAATAATAAGCTTTAAGCTTTAAAATTATGCACCGCCATTAGCATAAAGAGTGGGACGTTCACTCCTTGGTATATGACCTGTGCTGCTTGAAAGGAACATATGAGAGCATTTGGTGGGAGGAAAATTTTAATAAGGGACATGACCAATAAGTGCATTAGATCTTTATTCAAATTTTGTAACGAAGATTCATTTTTATGTTTTAATTATATTTAACATTTACATATCTCTACGTCTGTAAAGTTATTTAAACAAGATGCAAGTGTTTGAGGCTTGTTGTAAACTAACAAAGTTTTATGAGGTTAGGAATAGATTTATATCCATTGATGCACCATGCAATACCAATTGGTTTAAGGTCAACATTTTGAACGTAGACTAAAGCTCTTGTTCGAGATTAATTTAGCCTATGTTAAAATTAAATTTATGGGTGATGTGAACTCTTTTAATTATTTCAATTTTATTTTTTAAAAGATTATTTAAAAATAAAGACTACTAAAATCTTTCGCTTCTCACTAATTACTATCCATCCATCGAAATGTAGAATCTTTGACTATTTTAATGCATCATAAAATGGTAATGTGAACTAATGAAAGCTAATCTTTATAGATTGCATTACTTTGTGACTCTTTTTTAAAAAAAATCTAATTAGAGAAACATAATTTATGGAACTATATAATTAAAAGAAAAGGGTGCGTAGATTGCTAATAAAAGATAATTGCATAACTTATGCCGACCATTTATGCACAAAATGAAATAATTATACATCTTTGTGCAAGCATAATTTTTGTTGAAACTCCAATTCTCTAAAAAAAAAAAACTTTTGAACTACTTTAATTCGGAGATCAAAAAGAAAAAAACTATTGAGACTTTGCTGTTAACTTAAGCAAACGTTCCCTTGATTTCACTTAAGGTATAAAGAAACCTTTTACTTTTGGAGAAGCTTTATACCAAGCAGATCAAAGTTGGCTAGAATAAAATTGCTTTCTTTTTTCTAGTATAAAACATAAGAGGAAAAGAGTTCCATTCTTTATGTTTCACCTAGTAGTTTGATATTCCCAGCTTCTTTTGAACCAAGCAATGGTCCTGCTTTATATCATTGGTAGCACAATCCATTTGATATACTAGTCTAAATAACCAGACCTAGCTTACCAGTTATGATTTAAGACTTATCATTAGTAGGTTGGAAATAGGTTCTAGTTAAAGGTGATTAGAATATAAACGAGGCTCGAGTATAACTAGGCTTATGTTGGGGATAAAGCAAAATATAGTGATTATATTTTCAAAGTAAGTTAGCCCATGGTCAATCCTTAAAAGCCTATTTGCAATATTTTCTAATCTATGTCGATCATAAGCTGAGTTTGCTTAAACATTATTTATAATTACTTAGGATCTCACTAACAAGATCTAGTCGAAAGGTATTATTTTAGTCTCATCCTTACATAAGTACTCAAATTTTATCTTGTGCATAATCAATGTAAGATTATATACGTACCGATTTATGCACTCATTTAGTTAGAGCTTGATTATTCCTTTGTTCCAACAACATTAATTTGATTGTCTTTTTTCTTATCCATATAATCTATAATAGATTTGCCACGGTTTGTTACCAATGTTGAGCAATTTAAAAAACTTTTCAAAATATAACTAATTATCTTTGAATTTGAATTACAAAGTGGGTAGAAAAACATAGTAGTCTCCCCTTTTTTTTTTCAAAATATCTCATTTAGTAAGGAATGATCTATTAAAATATATAAAGTTGAGAATTGAGTCCTTTTCCATTGTTGCATACTATTTGCTATTTAAATCTTCTAAGTTGTAAAAACATCTCATTTTGTTTATCTTCACCATCAACTATGAAGGAAAGAAAACATAACGATATGTAACAGAAAGTTAAGGAAGATAGAGTAGAATTTATTAAGGTAAGCCACCACCTACGAAATGAGTGGGTCATTCACCTTCATAGTCTTTATTCAAATCTTTCAAGTAAGGGATTATAATTAGACATAGTTATAGTATAGAAGTGAGGGAAAAGCCTGACTAAGTAAGAGAAGAAGCTTAATTGACATTCAAGGATCAAAGCTCGTTATGGTTTTGTGTTTGAACTTTATACCTAATATATTAGTAGTCTCTTTTCAAAATTTACCTTTGAGTTAATAGGCCTTTGCTTAAGAAGAAAATTATTTACAATGCTAATGATGGGGAGGAGGTTATAAAGATAATACGCAATGAGGGGGGAGAGAGAGAGAGAAGAGGAGGGGGCATGTTTTTCTCAAAACATAGTTCAAGCCTTAAATAGAATGATAATAGTTACAGTTGGAGGAAGAGGATGGCAAGGGTTTGGCTTGAGAAGGTTACTATAGAGAAGAGGAAGCATGAGAGGTGAAGTCTCAGCTCTCAAGACTTAATGGAGCCTTCGTTGGTTTCAAGTTGCTCCTTGTGATATTTGTTTGAGATCCTAAAACTAGCTAATATGGCTTGATATAAAAGCTCATCTATGCAATGCATTATAGAAGGTTATATATAGTGTTTTATTCCTTAAACTAGGATGACATCTTACCAAAGTACCATAATGGCAAACACAACCTTATAACATAAGGGGTTATTAGTAGACAAAATTCTATTTAATCATTTTAATGGAATAGATTCATATGGTAGAAGAGAGAGCTTACCCTCTCTTAGCTATTATTTTGCCTTACTTCAATCTCAAAACACCCAAAAAGAGAGAATAATTTTAATCTTGTGATAAAATTCAAACTATTATGAAAAATCTAACAAGCGTTAAATGCCCCTTATTTTCTACACTTATCTTTATTCTTATCCTTCCAATCAAAAGCTTAAAATTTCTTCCAAAGAATAGGTTTATTTCTCCAACAATACAAGAGATACCTTTCTGAGATTTATTTGGCAACCAAACACAACAAAACATTTCAGTTATATTATATAAAAGAATCATGAGATATGTTGAGAGAGTGTGAGGATTTTGGAAATTAGGAGTTCAATGACTGGATTTTAGGAGGTGATAAGTGCCTATCAAGATAAAGCCATGCAACATAGATGATGTTCTCTTTAGAAAAATAAAATGGCATCCTAGTGTTCTTAAGAAAGATAAGGAAGGAAGACAAACCAGAAATTAATAAATTTATTAAAGATAGCATTAAGAGAGTTCAAAATGTAGAAAGTGGAATAAGAATTTCTTAACATATAAGCCCATGGATGATCCATCTTTTATAGGTTGTCTTAAAAATAGACCATAAATTAACTAACTACCAAATCAGATTTGTATATAATTAATGAAAAGATTTGACTTGTTATCCTTTCAAGAAACCTTTGACCATAGAATGGAACCAATGCCCAACTATATTATCCATATAATCCAATTAAATAAATGGGATGACGGTGGAAATCCATACTTGTTTAAAATTAAATTACTCTCTCAGCAAGTAGAATACATGTTAAAAAATAATGACCATGCTAGTGGTTACATGTAAATTATTTGACCAAGTAATGTTTAAGCATATATGATGGATGTTCCTTTAAACACACGACTACATAGCCTGACTGATTTTATTTCATTTATTCATCCATTCATTCTTTCTTTCTTTATAAAAGTGCTTTTTCTATCATGCTTTCAATTGCAAGTGGATAGTGCTGTAAATAATGAGAAGTCTAAAGTATAAAATCAAGGGCGTAAAGGCATTGAATGAAGGTCTTGAAAGGATAGAATTGAAGCATAATTTTCAAGAAAAATACTAAAAAAACACTAGCTGGGCTCCTAAAACTAGAAGTACTCCTTCAAAATCCAAAGCACCTACAACCTCATTCTTGAATTTTTGATCCTACCTCTTTGGCACAATCACCTTCAGCTTGACCAAGACAGGAAACACTACAATCTCTTTATTATAGAGGAGGAGTAATTTGTGGCTATTATCATAGATGTTTTCTTGACCCAATCAACATATATGATGGTTGGAATAGGGTTGGAGGTTTTCTTGACCTCCTAGCATAAAATAGAAGTTGATGTTTGGACAAAGTGAGGCCATGCATTTTTGCGCTTGACTCTTTCTAGTGCGTACCATAACAAATTTAGATTAAAGAATGGTGTCTTTTAAACAATTTCATCTCTTGTTGCCACCCAAGGCTACACACTGCTGGATTATTCCAAAGGTAAAGGGATGGGAGATGGGAATCCAAAGCCTTTGCAGTACATAAGAATTGGGCAACATATTCTCTCTGGTCAGCTTTATGCGTCACCTTGTTATACTCTGGAAAAAAAGAAGTACCAGATGGATGCCTTTCCTTTCACCTAATCCAGCCGGCCAGAAAGAAAACAAGGTCCCCTGGGCCCCAGGCTAACAGGACTATAAGATTTGCAGCTATACCATTTAATTTTATATAATTAGGGAGAAGGCCATTTGATTGCTAATACAAAAGAAAAAAAAAAAAAAAAAAAAATCTTAGTTTTTTTCTTTTTTTTTTTTGAGAAAATTGTCTGACCTCCATTCCATACCAAATTAAAGTAGAAATATATTTTAGGCTAAATGCTCTTGATATACATATGAAATATGATGGAAAATAAACATTTCATGCAAAAGAGAAATAATAATGACAAATAACATTAATTATTGAATGTTTCTTAAATAATTTTAATTATAACTATAAATCTTCATATTTATGGCAGGTTTATGAACTTTTTATTATGGATCAAAGACCAGTTCAGGTTAGCATAGCCTCCCTCCCCACAAATCAAATACACAGGCCAAGCTATTTGTTTTGCATGCCTAGGATATGTGTTTTTGTTATGTTCATCTTCCACATATTTTGAACCGTATGATTGCATCAGAATTCAATTTAAAACTTGAGCTTGTTTTCTAAATGGGCGATCAAATTTGATGATTAGTTATCAACAATGCCAATGAACGATATGTGAGTAATTTAAAGAATTATTGGATATAGTACTAAGTCCATTAGCAGGTGGACTAATTTGAACATTATTATGAATCATTCAACCAATGAAAAACTATGAATGGCTTTCAAATACTATCAATAATTCAAAGAGTATTCTGACATGGTTTGCCATCAGATGTCATGTAACCAGTCAGATTTGGGCTAAGTAAGTTTTGTTGTCCATCATATGAATATATGATATTTGCCATATAATTCTTTCTTCAAAATTCAAGTCAAAAGAGGATTTCTAATAAACCTAAAGTTCCACAATATTCCAACTAGTTGTTCTTTTTACTCATTCCCTAGGGAAAAAATAGACTAGTTACTTTTAAAATTCATAAGACTTTGACTCTAAAATTATGCTAAAAAAAATGGTAAAGACTTTTATTCATTTACTCTAGACTATTAGGATTTATCAAGGCCTGAAAAAAGTGCCACCATTCATATTTCTTACACTGGTCGAGCTGAATTATTGTTTCTTTTAATCTCACAAAGATTCATTTGAAGCTAGGCAACTCCCGGACAATTTTTCTCCATGGCTTATAGGTTCAATTTAGCATAAACAAAGACATGTGCTTCCATAGTTGTTATCACCAGTTTAAAAGCCAACAATGCATTGCATCATTGTCCAGTTGGCCGCTATCATCAGCTTCTTTATTTATTTTGAATTGCATATCATCAGCTTCTTTATTTATTTTGAATTGCATTATTATAGCTTTTATTGTCTAGCTTTCACCATGGGCCCATTCTAAGTCTCAAATAAAGTAGATTAGAGTCATTAGACAGAGCAATCGTGGAAGCTCCAAGCCTATTAATGAGACAGCTATCTCTTCAGGAGGATTCAGGACAACTTAGGTCAGTTGAGCAGTAATCTCAAATGATTATGTTTGGATTGAGAGCACTGTCAATGGGTCATGCTCTGCTAGCTCTCATCAGGCTTATGGTGGACCAAGATGTTGTTACTTGTCAGAGCCTTGGTGAAGAATCATCTTGGTTGCACAGGAGTAATGCTTAATATCTCCATTATTAAATTCGTCTGTTTGTATCTTTGCAGTTTGGATGGTGAGGCTAATTCTTGGGTTAGCTTTCCAGAGGGGATTCTGGGGTGATATCAGTAGTATCCTTTAAAAAGTTCATGGGACCATCTTGGAAATCCCTCGTTTAATAGGTCATTTTCCAGATGTATCTCAGAAGAATATGGCCAATCTGATTTGAAAGTGAGGTTAAATACTCCAATTAAGCTGGCTTTGGGCCTTCGTTAGAGGTGGTGAACTGCAGATGGCTCTGATCACATCATCTCAAGCAAGATTATATAGAACATGGATTTCATCAGTGATAAACTTTGGAAAATATACTTACCATGTTCCTGTCATTTTGTTGAACCTCTGGAATTCCCAATGAATTAAGTCATTCATCAACATCTTGAGCTCAGCTCAATTGAGCTCACTTGATGAGGAAAAGAACCAGAGTTGAAGCATAACTGAAAACTAAGCTCATAAACAAACTGAACCTGGAAACCTTGTTCCTGCTAAAGTGATTAAAAGCTCAGCCATGGCTTGCTAACAAGCTTGCTCAAGCTAGTTCTTTTTAACAGAAGAGGCAAGCTTGAATGGCTGTTATCAAGCTCAGCTGAAGCTCAATTATCCCTTACATGCAATGAGCTAAGACTGAAGAGCTCAGTATACTTGGCTTGGCTCAGTTTGTTGAATTCTAGTTGTCTGGACTATTTGAAAGGTTGATGGCTGCATCACTCTCACAGAAAGCTCATACTGCTGGAGCTCTCTCATTTTCCCCATCAAGCCAATTAATGTACATGTTGGTCAGCAAATAGAGGTAGACTCAGAAACTCCATGGATTGTTTAGATGCATCTCTGGAGCCTTTCCAAGTTTTGTTTAGAATAAGAAAGAGCGAAAGAATCTGGTCAAGTGATTGATGAAGATATTCACTATGTTATAACTAGGAATGAAAGGGCAAAAGCCTGTAGGCCAATTTGACCTATTATAATTTCGACCAGATTTTTGGTTCACTCCCAGAAAAAATTTGTGATTGTATCATCCATAGCCTACCTGCAAGGCTAACATTGAAAATTTTTGGTGGTCTGAAATCTTGTAACAAGGCCAAGAAAAAATAAAAAAAATCAGGAACCGCTTTAATAAAGAAGAATATCTGGATTGGGGATTGGTCATCCAAGTTGCTGCATTAAATAAGAACTGACCTGGTGGAAATATTCAGAGATGGTCTGTGATTTTAGAAACCATTTAAGGAGCAATCTGGAAAATGAGATCACATACTATAAATACTTACAAAAGGAAAGGTAGGGAAGCAATCTTAAATAAGAAAATAAGTAACAAATCTCATGTAAAGAGGATGGTCACATGCATCCCACTATGCAATGACCATTATATACTATTCAATTTGGTTGATTAAGAAATGAACCCTGGCTGAATATTAAAAGAAAGGGTAAAAAAACAAAGAAGTTAACAGCTCAGCTAACAAGGAGATGGATTCCTGATCATCATTTTGTTTATTGCATACAGATAAACTCAAAAAGATAGACATATATAAGGTGGGATTCCTCAGTCAAGGTCTCAATATGCAGATAATTCACAAACATCACATCCCACTAGATAAGGTTGTTTCTGTTATAGTAGAAACAACAGCCATAATTTGCCACTCAAACTTCAATTCGACTTTCTGTGAATAAAATAGTAGTCATCATACAAATTTAGCAGTCATGATGATTGAAAATAACAGGGAAAATGGTGAAATCTTTGCATGGACATCTAACAAAATATGAATTAAATAAAGCAGCTCCGAATCAACTTAGGCTATCTTCACTTAATTAACTTGGACTAACTTCACTTGATTCAGTCTCCTCCAAAGATAAACTTGAGCAGCATGAAGACAATCCTGAGTGATGCAACTCTCGAAGCCTTTGGCAATATTGGCACAATTGGACAAACAAAAATATCATTAACTACAGATAGTTCGGCTGCAATAATATCATGCTCTCTGATCTCAGAAATCTCCCTTGATCTTGATTCATTTTACTCAACAGAAGCTAAACTCGATGCAACCTATAAAACATTGCGCCAACAGATGCCAGCTCTTCTTCTGTGCTTTCTGCTGAGGAAGCATTCCTCTCAGCTGTCCTTGAAGGTGAACCTATTAATGAGACATCTTCTTGCAATCAGAACCTTCTTTACCTGAATGGTACAAAGTTTGGATGAAGGTGACAATGCTAAAGGCTGGAGTTCACAGTTGGTGATAGTTCAGAAGTGGAACTAAGCTTGTCCTTACCTGCACCAAATAGAGCTTCATCAAGTGCTGGAATGTTATATTGGTTTTTCTCAATTGCTGATGGGCTAGAATCATAAACAGGTTCTGCAACTTGACTATCATCCACTTGATCTGCTTCCCGAGTCTGGAGATCAGAAATTGCAGCAATTGATTTGCTTGAACTGACAAAAGCTTTCAGTGGATCACCCCTTCTTTACTCCAGAATAGTTGCTTGTTCATGAATGCTTTTCTCATTCCCTTCTGATGAAGTTGAGGAACCTTACTCATATTTCTTGTCAATCACTTCAGCTTTCTCAGCATCTGAAGGCAATGACATTTGGTTCCAATTCTTCACTGCTTTCCTCTCCAACTTTCCCCAAAAGCTTCAGTAGGTTGAAGGGTTTCTTCCATAACCATTCTGTGATCGTCACTTGGATTAGTCCCCCACTCTGGACTTGTTCAACATCCACTGAATCAGCTTCATTGGAGGATTGACTCTCTTGCTTACTAGGTTCAGCATGATGGTAAGCAAGAAAATCAAACTCTTGATGAAATTCTTGTTCTGGTAGCTCTTTATGAAATTCCTGTTCAACTCAAGATACTGCATCAGATTTTCACCTTTCAGTCGCTCTTCTCGCTTGATTCTCTCTGATCATCAGCAAATCATGTCTTCTCTGCATGAGTCCACTTTGCAACAAAATAGGGTTAAACTAAGGGTGGCAAATCATGTCAATTAATCATAAACAGATTAGATCGGCTTCAAAGTATAATAACAAATAGATTAACTCAAATCCAACCCATTTATTAATTAAGTCAGAAATCTAAACCTAAACTCGATCCATATATTACATAGGTTACATAGCACGACTCATATAACCTGTTTAACCTATACAACATGTGTAACCTGCGTAATTTATGTAATATGTATAACCTGTATAAAATTCATATAATCCATATAACCTATGTAACATGTTTAATACCAATCATTTTTAAAGTAATTATATATTAAAAATCATAACTAAAGCATAAGAAAAAAATTTTTTATTTGAGAAAAAAAAAGAGATAAACATAAAATCCTTATATAAGTATATAATCATTATCATAAAATAATAATTAATTAAAAAATAATATTAACTTATATAAATAGGTTTAACGAGTCATATCCAGGTTGGTGGATTGGATTATACTGACTTATTTAATAATCAAATTAATTATAAATTTAATTCGGGTTAGCGGGTTAACCCATGACTGACTTGTTTATTAATCAGGTCAATTCGATTTTGATCCAAACTCATTTATGCTTAATTCGAACATGTTAACTTTGTGTCAGGTTTGATTGTGTTCATTGATGGCATACAAAATCACCACCTATAGTTTGAACTAGGAGGTGCGTTTCTGGTGTAAGATCCTCAAGAAATAAAGCTCCTGAAGCGACTCCCATCCCTCCTAAATAAAATATCGCGCTCTGTAGTTGCCAGTCACAGCCTCTTGATGGCTCAAATTCTCTGCCATGGAGCTATCAGCTTCATCTGGTTGTTCAAAAGAAAGATCAAAAGGATTTCGTCTTGGCAGTAGACTAGAAGGAGCCGAGCCAGAATTTCATCTGCACTGCAAGGAAGATTGAAGGGGTTCCATTTTGGTGAAAAAAAACTGGAATCTGAACCTAAGAGTATGATAGCTCTTCTATGCTTGCAATGAGTCGTTACTATCCAAGCCTATTGAATTTCTCTCCTTTAAACTTTCTTGCTTTCACTTTGCAATGGTATCTTCCCATCTCCGACTCATTTCTAGTTCAGATTTTCTGAGTTCAACAAGATTCTTCTAATCATCTGAAGTAGGCTATCAAATCCTTTCTCAAGATTCTAATCTTTTTTTTTCTTTTTTTTTTTTTTTTTTTTTTTGGCTTGAGGTGGTTGCACCCACCAAACTGCTTTTGCTCCAGCTGCCGCTAGTTTGTCTGAAGAAGATTCTTTCTTCTTAGCAATTCCATTAACACGAGTCTTTTTTATCTTCGCTCATCTTCTTACAATGATTCTCTTTCTTGTCTTCGTCAACCAAAGAGATTGCAGCCATGGAACCATCACCCCTGCCATATCTCTCATCCTATGCCACTGCCTTGCCACCAACGCTAGCCCTTCCATCATCCCACGGAGCCTCTCCAACTGCCATTTCCTTAGTTTCTCTTCTAAATCGCACGTTGGCTACAGGCCCAACCTTAAGAGGACTCAACCTGGAGTCTTTCTATCCTCCTCTTCCACTTGAGAGGGATATTTGGCTCACCATAAATGAGAATAATTCCAAGAAGAAGAGCAGTGAAAACAATGACAGAGGAAGAGACCCAAAAAAAAAAAAAAAAAAAAAAAAAAAACAAATATAGAAGGAAAAAATATGTACGGTATAAAAACAAGGCAAATTCTAACACGATATTATTGTTTCTTTTGTCCCAAATGCCTTTGTCTTCTTTTTTTCACTGTAATTTCTCCTTCAGTAATGTGCTGGAAAGAGATAGAGTTACAAGATCACTTCTCCAAAAAAAAAAAAAAAAAAAAGAAGGGAGGAAAAACACCTTAAGCTAACGTTTGTGAGTGAATAAAATGAGGTAGTAATGGGTCAAATAAAAGCAAATTCACCCAGAGACCTACTAAAAAAATATGCTATGCTATAATGACACTAACAAGCGGAGACAAACGTTCTGTTCACCTAACAAACATTTGGGAGGGCAACCAAAATCAAGCCAGAATAAAATATGAGAGGGTATAAGCAAACAAAGAGAAAGACGGACTTTCAGTTTAGAAAACAAAGCATCATTTTTCTCCTTTTTTTTTTTTTTTAATCGTTTTTTTCTTTTAATCTATCAGAGTTCTGCTGCAGTTAGGGATGGGCAAGGACCGGATCAGACCAAGCTCGAGCTAAGGGTAAAAAATCTAGCTTAAAGCATTTGGGCTGGGTTCAACCTTAAGCTAAGACTAGTCAATCCAAGCATAGATGGATAATAATATCCAAGGGCTCAGTCCAATCCGATCCTAGTTACATGTAGATGGTTAAAATTGGTAATGAACTCTTAGCTCTCAGGTTTAATTCCCACCATATATAAGTTTTAAAAATGCTTTTTATATTTAAAGAAAAATATATCAAAAATATTTATTTATATATAAATATATGTTATATTTTTAAAAATATAAATTATAGGATCGGATCAGGCTTGTTTTCCGTAAGCCGGAGTTCAGGCTTGAAATTTCAATGGGCTTAAACATTTTGGCTCGGCTTGGCTCTACGGACTAAAAATTATAATCGGCTCTATGGATCAGCCTACGAGCCATTCGATCCATACCTACTCCTAACTACAATGAAAGAAACATTTGTCATAGAAAACCGCAACCATTAACAAAAGAAATAAATAAATTCACTAATATAAACACAATTGAAATATGAATACAAGCAGCCTCATTATGAGCCTAACAGCAAGATCCTCTTAAGTATTTTGTTCATGAATATTTGTGAATGGATGAATTGTCAAAACCATCATCAAAATCCCTGAGGCCCACGACAAAAGACCAACCAAAATCTTATCTTTTCTTTTTTTTTTTAATGAAAAACTACTTCCACATCATGAAGTCGCTACGAAAATCGGATTTTTTTTTTTTCAATATCAAGAACATACCCAGATGATCAAATAAATCAAGGGGAATGGGGGGAAAAAGGAAACGAGAAGAGCTTTGGAGTACTCACGAGGATCAGCAATGGAGGAGGGAGTATTCATATAAAGCCGGTGTAAAAAAAGCTCCGTTTGGAGTATGAGGAAAGTGACGAATGAAGAGAGAGAGAGAGAGTATCTCCGTGCCTTCTCGTTAAGAATACTCTTATTCTCCTTCTTATGCAACACATCTCCAGTGCTAGTCCGTGCCATGCACGTAGCTACCGGAACCAACGATTATTTCTATTTTCAAACTCCCAACAAATGCCATTTTCACTTTAAAAAGTGTATATATATAAAAAAATTGGAGGAAGCATCAAAACTTTATGGTGAAGTGAGCTGATTTTTTTTATTTTTTTTATTTTTTATTATATGACTTCTTTATTTTTGAAAATTTGGAAACAGAGATGTTTCCCTATTCAGCTCCACACAAATAATATACAAATAAATATTGTGATCTAAAATCAATCATCAGCACTATGGGAGACAGAGTCAAAATTAGATGAAAAATAAAAATAGTTGTAGTCTGACACTGCAATGCTGCTGATAAGCCCTTCAAACTCTGCCTCACCCTCATTCATCTCCTCTTTTTGTGGGCCACCTGCTGGCACAGCAGCATAGGTTTCATCGTATGCTGATAAGAGAAGGTAGCCAATGATTCACGGACCATCAAGACTGGTGCCTCTATGATTACATCCCTCAAATATACTTTTTAAAATAACAACTGATTGAACCAGTGAACAAAACCAAATGGTAGACAAGCTTGTACACGACAAGAGCATCTACTTGCTAGAGAAATGGTTCAACAAAGAACCATCTAGTGTTGCTGTATCCTGACAGGAAAATAGAAAGAAGGAAACCAAGAAAAAAGGACTACCAATGGTAGCTTGCTGACCTTCTTAACAGTTCAAAATACAACAGCTTGCACTCATAGATGAAAACCGCTAGACCCTCGAAGAATGCACTTGATCTGTGAGCCAGATTCAGTCAACAGCTTCAACTCCTAGATGTATGAATCATTTCTAAACAGCTAAAAGCCCCCTCAACTACCAAGCAGAGAATAGAAGATGCTCAAAAAACTTTGAAATCTGCTGAATGTGGTTTTAGTTGATCATACATCATCCCCCTAAAATCACAAACTAAACACCAGGCAAATAGAAGATCTAATATCAGGCTCCTGTTACATGTGCAGTTGTTCCAATTCTGTGTGAATGTGGCATTACTTGCAGTTGCCTTTTGCCTGGTGAGGGCCAAGTTAAGTGCAGAAGGGAGCCACATAATTAGAAGATTTACAATGTCAGAGCAAGTTATAATCAGCACAACACAGCAAGAAGAAATTCCATATAGACAGGAGGAGAATGTAGCCAAAGAAATGTAGTTGAGAACCAGACACCCTCAAGCCTGTACCAATTCTCAGGCCTGCATTGACGTAACTGTGAAGGAGCTGGGCTCATAGCCATGCACTCTAAAGCGGTAGATGCATGTCAGAGAAGAGCTCCCATGGTTGGAGAAAAAATCGAGACGGACCATATTGACGACTCCTGAAAAGATTGTCTCAACATTAAAGGTCTGAGCGTTGCTCTTCTCAAGGTCATAAGAGAACTCTATCAAAAGAAGCATCTTCTTGGATCGGTCAGATGGGTCATCATCAGGCCCTTCAAACCATGCAAAGACCTGACAATGCTTCGGAGCACTGGACCGGTCATAAGCCACGCTCTGCATGTTATACATCCAAACAGATGTCAGAGACTGCTTAAACAAAAAAGAGGTCCCTATAAGAATTGAAGAAGACCAACAAGAATAATAAACTTCACGCAGCAAAATGGAGTGTCTATTCATCTACTTTGTTTTACATGATCTAGATTCTAGGGGCAGAGTTCAACTAGATATATTGCCTCTTCCTAAAACTGAATATGGGTTTTCTTCAGAACAAATATAAAAATAATTTGAAGGTCATGGTTGAGAGAATTTTGCGTAAAAGTTGGCCTTCCCCTCTGCACTTATAATCTCAAATTATTCTTTTTTCACCTTTTAAAATTGTAGCACAAACAAATATAAAAGACCTCAAATCTCTTGTGATATCTATATTCTGATGTCAGCCTAATAGATTTCAAAATGCAAAAACTGAAATTAGATGTCTGTCTTTAATTTCAATCTTAATAAATGTAACTAAAGTAAAAGTGAAGTATAATGCAGCAGCTGTGACGTTATGAAGTTCAATTTATTATCATAATAAGGCATGATGTCAATAAAAATAAGACGTGTGTCTGGTAGATAACCTAAATATCTGTTGCTTTGGCAGCATATTTGGAGTCTGCAGTACACTTGAGAATTTTAACAACTTCAGCTAATACTAACTGAAAGATAATCAAGATCAGACTGATGTGAAATAAAACAAGTCATTACTCAAGTTGGCAACTTCAGATTTCTCGAAATTCACATCAAGAGAAGAAAAATTGCATGATGATACTATTTGATGTTTTTACTAAACTTACCAAAATTCACAACATAAAATAGAAAAATGGAAGACAGATTAGCCACATAGAACAAATGAAAAGATAATAAGGTGTCACAGCCAATAAGCTTTGCTTATAACTTCCTCATTATTGGAGTGAAGCCTAGATAATAAAGATGGAAGCTATATAAACCACTCTCTTGAGAGAGGAAAACAGAGGACAGAAGAGCAATCAACTGAAAGGAGAGATAGGGCTGACCATCAGATATTAAAGAAAAAAAATTAGAAGTCCAATCTAGTCATCCATAAAGATCATAAAACCACCCCATAAACCCAATCAAAGTGACCCCACTACTACCTAATCTAACCTACAAGCTAAATGAGATTTTTGTAAATAACCCAAAAGGTAAACCTTCTCAAGAAACTTAAACTACAATTTTCTAATACTTAGAAACTAAATCCATTTATATGAGGGTAGAAAACAAATGCAACCTTCTAAGAATTTTTTTCCATTTATTTGTTGATGATTTTTATCAAACAAAAAACTTTGGGGAAAATATATAATTTAAGGCCAACAACAATAACAACAACAAAGCCTTAATCCCAAACTAGCTAGGATTGGCTACATGAATCTTTTTTCTTTATTTAGCCCTATTCTGAGTCATATTTTTTTATAAGATGCAAAAATTCTAAGTCTTTCTTTATCACTTCCTTGTGATTTTTGGACCATCTCTACCTTTTTTTTTTTCTATATGTATCAAGTCACTCTTTCGCACTAGTGCATCTCTAGATTTACGTTGCACATGTTCAAACCATTTAAGTCATCATTTCCTTAATATATCCTCGATTGGAGCTAACTCTACTTTTTTACGAATGGTTTCATTTCTTATTCTATCTTTTCTTGTATTACCACACATCCATCTTAACATTTTCATTTTCGCCGCATTCATCTTATGTACGTATATTTTTTTAACTACCCAACATTCCGTGTCATAAAGCATAGATAGTCTTAAGGTCAATACAAAACAAAATCTATCATCCAAAGATGTAATTAAGTCATGACTTCAGCCATCTCAAAGCCCAAACAGCACTGAAATCAGCACTAGAATCAAAGATGGTACATGTATGGCTAAAGTGATATTGTAAGTGCATCCTACAGAAATAGATACCACAACCACTCAGCATGTAATTTAGATGATCAAGATAAAAACAAAATTTGGAAAGAGGTAATATTAAGTGATTGAAAAGGAAAAATAATAGAACACATTCTAGGAATTAAATGTGGAAGGGTATGATTATAACCAAGGTATGCCATTCTGAGAACCAATACCATTTCGGTACTGGCCCAAAATGGTATGGTACGAGGCATACCATATCCTTTTGGCACTGTTTCGGAGTGGTATGAGGGCAGAATGGGGCGATATAGGTGGTATAGGTCCTGCACCTTTTCCAAATGGCAAATCTGTCTTAGTTCTCCATCGATACGGTTCAATATACCCCGGACTGAACGATTCAGGATGGTTTGGCTATCATAATTTATAACCAAGGCAGATAACAAAAGAATTACATGAAGCATGAATACCCAAACAATTTAAAAAGACACAGGACAAAAAGAAAAGGACACCGTATTTATCCATGGCAAATTGGTAGCTCAATTTTACTGTAAATGAAACAAGCATAAGATGACTTTATAATATAAGGTCAAACAATATAACCAATATCCTCTAACTTCCCTTGTACAAAAGAAAACAAAAATACAAAGATGATAAAATTAATGTCTCCCAATAATTTTCTAATAAAATTAAAGCTCTGCAAACTGGAGCCCTTACTTCAAAATGAAACATTAGCACATCCATCCACACTATCATAATCGATAATAACCTCAAACAATCTATGATTCTGTAAAATTCCATATTTCCTACCATATCAAAAAAGATCACCACAGAGACCTTATATTGCTCTTTACTGGCTCTGATGCTTACAAGTCAAGTGGAGATAAATTGGATACTCATAAAGCCATATCATATTGGCTTCTGTTCAGCAGATACATATATGAATATGGCTATCAATCTGACACTAAGATACTATATGTGTTTTCAATGCAAATAAAGAAGAATTATATATCAATTTTTTTTGTATGCATAAAACATATGAGGATGCAAACATGACATCACAAACATGATGGGATATATAAATAAAACATGCTAAAACCCAAGGTTTTAAATCTCATGGGATGGGGGCCATTCCAGTTTTTTCAAGAAATGGGCCGCACCGCCATTTCGTCCCATTCTGACACTTGGCATAGATGGTGTCTCAAGATACGCCAATTGAAACGCTAGAACAATGGTGGGACGGCCCTATCTTGATACTTAGGAACATCCCACCGTAACCTAAAACCATGCTAAAACCTAGATGTGATACTGGATATTGTACTTGTATCCAATCATCTGTGTCAGTGTCCTATCCAAACTAGCAAACCAGCACATGGAATGCAAATTGGATATACAATAAGTAGAAAACAATGTAAACCTAAAAGAAATTTTATAGCACACAAAAGAAAATTTACAAAATTGAATATACAATAAGTAGAAAATAATGTAAACCTAAAACACATAAAAGCAAGGTTTTAAGTGCTAGTCTCAAACAATGTACCATTTTTTCATTAAAATGGTATAGTATTAGTACGGTACCGATATCGGCTATACATGAAAAAACTAGTGGCATCAAAAGATTGAAAATCATTCAATATTACCCAGTATGGTTGATATGATACCATCCACACAGATATAACCAGCATATACTAATGCAGATGGTTTCTACATTCCAGTACCGGTATTAGTGCTGGTTTCATGTTGAAATGGTATAATATTGATGGTACCATGCTAACCCACTATTTTTTGAACTCATGCATAACAGAAAGCAAATCAACTAAAATAATAGAACGAGACAAAAATAAAATGCCAAACAAAACAAATTTAAAATACAAGACCAAAATAGACAAAAAAAAGATGTTAGGCAAAAACAAAGTAAAATAATAAGAACGGCAAGGGATGTTGATGGATAGGCATAAACTCATTAACTTTGATACTAATTAATGGGAAACTTCTATCTCAAATAATGCATCCAATTTGCAAGTACAAAAAAAAGTCTTGCCGCATCCTAAGCACTTCTTCACTTCCATAGTTAGAATGCTTGCTTCCATGCATTTGAATGCATAAACCCTCTCACCCATTCATAATTCCAGCAATTATGGTTGATGTTTAGATTTAGTTAGCTATTTTATATTTTGTATGAATTGTTAAAGGCACCTGAACTCTTGGTTGACTTACCTTTTTGCTTCTCCTATTAGAGAAAAAGCAGGATAAGGTAAAGAGGGAGTACCTATTTTGTTAAAAAAGAAGCATATGCTAGAACAGAAATATATATATAATATTTTTCCCCAAATTCTCATTAATGGGGATCCACCTTATGAAAGCTCAACAAGCAATGGGTGGTACCACAACTTCATGGGTGCCTGAAAGCTTTGAAGTTTATCTATTAGATCAGAACTCCAAACTAGCAAGATGGTGTCCAGGTTTTAAAAATGACCAAAACAACATGATAATGGTCAGTACTTTAGTTTTGAGCTCCTCTAATCATGGTATCCATAATTCAAACCAGATGTTCCATGTTATCTCACTTGACGGCTCATGTGAGAGACTAAAACATGAGAATGGTAACTAGGATTTAAAGGAAAGGTCTTCAGAAAGATATAAAAAAAGGTACATTGCATTTCAAACAGAAGTCTAATCATCCAAATGCCTATCACATCATAAATCTGAGTTCCACACACTCAAAAGAAATGAGTACCGAAAGATATATAAACTAAATGGACAACATGGATCAAATGCAGTTTATCTTTATGGACGAGATCACGCCAATTCATCAAACGCTCCTTATTGAATAAACCGCATGAATAGCACATGCCTAGATCTAGTACATATAAATATTGGGTACTTAAGTAAAGTTGCCATCCACTGTTCTCTTGTTTCAACAACCATTATAGAGCAAGAATAGTGGTCTTTATTTAACTTTTTTTATATCATAAAGTTAAGATAATATAATAAATCCAAATTCATGTATCAATTCAATTCATAGAACAATAAATCAAGAAAATAATGTTGTTTTTCTTCCTGCAGTCGTTCCCTTATATTTGCCTTATAATGATGGCTAATAAGGGCTGGTATAACAACTATTAATTGTTTCCAAATCTAATTAGCAATTGACTGATCAAATATGACTAGGCGATTAAAGATTTAGAAAGATCCCTATTATAAAAACCAAGGGTTGCAATATCAGCACCAATACCTTATTGGTATGGTACGTTACCTTGTCAATAGATGGTATGCCTATTGGTGTAGAATGGCAAAAGGAAGTTTCTTATATGTGTCATACAATGCCATATATTGTTACGGTATTGGGATGGCCAACATGGACCATTACTTAAGTCCTTGACTAAAACCATCATCAAACTCATTAAATAAGAGAGAGTTGCAAGATAAATAAATCATTGACCATTATGTGTAGAAGAGATGATAAAAAAGGAAGCAAAGAAAAGAGAACTCGTAAAAAACAAAGACAGGTGGGAGCTGGAAGCCACAATGCACAGCCACTTAGAATTCGAAGTTATGGGACATCATTATATATTGCACCTTAGTTTTGTGATGTGGTGGGAATTACAACTGATAAATAGGGATGACTTTTACCATATTAATAGTTTCATGATTTGATTGAGATACTTTGTGTTACATTAGTAATTTCTAATTTGATTGACTAGCATCGCATGACTGTTATTGCACAAGGCAATTAGCCTAGAAGCATGAAGGTAGCAACTTGGCATAGCCATGTAGGTCTCGAACTTACCTGTGGAGAACCTCTTCAGTTTCTTCATTACACATTAATTTCATTATTTCGTGAGACCTATAAATTGGAACTATCCATTATGAGAGAAAATAGAATACTTCATCACAGAATGAGGGCTGATACTGAGGAAGTATTTGAAAAAAGGGCAAGCCAAAACTTTGCATTTTATACCCTTTGCATATATTACTTAAAGGAAAGCTATAGTGCCATACCTAAACTTCGATACCTCTCGTGGCAGTGCCACATGATTTCGTTGGCTCTTAAATTAATAGCAGTGGAAAAATGAGAAATTTATTCAGTTTTGCTTGCCAAACAAAGTTTACAATAACTAAAATACCCTCATTTAGCCGGATCTATTTAAAAAACTCCCGAACAACCATTTAGCTAATTCTTGATATGAAAGTGTGCCTACTTTCAACTTTACTTCCAAACCATCAACCACTCCCAGGCGTCCTTGTTCCAACTTCATGTTTAAATAAACATTGACATCATGATCGCAAAAAAAAGTGACAAAACTAAGACAAACTATTGTTATGGTTATTTATGATACATGCAAATACGACAAATGTTTAAAAAGCAGAATACTAATACAAAAGGGATTTGATAATAAATAATAATTTTTTAAGCACATATAGAAATTGCATATACAGCAAGCAATAATTTTGTTTTAGTTTATTAAAATTTTATTATTCTTGAATCTTGATCTCCGCCATCCAATCGGTTCTATTTTTCTCTTCGTTATGGAACACCATAATGATGGATCAAAGGAGGTTTTAATTACCTAAACAAAAGAAATGCAAACCTACTTAACCTATAATTTGACAACCTGCAAACATATCCCAGATATGGCACAGGAGAGTCTAGCCACTAATGTTGCATGGAAAATGAAACACGATGAAGCATCTGACTTGGCAAGAGGAAAATAAGGAAACATGAGGATACATATAAAAAAAAAAAAAAATTAACTTACTTTATACTTAAATATTATAGAGAAGAAAATATTAGAAGATATTATTTATTTAGATTTTCCAATATGCAGGTTTCTTATCTAAACTTTCCAATTAGTTTCAAAATTTTAGAAAAAAAATGAAATTCTTAAAAATTATTCTTGATATCTAATTCTTGACCAACTCTAAAAGGAACAAAAGCTAACAAAATATTACTATGGCAGGTTGAACCCATTGTTGGAAGAATCCAACTATTTGCCAATTTCTGAAAATTCTGCAATTAACCAAAAAAAATGATAAGTGCCCCAACCGTTCGATGTATATCTAATTCAGACGTGCATCCAACACAAATTCCAGCTCCCTTACTGTCAAAGCAGCACTCCCCTGCCATATTTAAGACCTCTTTTTAAGAATAAATTGACACAGGCTGCATTGCTCCAAGGTTAGTGAAGTTACTTTTGTGGCCATCAACAATGTTTCCCTCCTCAAAAGGCTGTTCGTTGCCAAACTTTGCCCAAATATCCGTCCAATCAACTGTTATTAAAGTGCATTGGCTTACATCAACCCATGATTTGGTCATGAAGGACCCAACCATATACTAAAGATACAAGCACTCCAATGTGATACAAGCAATGACTCTAAGGTAAAATGGTGATGACAATCTGGACAAATCTATCCTTCTTTGATCTTATTTGAAGGCTACTACTTTCATTTGGTTAACTTTCCAGCTATTATTCTAGCAACATCATGTGACTCCAAAGAAACATACATCCCTTCCATTGCTTTCTCGAACTAGTGTCCAGATTGGTAAAAAAAATACTCACTATTTTTTGCTTCTTTAAAAAAATATGCCATTTTTTCACCTACATCTATTCATCAACCAAAAACATAACCCTATCCCTTGATCAATAATTCCTTGTATTATTCTATTTTAAATACTTAGGATTAGTGATTCAAGTCTCAACGGGACAACGACCATTTTAGCCATCCTATTCCGTTTCAGAGAGATTTTGGGATCGATCTCAGTCGTCTTGTCCCGTCTTAGCCATAATACATTATACTATCAATGTTTAATAGATCTAATTTAACATAAAAATATAACTTTTGATATTTAAATATATTTAAAAATCAAATAAATACTAAAGCTTCACAAATAATATATAATTTTTGAGAAAAAAAAGTATTTTAAGCAAGTACGGGATACTTAACCGAATTGGAGATTGAGATGAGACGTGGGGCATTTCGTTCCGAAAAAAAATTGAGACACTTTTGTCCCATAAGATTTAAAACCTTGCTTAGCATCCCTTGTGAATAGTTCAGCAAAGCAATCTAGAGAATCCTATTTCAGGTATGAACAAAATTATCTTTCATTGTCGTGCATATATTTGATATATTAATTTCTAATTTCAGTGTATATAAGTAACCTAATCAGGATACAAGAAACCTAACATGCGTTAAAACAACATAAATTATCTTCAGTGTCAAATGTTGAACCTATAACTTCGGTGTTGTGCCATTGAAGGAAAAACACTATTACGGATCATTACCCAATTAAATGATGTCATCCTTCATGATATCCTGAAATTTAGGTCATCAAAAACTCTGGCCAGGTGTCTTTTCACCTCAAGGTAAATGTGGAACTTCAATGGCCAAGCATTACCAAATGAAGTAAGCTTCCACTTAAAATCTCCAGCTCATCTTTTACTTTTATGAAGAAAAAAAATCATCAGAATTCCTATAAATTCCTTTTATATCATACATTTGGCCACAAACTCTTTATAATTGCTGCATATATCCTCTAATTAGCTATGCAGGGTTACTAAACTGCTGGAAACATGGTGTATCAAAAATTGCTACACTTCATACCAGTTTGCAATACGGTTCATTGCAATTCAAATAAAGGAAAACTGAAGTTTACTTGGACAGAATGACATAGAATTGAAGTCCTTTGTTGCCTTATGCGGGGATGAGAAGGAGGAATGGGACTTCAATTTCAACGTGGAGTAGATGGCCTTTGGCTACTTGGATATAAGGCATGCCATTAGTTAAGAAACATGGGGAAGCGGTAGTTTGGTGGAAATAATCTCCCATCTCAAAATTTATCCAAAATATAAACTATGTAAAATCTCAAAACTTATCCGAAATATAAACTATGTAAATTTTATATAAAATTGAATGATGTATAAGTTTCAAAGCTTATAACATATATGATGTTATGTTACTAGTATTCTATTATTTGATCAAAGGGCTTCAGTATTTTTCATTTGGAACTTGAAATAGAGTTGGATTTAAACAGCCACATAGCCAATAAAGAATTGAATATTTTTAAATTTAGATTTGTAATTTCTAATCCAACTTCCATTGAATTGCATTAATAGAAGGATAATAAATTCTCATTACCAATCCAAACCCAGTCAAGTGGCCCAAGGAATCAGGTAACATAAAGTTAATGTCTAAGATGAAGTGTTTCTAAATTTTAAATTCTTCTTTCAACAAACCATTCTAGACCCTTTTATAGAAGTCCATTGCCCTTTCTCACTCTATTCTTTGCACCATCTTAGCAATTTTAATCCTCTCTCTATCATTCCATATCCTTTACTCTTCCACCAAAAATTTGAGATTCAAGCAAGGTTCTCTTCCACAACCACAAGTAAGACTTCTGCTTGAATTTTATTTTATTTTTTTAAATAGTTTATATATTCTTTAAAAAAAAATACAAACTTATTTTTGTGCCTCAAATCCTTGCTTCTTCAAGTTTTGGCATTCTCCTTTTTTCAATTACTTCATAAGAAAATGGTGTTTTCAAGTAAACAACATTAGACCTTTGTCTTGAATCCAACTACCCTTTCTCACTCCATTCTCTGTATCATCGTATCAGCTATAATCCTCTCTCTCTCTCTCTCTCTCTCTCTCTCTCTCTCCCCCCCCCCTTCCTCCACACAGTTCATGTATTTTATAAACAAAGTTTGCAATGTTAGCACCACATCATTTTTGTGCCCCAGCTCCTCACCATAGTTAAAATCAAAATTGATTTCGGTACTGGTGGGGGGTGAAAAATAAAATATATTGGCAAATCAGTCTTTTGCATAAAGTGAAGAAAACAGACTCTGTTGTTTGGTTAGGACTATAATTTTTTCACCACATAATCATATATAAATCAAATAAATCTTCTTTCTTTTACCCAATATGCTGTCCTTTTCCAGCTCTGCAACCAGATTAAGTCACCACTCCTACACAACATGAAATTCCTACAATTTTTTGCCAGATTTTGGCCTCCTAATTCTGCGAGTTCATTTGGTTCCATAAATAAACCATCCTTTCCTGTCAACAATGAAGCTACAAAATAATCTCCATTAACGTTTTAACTACCAGTTATATTAGAGATAGTCGAAGAAACCTGTCTCTGTTGTCATCGATGTGATCTATGATGGTGTGAAATGTTTCTTGCAGGTATCAAAAGAGAACTCCCTAAGAAGATGATATTTGATGTGGTAAGATATTTCTAGCACATGTGTCATGAATATTATAAATAATAATCTAAAACTTTCTGATTAGTCTTACTCCAAGTGCTGTCATATACCAGTAGCAGTAGTAGTAGGCATTTACTGTCATAGACATTGACAGACTCCCTCAAGACCAAGTTTATTTTCTAATATGACAACTATAGTGTTGGAATGAAACACAGCTTTTAAATCCTATGGAACGGGTGTGTTCCAGTTTCTCCATGGCATTGATCAAATGTCCCACTATTCTGCCCTATCCTAACTACCATCCTAGAGCATCCTAAAAGCTACCCTCTTTCTCTCTTTCCTTCTTCTTTCCTTCATTTCTATTTTTTTTTTTTTTCTCTTTCTTTCCTATCTCTTTTTTTAACCTTCTTCCTTGTTTCCTTCCTTTCTTTTTTCCTTCTCTCTTCCTTTCTTTCCCTTCTTCCTTCTTTCTTTCCTTTCCTTCTTTTCTTTTCTTTTTTTTCTTCTCCTTTCCTTCCTCTTTGTTTTTACTTTTTTTCTTCTTTCCTTCCTTTCCTTCTTTCCTCCTCCTCCCTTTCTTTCTCAAGTGGATGGGTTTTGGACTCTTACCTCCATCCCCATCCCATTTTTTCACAAGAACAAAATGAAGCAGCCAGGACATCCCTCATCCCCTGGACACTTAGAACCTTGAATGAAACCCAGAATAATAGTGATGGATTGATTATTTTTAAATTCTTGACTACTTAGAAGTTTACAGTCAGGTATGACATGGTGACAACATCCAAACTATAAATAAAAATACATGTTCCACTCTTCTGAATGCCCTAATTGAGTAAGCAAAACCAAACAGAAGACATAATCACCTACATTGACCACATTTCAATTGAAAATGTTTATCATTATAGAATGCCATAAAAGTATGTATAAGGATATTAAAAGAAAAAAATAATGAACAGTATGTAATTGCAATAAACATATTAGGATAAAAAAAAATCACCTTAGAAACATGCTCTAATGTAACAGCCTCAGGAATTATCCCTGTTCTTAGCTTGATCTCAACAAAACCACTGCTACCTTGCAAGGCAAAACACTGGCCAGGCTCTCCAAAACTTGGCTCCAGCATTTTTTGAGCATTAGAATGAACTCTATTTTGACCTTTGCCAATGGGAAGCCAATTGCTAGACTTCCCCAAAACATAGGGCTCTGAATGCCTAACAACCCTTGCCCCACCAGAGGCCAAAGCATAATCCACCCTTCCTAACCCGTCAGCAGCATGCTTCTCAATCTCCTTCTCAACAATCTCCTTTGCAAAATTCATAATATCATCCAAACTCAGATCCTGATTACTACCATCAAAGCTTCTACTCTTCTTCAGCTCATTGAAGAAACTTTGGAATTCTTCCTTTGACAAGAAGCCTGTGTCCCTCAACTCTCTCAAAGACTTGTCCAAGTTATCTGTTCTGCCATCCAACCTCATCAATTCCCTCTCCAACAGTGCACCTTTCTCTTTTATTTGCTTCTCCAAATCCCTCGTCACAGTCCCTATCTCACTCCCTATCTTTCTATCCACAAGTTCCACCTGAACCTGCAACATCTTTGCTGCTTTCTTCAAAGATACCTCCACTTCTGATAATCTTCCCTCATAATCTAAAGCAGCCAATGGGGAATCCCTACTACTATATGCAAGCAACTCATACCATTTCCAACTCAACTGGCCCAACCACAAAAGAGCCCCAAGAAGCAGACAGATCTTCGTCAGAATGCCAAGAAGTTGCCACTTGGGTTTCGCTGGTTTTGATATGCCTTTCTTATGCCGTGAAGCACTGCTGGGAGAAACTAATCCTTTCCTCACTTTTGAAGAGTCTTTTGGTCTCTTAAGCACAGATTCCCCCCTGATGGTATGACTTGAGTCCTTCTCACCAACAGTCATCTTGTCACTGCTAACCCCATTTATTCCTCCTTCCACAACCATTTCTGTATCTGATTTCTTCGTGACAGCAACAATTCTTCTCCTTGCATCTTGTTGGAAGTTGGAATCCAAGGTCAAAGAAGTGCTGGTTTTGGCTGCTGAACCTGGAATTGCAGCAGTTGATGCAGACATTCCTGTGCTTCAAGAGGCCTCTGATCTTCAAGAAGCAAATGCCCTAATCTAAGACAAGAACTGACTGATATGAGATAGCGAAACCCAATTAAAAAGAAAAATTATCAAATGGAACTATAACAAAATAACGCAACAAAGAAATTCCTTGCAATGTTCAACAATAAAGATGCTCTTGAACCATGTATTCAAAGAATATAATAGAAAAACACAACCAAAGAATCACCCAAGAAACGACTTAATATTCACTCCGAATACGAGATACAAAAAAAGAATTAAAAAGTACCGAAAGAATGTCGAATAGAACATCGCGCCCCCCCCCCAACACAAAAAAAAAAAAAAAAGTCTTTTAGAGAATACTTTCGAAGAATATAATAAAAAAAAATCAACAATTGCCCGAATGCGTCTAATTCGCAAAGAAAAACACATCCTCCAAAGATATTTGCCGCAGTGAACTCAGCTAAACGCGGAAATGTTCGAGAATGCACTTAAATTTACAACCCTAATCCCAGTAAAATCCAAAAAACTCAACCAAGCAGCAAGAATCATCACAACAAGAACTACAAGAGTTGTCAAAACGCCCAAATAAACACATTAACCAACCTCCATATCCAAGACAACTGCTGAAAAACTTTCAGAGACTACAACGACAATACAATACGATACCGAAACCCTCAATTTCCAGAAAAAGAACGAAAAATCCACCATTTGAATCCCAAAAAGAAGGTCAGAACCAATCCAGGAAATGATCTCGGAAGGGCACAAGAGGTATACCGTATGCGCACGGTCTCGTATACGCCGTCTCGGATTCCGTGCGCGGTCGAGGAGAAGCTTGAGCGCCAACAGAAAATTTGGAATTCTTTTTACCCTTTAAAGGAGATAAGGGGTCCAGTCGGCCAGATCAAAAGATCAGAGAGAAAGAAAGAAAGGGAGAGGGGACTTCTTTTCCCTTCTTTTTTTTTTTTTTTTTTATAAGATTCAAAGGAGCAGAGAGCAAGAAAGAGAGAGTGGAGACTTTATTTCTTCTGATTTTTCTCCCTTTTTTTTTATTTTTCTTTTAGTCGGTGGATTTAAAGGTCGGTTGCAGCCATGGTTGGGCGACGTGTGGGGGCTGAGAAGCTTGGGATAGAGCGAGCGTGGCAAAGAAGGCTTCTTTAACGCCGTTAACCCTCTCTTCCATGACTGAAATAACGGCCGTCACGTGCCGCAACCGGTTGTTTTTATTAAATTTTGATCAAAATAAAAAAAAAATCATATTTAAAAAATTATTATTTACCGATTGTTCAATGGTTCGCATTTTCGGATTTTTAAAATAAAATTATATTATAACCGCTTGAGGAAGAAGATGAGGATTTAATTGTGATTGCAGGTAGGGATTTAATTCCAATTGGAGTCATGGTGAGTAGGTTTAAGTAGAAAGCTCACAAGTAGACTTATAAAATAGCATTTGTTTGATGCATTTCTCGGTAAAATTAATTTTAAGGTGTTCTCAATGCTATGCTTCAATGAAACCATTAAGGAATAAGCAAATATATTTTTTTGATACCAATTTTATTTTAATAGCATTTTAAAATTTATTAAGTGAAAATATATAAGATAGATGAAGATATATATTTAGTGGAATTAAAGCAGGAAGTGCTTCTAAAGTATTATATAAAATACATGCATTAGGTTTTTAAATAAAACTTTTATAAAATAACAAACCATTAAATCTTGCATAGCTCAAAATAATGGAGAATCAAGAGGAATAGTTAAATTGAGTGTAAAAGAAACTTAAATATTAAGATAGATATATGATAAAAAAAAATAAAAGAATGATTTGAAAAATAAATATATAAAAAAATAATAAAAATTATATATATATATTTAAAATAAAAATAAAAATAAAAATAAAAATTATATATATATATATATATATATTGAAGGAATAGATTTAATTATATTTTAATGAATTAAGTTTAAATTTATTTTTTTATCCGTAAATTTATACAGTTTATGATTCTACGAGTCATGTACAGTTATACGGTGTCCACGATGTATGGCACGTGAATCGTGGACTGAGGTCCAGCTGCCACGTGGCTGCCTGCAACTTCTCAGTCACCGGAGGAACGAAGCCGACCGCCTCGTTTGCGTGCTCTCTCGGTGGAGACGCCGAGAAACGCCGGCAAACGCGGGATTGTAGCAGCTAACCTTGCCGTGGCGCCGATTCCACCACCTCAAACCCTATAATAATCGCGTCTTCTTTCGAATCCTTCGTTCCCTTCCGCCTCTCTCCGCCGCGTCCGTCGTCGCCGTCGCCGGCTCCGCCTCTGCTTAGCCGTTGTCTAGGGTTTGGGATTGATGGAAGGGAATTCTAGGGTTTCCGAGGGGGTTTTGGGGGCCGTCGTCCCGATCGGCGTCTACTGGCTCTACTCCGGCTTCTACTGCCTCCTCCATCGCCTCGATCGGTTCCGGATGCGCTCCCGGAACGAGGAGGCTGCCAAGAACTCCATCTCCAAGTTCGCCGTCGTCAAAGGGGTCCTCCTTCAGCAGTCGATCCAGGCCACGGTCTCTCTTGCCCTGTTTGTGGTGAGCCCCTCTCCGATCTCTTAATTCGCCTCCGGTCCATTTTTTCGAGATTTGGCACTTGGGTTTTTATCATGTTAATAGGCGACATTGTTTGTGGATTTTGTTATATATATGAATGATAATTCCTGCAAAAAATTGGATTTTTTTTTTTTTTTTTTTTTTTGGCTTCTGTAGATTTTGACAGAATTTACGGCTGTTAATTATCATATTTTAAGTGTTGTTTTTTAAAGAAAATTGGATTCTTTTTTATTAGTTGCTGGTTTTTGTTTGTATTTTGAATCGATTAGGTTATGTTTAATTAATTTATTTGTGTCTATAGAAAGCTTGTAAATTTGAGGACTCTGTTGATCTGTCTTTCAATGCCAGTTGGTCTGGTAGCACTTAATGTCTGCAATGGTTTTGTTAAAATTTTGGTTTGATTTCATAAGTTTGGGTTTTGAATTTGATGCATGCTGATTGATTGAAGATGATTTTGGTGCTGTACTGAAGCTATGATTTCCTCACCATTGTTTGATTGCTTCCTATGATTTGAAGGATGAACAAAACTGATTGATTCGATTTTGATAACGAATAGTTAATTCTGTTTGAAAATTGAGAAGTATCAAAGAGAGACAAGAACACAGAAAAAGAACAAGGGAAGGAAAGAAGAAAATGGGCTTGAGAAATCCACCAAAGGAAAAGAAATAACTTCAAGTTTATCCAACTTAAATGTTCATAGTTGAAGATATGTGAAGAAATTCAAATCAGAATATTACAACCGTACATTATACTTGGTTCCCTGAGGCAAGCTAGCACTTTCACTGAATCTTTTTGAAGTCTTTGAATAAATTTAAAATTACATTTTTTGTACAGAAATTTAATTTAATAAGACTTGCATCTGGTATCCACCCTTCATGCATTGCATTTGATAACCCACTCCACATTCATGTGCATCCTTTCCCCCACTTAATCTTAGGCATCGCTATGTATGAACATCTGCCATTGAAAACCTAATTTCTTAGTTATTATCTTCCCTTCATCTTTTCTGTTCATGGGCACCTGATATTGCTACATGCATGATGCTTGTGCTTGGACCAATTTCAACTTTTCATCTTATGCTTTATTTTCCCCCTCCCTCACCAGCAGAAAAAGAGGAAAGAAGCCATAGTGTTAGATCAAAATCATTCATCATGCAGATATGATCACTTTTTTGGTTCCTCAAGCTTTGTTGTCTTGCAGTTGACTCCTTCTCCTTTATTTGTATGACCTTAGCTGTCTATACCCTTATTATGTGTGGCATTTATGTGTTTTCCTTCTCTCCTTACTTGATGCTAGTTGTCCATTCACTTGATAGATACTTATTTGTGGCACATTCATGTAAAACTATTGCAGATAAATGCACATGGTGCACTAATCCAGCATGTCTATGTTGAGAACCTCTTCAGTATATGTTTGGTTATGGAAAGTATTCAATATTTATTTGTGTATGTGCTGCATGATTTAATGGTGCTGAACATGTCAGAACTGAAAGTGTATGAAAAAAGCTTGAATTGTATGATTTTTAAATATGAAAAGACTGGCACAGAAGTTGCTTAAAACATCATCTTCGAAACATTGTAGATTGTAAAATTAAAATTCTTGACAGAAAGCTAGTTCTTTTGTTTTCACAATGTTAATTCATTAAGAAATTGCATCAAATAAAAATGGATGTGCTGCATGCTTTTTTGGTATATATCCAGCATTCTGTACCAACAATTTATCATGGCATCATAAAATAATTTCCATAAGATCCAAGCTGCAAGATGATAACTTGATCTTAACTCCTGCCATACACCATGCAGTTTGCCAGCAACAAGACTGAAGACTAACCAGTTTCTGAAGGCTCCATTCTGGCTTATGCTATGCAGTTCTTGGTTGCAATGCTGGTAATGGATACATAGCAGTACTTCATGCACTGGTATATGCACCACCACCGTCTGGTTGTCCCCTACTCTTTTGGGGCACTTTACAACCACCCAATTGAGAGGCTTCTTCTCGACACAGTTGGTGGTGCCCTGTCCTTCATTATATCTGGCATGTCTCCAAGGGCCTCTTATCTTCTTCTTTTCCTTTGCAACTATCGAGACAGTAGACGACCATTGTGGGATCCGGCTTCCTGGCAACCCCTTGCGCTTTGCTCTTCAAGAACAACACAGCCTATCATGATATCCATCATCAGCTCTACGGCAGCAAGTACAAATTCTCCCAGCCCTTCTTTGTCATGCGGGACAGGATTCTTGGGACTTACATGCCATATTCCATTGAGAGAAGAATGAATGGAGGTCTTGAAGCAAGGCCAAGACCAAGGAAGGTTGAGTAAGGCCAGTAGGTTAGATGGAGGCTTATCCCTCACAATGTATAGATTCTGTCAGCTTCAAATTTTGATCTGAGTTGAAGTAGACTGGATGGTATCTGTCTACATTTGTTTTCATATCCAAAATTATCAGATGTAGGTACAAATTTGAGCATCCAATTAATATTGATATTTATTATCGAAAAATGAATACGGATAGACAATTATCCAATCTACAGCCGAATATCTAATTGTATTCGTAATGCTATTTCAGTGATATATTTGATGTTATAATTGTAATGTTTAATTATTTGACTTATATCTATGCTTTCAATATTTGATATGTATTTATTTTCATCTAAAATAGATTTATATATGAAGTTTTCTATCCAATTAATATTTATATCTTCATTCATGTTTGTCAAATATAATGGAGATGGAAATGGATGTACTATTCTGACTCATTTTCAGTTCTAGATTTTGAGTGTTCAACTTATCTAAAACAAGGTTTGAGTCATACTCCCGTGTAAAGTTCCCCAAAATCTTCTACAGTGACTTGACTAGCAGCAAGCACGCTTATTTTGATCTACAAGTGGATGTTATTACCATATGGTTGCTATTATATTCGTCTATTATAGCCTATTGAGTAAATCAAGAAAGTCTTTCCCCCTCTAGTTTCATATATAAGGGGTTTTTTTTTTTTTTTTCTTCTTTTAACCCCTGCTTCTATAGGGAGGTTATTTGGTTCTTTCTCAGTGGGTCGGCCGTTCTCGTTCGGGAGGTTATTTTGCCGTTAGTTCCTGACATGCTATTGTCTATCAGACCGCAAATTTGGCTACTCTAACAGGTATTGTCCATTAAAACTCATTGGCATTTAAGTGCTTGAATAATTTGTTCATGCTGCAAATGAATCCATGAACAATATGGCTGGAATTTGAATTCAGACAACTTCGCAATGACAGGAGGTTTTGAGAGTGCATGGCTCCCCAGGAAAGTGAGTGCTGCAATCTTTCTTTTCTGGAAATATTTAACAACGTTTCTCCTTGGTTTCCACCGCCTTTGTGACAAGATGCAAGCAAATGCATGAATTTCATCAGAAAAGTGAGCGAATTGATTGGCCTTTTCAAAAGCCGATATCCCTTTTAAGTCCAAACAAGCAAATGCATGGGCAAATGATAGTTATTTGGGCAATGACATAATTAAAATCTGTCAGTCATCTGACTTCCAATACCTGCCGTCACTCGATTTAGTCAAACCATTGGTAGCATTTTAACATCAGAAATATTGCTTCTCATTGTAGGGAAGGAAAAAAAAAAAAAAACAGTGAGTTACATCAAAATAATGTAATATGTACACAGATATTTGGAAAATTGTATTCAATTGGTTCGTGTTAAAGGTGGCCATCAAAATAATTTGATATGTACACAAATCTTTGGAAAATAGTATTCAATTTGTTTGTGTCGAAGGTGCTCCAATAAAATTTGCACCAATGCAGAACTACAAGCTAACGAATTCGACTTCGAATTATTAGCAAAATATATCTGCCGCTTCAACAGGTACAAGTGGAGTTAGTCACGTATCAATGTATTCCTGAGACTGGATGATCCTCATAAGCTCTTTCAAATTAGCTAATACTTGCCTTGGCCCCAGACTTTCAGCTCCAACGTAGTTTAAAAGCTGCTCTAAATCCTACCAAAGAAAAACAGGATGTGATTGGCAAAATATAAATGCATATATGATATCAGATGCCTTATGGTTAAATAGTCCATACAAGTTCCTGTTGCATATTATGCATAAAATTATTTGCAGGGATTTACAACGAAATTTTAGGGACAGGAAAGTACAAACAACATTATTGGCACTGTTATGTGTGTATTATTCTACATTAATGTTTTCTGCAGCAAGATTTTCCTCAGCCAAAGTTCATGTGTATGAGTTTCTGAATCTGATCAGACCATCTTGGAACATGAAGAAGGATTCTCTAGCATAAATTGACTTTCCAATTTATTATATAAACATTTTAATGACAATCAGTTTGACCAGCAAAGCTCATAGTCTATCTAGAAGACTACAGATTTAATGATAATTGATTCATGTGAAAATAAATAAAAGATCTAAAGTACTTATTTTCTACATTCCTTTGTTCAGATGTAGACCTGATACGAACTAAAAGAGAGACACACAAGTCAGATCAAGAAGATATAGAGATGCAAATTGATGCCAACTTCTGCCTTAAACTGAGAGAAGCAGAATAAAGCAGAGAAGATGAACCTTATTTAACAAAAATATTGCATATGCTGCTCTTGTAGTATCATGGCCTTCCAGAAAGAGGGGAAATTCTGTAGGCTTTAAACTCGTGCCTGTAAGAATTGGATTTACTGACGAATCTGCTGGCATAGACTCAATTGAAGGAGCATAGTCATGAATATATGAACGTGAGCCTCCCATGCGCAAAGGATAACGTAGAGGAACATCAAGGTAAGATGCAATAAGCAAGACAGCCTGCAAAAGCAATGAAAAAAATAAATAACAAGTCAATGACCTGCCTACGCTAATATCTCAACCAAGCAAGACTCTTGAGCATGATGTATTTTGCTTTCAACTAAAATTTAAGAGAGATGAAAGAAAACAAATGCATATTCAGTTGCCATGCCATGTCAAGTATTTTTTTTTTCAAAAAAAAAAAAAAGAAAGTCTTACATGTGCAACATAACCGAGAACGGTTGCAGAACTCTGAGCCTCCTTCTTGTCACTGAAAAAGCTCATCTTCTTTAATGGGAGTGCAGTTAGTTGCAGACCTAAAATTGTCAAAGGTGACAATCGTGGAGGTCTAGATATGTTTGAGGAGTGTGATGTAATAGAACCTCCTGAAAGTTATTTGATTCATCTCAGTACACAAACTGGAAAACATGAAAGAGAAATAATATGAAGGACGTTAAAAAATGAAACATTGATCAATAACAATTATTGGGCCATAATATGTAAAATAAAAAAATAGAAATAACAATCACCAGGAGACCAATCCTGCTCTTGTGGAACTACAATTGGTTCCATGGTTCATCATAAAGAGACTGAAGAAACCTAACAACGATAATAGTGCACCTACCTTCAAAAAACCACAAAGAAGCAGAAGATATATGGACCAACATTCAGCCTTATAAGGTCATTTCCCCTTAGGTGGTTCCACAGTTCTGACCTTTAGTGCACTAAAACTACATACCAGTGTTCAATCATCACTCTGATGATTAGGTAAACCACCATATCATAGCCATTGTTTATAATGGCATCCATGAAAATGAAATGCAAAACTGCAACCAAATGTAGTATTTCATTGGGCAATATGAGACCAACTCTAGAATAAGAGGGCCAAAGTTGACTTCATTTAACTCGTGTTTTAACATTTGAGCAAATGAAAGGAATTGAAACAAAAACAAGACTCAGTATTTTGGGTAAGGAATTGAGAAAAAAATAAGACTCAACATTATGAGTACAAAATGACTTTTGAGGTGTACTTTTACACCAACTTCTTGAATCAAAAAGTTACCATATTCCTTTGCCTTAGTTCCATCAATGCTCTTCACCTTTTCGCTTTCTCTTTTCTGAGGTTGTCTCGGGCCTATGCTATCCAAGCATGTAGATGTTTTCTCATTTGACTTTGAACTACCAGTCCTCTCTCAACATCAGGGCAAGAAGATCAAGCCATCTGTATCTTGTACATTGAAGAAAGAACCAACCAGTCACTGGTGAAACCAGCATGGTGGATCTTGCATCATTGGTTCTTCCTGTTTTGACCATAATAGGCATGATCCAGTGCTTCCTTCAATTTACTCATTTCTAAATTTGTCCTTCATGGTTGAAGCATGCCACCTTATGATCCTTGTCATCAATATGGGATCAACCAATGCTGATGTGTACATTGGCAGCCAACATTCTGATCAGAAAAGAAAAAATCCTATAATTCTATTGCACAGGCTTTCCTTCAAGATCCAATCGAATTCATAAGTTTGATTTATTTTGCTACTTTTCGAGGTGAAATGGCATTTAGTGACTATCAAACACTCTGTAAAGATATTCCACCTACAGGACCCCATTGTGCTATTAGACCACTTGATTTTCTATATAAGCTGAATTTATTGAAACAGAACCGTTGGTAATCTTTTGCCCATCAATTCTACACTGTATTCTAAGTCCATACGTGTTTCAATAAAAGCTTCACTCCACACAATTCCCATAGTTGAAATAGAAAATGCTATTTAACAATTAACATGTTCTACCCTTAGCAATTTTCTTAGATTTGAACACAACATAATCTCGATAGTTATCTCTCATAATACTTTCTTGATTTCTTATTTTGATGATTATTTGTTCACACTATATATGAATGCCTCAAGTTATTAGTTAGTAGAGTGTAAATGTTTAAGCTTTTAATCAAATTAATACGAAATTGTAAAGTTCACTGCAATACAAAAAATGCAGAAATTAGAATATATATTGGACTGAGCAGCGCAAGTCCAATTTACTTTGATAAATTTTATGTAGCACTCAGAAAACCAAAAAGCATATGACCAAGACAGACATGTGAAACTAGGGACCTTTGCATCTGTAGGGTATATGCAGATTGGGTCATTTACACTAACAGAAAATATGAAGCATTCACATTATGCACCTCTATGACATGGAATTGAATGCAGCTACCCTGATCTGTTTATGTTACCTAATCTGATGATAAAAAAATGTCAAATTATTGAAACGCCCTGTTTGTGCGCGCGCGCGCGCGACACACACACACACACACACACACACAGAGAGAGAGAGAGAGAGATTACTCAATTTGTTACCTGAACCATGATTCTCCTTGCATGTCTGTTCATCAAGGCCCTTCACAGGATAGAGGACAGCAACCTGATTAACCATATATTGTTGCCTTGTCCGAAGCATTTTTTGAAGGTTTCTGAGATGCCCATGACCCCTTTTCCCGGACAGTAATTTATTAGCTTCCTATGAGAGAATAAGGGACAAAATCATCATAAGTTTGATACAAAGCTAGAATTCAACAAGAAGAAACAATTTAATGGGTTTTTCTCTTTGTAACATATGCAAGGTTCTCATACAAACTTGTAAGGACATGATGTTGACAAGCTGCTAAAAATGAAGTATAGCAAAAGCTGCTACAAGTTCACAATATTGCCACACAGAAACCATGCAGTTATACTGATAAAAGTCATTTAGTTGGATAGTAATAGGGTCATGCAGTAAATTCATTTCAGTTTGGATTTTCTAAAACTTAACTGGGTATATGCCTGTCCAAATCCAGAATAGCATCTGATAATGGCCAAATGAGTGACTTTTCAACCTAAAGAGTTAAGTTTTATCTAACTAGACAGATAGATATGAACTTGATATTATTTAGCACAATGAGGCTAACATTCATACAAAAGATCATAGAACCCATATATTAGGGGATTTTCAGCAACATAAAAGCACTATATTAATGTTTAGAAAGAAATACAACAACTGTATTCCACTAAGTTAACAGGTAACTAAATTGGAAACAAGATGTGACAAGAGTTTGGAAAGGCTTAAACGAAGTCACTGGCATTGTCTCAATAAAAGTAAACACCCTTTCACATGCATATGGTATTCATTGTGTTCAATCTAAAGCTACAATGATTTTAGGCCTTTGCCTCATTCATGCCACTTAGGGATGCATAACTACTACGAAGATCAGTGAATCAATCCTGCACTATTTGGATTCATACTAATCTTTCAACTTGCAACATCTAGACTTGCAACTCAGGCTCATTAGTTGCAAATCAACTTGTGGCCAGAATGTCCACTAGTTGAGTCACAGGAATTACTTGCATGGTGAGTGGGAATTGGTCTGCAACCCACCCATCTTAAATTAAAAATGCAGGTGAACAAAATAGAGCAACAGAAATTTGAAAAGCCACAGTTACAGTTACCATGTAACTTTAATTGCAGGTAAGCAGACACCAACTAAATGGTATAACAAACTAAAAGATGACTGATAGCTAAAACAATGTCAACTTAATCTCTCCCCCCCCGCCCCCCCCAAAAAAAAAAAAAAAAAATGAAGGTCATAGATTTCAAAATGTACTGAAGCAAATGGTTCCTATAATGTTGTACATCACTCGACATCTCTTAGCCAACCAATCCAGGCTCTTACTTTGCACAACCTAATGCCTTTTTTTTTTTTTTTGGGTTGGGGGGGGGGGGGGGGGGGTGTTTGCTTTCATGGAGCAAAAGATTTTTTCCAGTTGTCATATAGGAGACCTCCAAGTCAATAATGATCCTATTTATGATGTAAAATTCTTAGATTTTTTTGAAAAAAAAAAATACTCTCTTAAACTTATCAGGAAATCTTTGGTAAGATAACATTGCATTATTCATATCTACAATGGTGAATAAGCTAACTTCAAGTGGCTTCCTCCGCAAATAAGAATTGTTACCTAACATATTCTAAATCTGAATTTTAAAAATAATAAGTGGTAGCCAATAGATACAAATTGCTCTACCAAAGCAACAGGAAAGATGCGCTTATCTATTACCATAATGCTTTGGAAAAAAAGTAAAAGATCCATTTTTCTCAGTAATTCTCGAGCACCTGCAATTGCTGGTGGGCTGCAGAGAGAGTCTTGAAAGCCACTAACAACATTCTGATTGCAAGGCAAAGCTGCTCGCTTTGATTCTCGACAATCTCTGATGTTCTCATGGCGTGCGTTGACAAATTCCCTATTGCAACCTTCCGGGCCTCAAGCTTTTGTCTCATCTCCTCCAACTCATTAGTCTGATGCAGCGATTCTCTCCTAACCTGTTCACCATGCCACCACACCGCCAACCAGCGAACTAATCAATCAAAGACCCAAAATGAAAATACCATGAACAATAAAAACCAACTATAGCATAATTTTTCCACCAAATCAACAAGAACAGAACAGAACTAGAAAAAGGAAAAGAGATGAATTCATTTGAATCAGAGTCAAGACATTAGTTATTCAGCAAAAAAAAAGAAAAGTTTTGACAAAATAAATAGCATTGTTCAATATGCTTTCACCATTTTTCAGAATAATTCTCTAATTCTTGAACTAATATTGGTGATTCTCTAGAAGCAAACACCAAAAATTAAAATTCTTGTCTCCAAAATTCAAAATGAAACCTTTTGATTCAAGGATGCCAGTTTAATCAAAAAGATCATATCCACAGGAAACCCAGATACAAACCTAATTCTTCATCGAAATAAGAAGAATGCATCAAATTTTTCCACAAGACCGACCATAACATAATTTTTCCACCAAATCAACAGGAACAAAAACGAAAAAGAAAAAGGAAAAGAGATGAATTCATTTGAATCAGAGTCAAGACATTAGTTATTCGCCAAAAAAAAAAAAAAAAGAAAAGTTTCAACAAAATAAATAACATTGTTCTATGTGCTTTCACCATTTTCCAGGATAATTCTCTAATTCTTGAACTAAAATTGCTGATTCTCTAGAAGCAAACACCAAAAACTAAAATTCTTGTCTCCAAAATTCGAAATGAAACCTTTTGATTCAAGGATGCCGGTTTTATCATATCCACAAGAAACACAAACCTAATTCTTCATCGAAATAAGAAGAATTCATCAAATTGGATCTTATTCCTCAGTTCGTGTTTCCACCATTTCCATAAAGAATTGAGGAACAGAAGAAAATATGAATATCCAATCTGACTTCCAGCTTCTTAAACCAAGATTCACCCTCAATAAAAACATAAAAGGCATACCTAATTCAGGAAAATGATGAGGTGAAATTTTCTAAATTGAATATTCCAACGTAAAACCTCTTGCAATCACCCGATCCAATCGTTCCATTAAAATCGGAACGCTAGAACCCGAAAAACCCTACCTCTATGATCGACTCCAACTGATGGGTCAGAGACTCCTTCTTCTCCTTAGCTTTCTTGAGCGCGGAAGAGAGGCTCCAGAGGCGGGCGAGCTCCTGCTGGAGGTCTTCCCATTCGATGATCTTGGGGGTCTCCGCTCCCTCGATCCCCTCGATGGTTGAGAGCTCCCACTCCGATCCCGCCGCCATGGATCCGGCCGCGGAGAGATCTTGCTCGCTGCTGGCTCGATTCGAGTCCATGGGCGGAGCACGTCATCGCCTCAAGAAGAGGAGGAGGTCGAGGGTCATCGGCGGTGGACGGTGGGTATCGCGCAAAGGTGCGATTGGTGTGTAGTTTGGGAGAGGAGCGGAGCGAGGAGAGCGAGGGAGAAACGGGGACTGGTTGTTGCCGCACCTCCGAGAGCCGATTGGATGCAACGCTCCGATTAAAAAAGCACCTGCGGATTATTATTTATGGGTTTTGAACGTTAGGAAATTATGAAAGCCGGATTAAAGAAACTAAAAGGCATTTCGTTTGCTCTTTCATTAAATTCATTATAAATATATAATTTATTATAAATTTATCCAAGGATATTATTTCGTACAAATATATTTTCTTATAAATTTAGTTAGATAATTTAAAAAATTAAGTATAAATATATTTAAAGACTTATGAGGAGGATTAGGCTTCAAAATTGAACTTGATTTAAATTAAGATTGGATCTATTCTTATATCTTTAAATTCAATTCCTAATCCGATCTAAACTAAAACTGAGTTGACCGAACTCATAAATTTCAATTATATAGATCTTATTTTTCTTTACTCCAATTATATTTACCAATTTATTGAATGGATTCTTATGTAAATTAATTCTTCTTTTCATCTTAACAACTAGATCTTCTTTCATGTATTTTTACTTAATTATTTAGATGGAACGTTATTTACAATGTCTTTAAATACATCGATTTTAAAAAAAATCATAATTTATAAACTTAAAATAAAAAACTTTAGAATAAAAATTTAAGTTTAAGTTGATTTTTTAAATTTTATTTAATTTTTAATATATATATATATATATAGTTATTAATTACTTAATTTTAACTATAAAATAATAAATGTTTAATTCAAATATAAACACGATCCGATCGAATCTCATTCTAAACCCAAATATTTTAGCTTGGATTTGCGTCATACTTAATACCAAATTGACCCAAATAATCCATTGGGTCTAATATTTTCTTATGAATCCGATTTGGTCACAATGCAATCAGTAAGTGGGTTAAATTTAGTTTCAAAATTATAACCCAAATATGAAAATAAATTAGACTAAGTCAAGCGTAACCTAACTTAACCCGACGCATTTGTAGCCCTAACTCTTAGCTGCAACCATATCATTACTTTTAGATTTAAGTGATAAGAAACAAAGTTTTCAGGTTGCAAGGTTTGGATTGCTGCCATATATCAGCCAAAGTAATCAGACAAGTGATCCATTTGAATGGAAATTATTTAGTTAATTATTTAATTTGTAGTTTGATTTGAATAAAAAAATTTATATACCTTGATAAAAATATAACTAATTAGCAAAGTAATTGCAATCCCTTACTTCCTGCTTTATTTTCCACTACTTCCAAGCGGTTAGAAATTAGAAGGTGTTGACATAATCACTGTTTATTTTCTAAATTTAGAGAACTACAGATTTTAAAACTTGAGTGAATAAATTTTTACATATTCATTTACCATACTTATGTATTGTAGGAGGGAAAATATTTGTGAAAATTGAAAAAATTTGAAGATATAACTTGAATGGGTAATTATTTTGAAACAAGGAATGCAGCCATGCCATGGAGCATTACTGCCATGGAGCATTACTGATCTGCTCCACATTGCACCATTGAGTTCAGAATGCAAGAGAGGTGCAGCAGAGCAAAGTCAACTAGACCTCATGCCCTCCATGAGCAACAGGAGACCATGCCTTCCATGCACAATGAAGTGAGGCCTAGTCTTCCTTGTATCACACATCCTAAGGTACAGAGTTAGGGCAATGATGCATTAGATGATCGGACGGTCCAATCAGCCTGAAACTTATCCTATGAATCTATACAACCAGGGCTTTTTTAATAAACATCATGTCCTCCAAGTTGGATGATCCTTAATGTTCTATTGGAATGTTTGGCATCAGTCTGTAACACTGCATAACTTAGGACAACCACTTTGGATTAAAAGAGCAAAAACCAAATGAAGAGAAAAACGTTAAGTAACAAACTGAAATTGATATGGTCTATTACTGTTATCAAAATTATAAAAAAAAAAAAAAAAAAACTGAATTTGATCGATCATCTTTCTCAAAGTATTTACATTAATTAACAGAACTTATGAAAGCAAGACTGTACCAAAGACAAGGATCATTTCTAGGTACTAATAAGTCGTAAAAATGACAAAGTATGTTACGATGATAATAGTCATGATAGCCTGTCAAAGATTACTTCTCATATTTAAATATTTAATGCCTATAGAGCACCCACAAACACATGCATGCAGAGTGTGCCAGATCAAGAGCATAATATCCTGAGCCTATTCTGAATTCTGAAACACCATTATTTCCATCTTGTTCTGCTCAATATACCCTTCATGTCTGTCTTCACTCTTTTCTGAACAGATGGAAACATGATTTAGCTTGAATGCAATGTCCAAAGCAATCGGATTGCAAGAAAGCAGGAACGTCGGAGGAAATTGTTCAGCACAAGGAAATGCCTCGGAGTTAAAATCTCTGACTTCTGATTCATAAACATGAAGATTTCTAAGCAAAACTTCTCTTGCTCAAATACAGATAAGCCATAATTTTTGCAGTAAACTCATGTATTTGTAGCCATAATAATAACAAATCACTTGATGTTTGAAATTTGACACCTGCAGCTTGCTGCATTCATAATTGACTTGAGTCGCATGTAGTCAGCTCAAGGAGATCATCACGCATTACTCACCACATGCTAATGCATAACATCATTCAAGAGTTGTAACCTCAGCATTATTATACTAAGAGTGTCACACCCCGGACCCAGCTGGTGGTGACCCAGGGGTGACAGCCCGCCGCATGTCAGGCATGCAAGACATGCAGTACAGTATCATTTATAAACAAGAAGAGTTAACAACTATATAACATACAAAATTTAATCCTTCATAATACAAATTATGTAATATTGGGCAACAATCCAAAGTTCCAAAATAAATCCAAATGGGGTTACATATAACAAAATATAATCAATTTACATCAAGAAGCTCCCAATTACCCCTATTGTTGCCCCTGATAATTTTGTGGCTCTGAAAAAATATTGCAAGATTTAATGAGTTTACACTCAGTAAGTAAGCCTACTATTACATGATATAGCCAAATAAGAATTTTACCAAGTCAAATATATGTCATGCTTCCAAAATTTAAAAACATTTCATCATATTATAGAATTATACAAATCTCATATTCGAATAAATTGGAAGCAATTAATATGAAATAATGTTTCAAAATATCATTTCAATTCCAAATCACCCATGTCCACGTAATATACATCCCAAGGATGTAACCTCCCTGTACGCCTCCAGTGGAGGAAGAGTGCCGGAGTCAATTAGCATATAATGCTATATCCTGTCATAGCACATCCCTAGGATGTGTGTTCTCCACATATTCCCCCTGTGGAGATGGGTCCCGGAGTCATGTAACATGCAATGTGGACCGTGATGACATATAATAACACAATCACAAATAACATTTATTCGCATAACAGCAAACATATATCAATTTATTTTTCATATTTTACCAAAATTTGGTAATTTCACGTAATCATGTAATAATCAGTTGCATGTATAAAATGCTAATTTAATTTACCAAAATTAACAATAATCAAGTCAAATATTCATTTACATAAATGTGGTACCACAAATATCAATTTTCAAATAATACTATAAATCAATTTCATTATTTCAATAATGGCATAATTTAATAATGATTTAAAAAAAATCATTATACTAGCTTACTTACTTCACAACGCTAATCCAAAAGCATAAATCAGCTGTATGGACCTCTGGGTACCTACAACATAATTTTTCAGATTTTTAAATTTCAATTTTAGGATGTCAAACTGACTCCTACACTTAACCCAATCTAATCCTGGGCCCAACTTGGGGCTTGAATATCTCCAAATATAGAAGCCCAAATGGGGAAATAAAAATTTTCCGACAAACTAGGATCCATGCTGATCATGATCATATTTTTCTTTTATTGGGCCAGACCCAATTTGGGGTCCAAAAATTTAGCCCAAAGGGGCTAACTGGACTGGGCCGAAGCTGGCCCAGTCCCTGTTTTTTTTTTTTTTCTTTTCCCCTGCTTCACCCCTGGTTCACCTGAACTAGGGGTGGCTGATGGCCAGCGGCCTAGGGCCGCCGCCAGCCCTCCCCGGGGTCGGCTGGCCGCCGACGACCGGCCCCAGGCCGACCGCCACCGGCGGCCACCCCTCCTCTCTTCTCTTTCCTCTTCTTTTTTCTTCTTCTTCCTTTCTTCTCCCTCTTCCTCACTGTGCCGGCGGCACGGCCGGCCACCGCTGGCCGGCCGAACCTCACCGGATGCTGCCCCGGCGCCGGTGAGGGCCGCCGCCCGGAGCCCGAGTCCGGTGAGCCGGTGGGCACGCCGTCGGGCCCAGACCAACGCGGGAGCCGGTTTAGCTCCCGCGACAGGGGAGGGCCATTCGGCCCTCTCCCTCCAATCTCTCCCCTGCTGGCAACACGGCAAGTCACCAGCGGCCGACCGAACCCCGCCGGACGCTGCCCCGATGCCGGCGGGGGTCGCCGGCCAAAGCTCGGGCCGGCGGGCCGGCGAGCACGCCGCCGGGCACGAACCCACAAAGTGAAGAGAGGGTCGTTCCACGGCCCTCCCCCTCTTCCTTTGCTTGGCTCCCGCGCTTGGTTCGGGCCGGTCTCCGGCCGGTCGGACCCCACCGGATGCCGCCCGGCACCGGTGGGGGCTGCCGCCCGGAGACCGGGCCCGGCGAGCCGGCGGGCACGCCGTCAGGCCCGAACCAAGCGTGGGAGCTGGCTTGGCTCCCGCGTCAGGGGAGGGCCCTCCTGCGGCCCTCTCCCTCTCTCTCTACACGCTCTCTCTCTCTCTCCCTCTCCTCGCCGGTGAGGGGGCATTACCTGCCGGCGGCGAAGTGTTGGGGACGAGCGAAGGGCGGCACGGTGACGGGAGCGCTCGAAGAGGAGGAGGGAAGAAGACGGGGGAACTGCCAGTCCCCTCCTTATCTTTTCTTCAGCGAGGGGAGGGCTGAGCCCTCCCCTGCGCCCATGTGCGCGCGCGTGGGAGCGCGCATGCAGCGCACCGCGTGTCGTGCACCCACGCCGCGTAACGTTAAAAAAATTTTCAGATGGAGGGGTTTACATCCTCCCCTCCTTATAAAAAATTTCAGCCTCGAAATTAATGCATAACATAAATAAAATTTTTGAGACCCAAAATGGAAATTACTAGCTGTATTTATCTATCTTTCTAGTCAAAATACAACAATAAATACAAATATATACAAATATTTGTGCATATATACAAATATCTATTTAGATACAAATAGATGAGGATATTTCTTTTTCACCTCCTCTTCAAGTTCCCACGTAGCCTTCCGTTCAGAGTGATTACTCCACTGAACCTTAACATAGGGAATGCTACGCCATCTCAGAACTTGATCTTTATGGTCCACAATACATATCGGATGCTCTTCATATGTCAAGTTCTTCTTTAGCAAAATGGGCTCCGCTTCTATCACATGACTGGGGTCAGAAATGTACTTCCTCAACATAGAGACATGGAATACATTATGTACCCCAGAGAGTGCAGAAGGTAATGCCAGGCTATAAGCCACTTCCCCCACTTTGCTCAAGATCTCAAACGGCCCAACGTATCGTGGACTCAATTTTCCTTTAAGTCCAAACCTCATCACATCTTTGGTTGGTAAAACCCTTAAGAAGACATGGTCCCCAACCTGAAATTTCAGCTCCCTTCTTCTAACATCAGCATAACTTTTCTGTCGGCTCTGAGCTACTCGGAGTCTTTCCTTAATTAGCTGTACTTTTTCTACTGTCTGCTGAATTAACTCAGGGCCCAACAATTTCCTTTCCCCCACATCATTCCAACACAAGGGAGATCTGCATTTTCTACCATACAGAGCTTCAAATGGAGCAATTTTGATGCTGACTTGGTAACTGTTATTGTAAGCAAACTCCACCAAAGGTAGGTGGTTGTCCTAAGCACCACCCAAGTCCATTACACAGGCTCGTAACATGTCTTCTAAGATCTGTATGGTCCTCTCAGACTGTCCATCTGTCTGGGGGTGGAAAGCTGTGCTGAAATTCAGTTTGGTCCCTAGAGCCCTATGAAGACTCTTTCAAAACTGGGACACAAACCTGGTATCCCGATCTGACACAATCGACTCTGGGACACTATGAAGTCTCACTATCTGCTCAATGTATACGGTGGCCAATATCTCACTAGAGACCCCAACTCTGAATGGCAGAAAATGGGCTGACTTGGTCAATCTATCAATAATAACCCAGACCGCATCATTGCTTCTGGGAGTTTTGGATAAACCTATCACAAAATCCATAATGATCTTCTCCCATTTCCACTGGGGAATCATCAGAGACTGAAGAGGTCCCGCAGGCCTTTGATATTCGGCCTTCACTTGTTGGCACACTAAACACTTGGCCACATATTGAGCAATTTCTCTTTTCATTCCTTTCCACCAGAAATTTTTTCGTAGGTCTCTGTACATTTTGGTGCCTCCTGGGTGAACAGTATAGGGAGAATAATGAGCCTCCCTCAAAATTTCAGCCCTTAGATCCTCCACATTTGGCACACAGAGCCTAGTATTAAATCTCAGGGATCCATCCTCATTTATTTGAAAATCATTCTGAACCCCTGACTGCACAGCTTCTTTTATCTTTTGTAGTTCCAAGTCTTCTTTCTGGGAAGACTTAATCCTGTCAATCAGGGTTGGCTGAAGTACAAGTGTTGCAAGAAGCCCATCAGATCGCTGTACTCGCAAACCAACCTCCAACTTTTCAAGGTCTCTGTGAATGTGAGGCTGAGAAGTAATTATGGAAGCTAGCTCTGAAGAGGACTTTCTGCTTAAGGCATCAGCTACCACATTGGCCTTCCCTGGGTGATAATGCAGGTTCAGGTCATAATCCTTTAGTAGCTCCAGCCACCTCCTCTGCCTCAAGTTTAGCTCCTTCTGGGTGAAAATGTATTTCAGACTTTGATGGTCTGTATACACATCACAAGTCTCCCCAGATAATGCCGCCAAATTTTCAATGCAAAGATCACGGCGGCCAACTCCAGGTCATGAGTAGGATAGTTCTGCTCATAAGACTTCAGCTGCCTGGAAGCATAGGCTATCACCTTCCCTTCCTGCATCAGAACACCTCCCAATCCCTTTCGAGAGGCATCAGTGAATAAAGTATATCCTCCAGATGTAGATGGAAGAGTAAGGATAGGGGCGACACCGAGGCGCCGCGAGCTCCTGGAAGCTTCCCTCACACTCCTCTGACCAAACAAACTTTGCTCGCTTTTGAGTTAAGCGAGTCAGAGGCAAAGCAATGCGAGAGAAGCCTTCCACAAATCTACGATAATAACCAACCAGCCCTAAGAAGCTTCTGACTTCTGATACATTGGAAGGCCGACACCAGTTCACGACAGCCTCAATCTTCTTAGGGTCTACAGATATACCGTCTTTGGATACGATATGACCCAAGAAGGATATTTGGCTCATCCAGAAGTCACATTTCTGTAGCTTGGCATAAAGTTTCTTCTCCCGAAGAGTCTGCAGAACAATCCTTAAGTGGTCTTCATGCTCCATATGACTTTTAGAATATATCAAGATATCATCAATAAAGACCACTATAAACTGATCCAAGTATGGTTTGAATATTCTGTGCATCAAGTCCATGAATGCTGCCGGAGCATTAGTCAACCCAAACGGCATCACCAAGAACTCATAATGGCCGTACCTGGTTCTGAATGCAGTCTTAGAAACATCCTTAGCCTTTATCTTAAGCTGATGGTACCCTGATCGAAGATCAATATTTGAGAACACCTGAGCTCCTTGAAGTTGATCAAATAGATCATCAATCCTCGGCAAAGAGTACTTATTCCGCACTATTACCTTATTAATTTCTCGGTAATCAATGCAGAGCCGAAGACTGCCATCCTTCTTTTTGACAAATAATATTGGAGCACCCCAAGGAGAGACACTAGGTCTGATAAATCCTCGATCCAGAAGCTCCTGCAACTGACATTTTAACTCTTTTAGCTCAACTGGGGCCATACGGTAAGGAGCTTTGGATATAGGTCCAGTGCCAGGGGCTAAATCAATAGTGAACTCGACTTCTCGATCTGGAGGTAATTCAGTCAATTCCTCCGGAAAGACATCAGGAAACTCCCGAGCCACTGGAATATCTTCCAACTGGTGTTCATCCTGCTGAAGGTCTCTAACCATAGCAAGAAACCCCTGACTACCTTTTCTTAAGTATTTCTCAGCTTGCAGAGCTGACACTAATACCAAAGCCAGATGTTCCTGACTCCCACTAAAACTGAATTCAGAAAGATTAGGAATTTTAAAGATTACCCTTTTCCTAAAACAGTTTATAGAAGCATGATAGGAGGCCAACCAGTCCATCCCCAGGATTACATCAAAGAATTTCAGCAGGAGGACTATCAAATCAGCATTCAACCTCCTATCTTCCATGTCAATTAGGTAGGATTTACACACTGAGTCTACCATCATGACATCTCCATTTGGAAATGCAATATGCAACTCTTGCTCTAGAGGAACGGGTGTCAATGATGCATTCTTGGCAAGATAACTATCGGATACAAATGAATGTGTGGCACCCGGATCAATTAAAGTTTGAGCATAAGTGTTGCCTACTTTAAACATACTTGTTATAAAAATTAACTTAACTTAGATGTCATGCAGTATCATATGTTTTTCCTCTATCTACTACCATAATCCATGCATTATACCAGGTATGAATGCAATAATTTTTAAAGAAATAATTTAATTTAACGGACATACCTGTCACCACAGTGTTAAAGGCAGCAGCGTCCTGCTGAGTGAGGGTAAAGACCCTCTCTTGGGTCCTGGGCTGTTGCTGACTCTTTCACTGATCTGAAGGGGGCTACTGATCCTTTCAGAGGGGACAGGTAGCCATCTTGTGGTCCATCTTCCCACAAATATAGCAGGCACCAGTCAGCCTGCGGCACTGTTTGCCCTGATGGACCTTCCCACAATGAGGACAGCGGGTCTCCTTATCCTTCTGCCTTGGGAGAGCCTGAAAGAAACCCTTCTTCTTCTTAGCCTACCCTGAAGATTGGCCAAAAGGAGGTCCTCTCTTCTTCATCTGCTGCTCCCTCATCTGCTGAATGGCAGTCATGTCCCTCTCAATGACCAGAGCCTTGCTCACCACTTCACTGTAAGTGGGGAGCTCAAATACATTGACTGCCTGCCTCAGCCTGGGGTACAGTCCCTCAGTGAATTTGGTGATCTTGGCTCTTTCGGTCATAACAAAATCTGGAGCAAATCTGGCCAATCATCTAAACTTGGCTTCATACTGGGCCACAGAAAGGTTCCTCTACTCCAATCTCATGAATTCAGACTCCATCTGCCTCTGCACACTCCTGGAAAAATACTGACGATAAAAAGCCTCCTTAAACTGTTCCCAAGAGATGGCCCGACCTCCATAATGCTGCTCCAACATCAGCCACCAATCATATGCCTCTCCCTGGAGAAGGTAGGCGGCAAATCTGATCCGCTCCTCCTCCTGGCTGCCAAGGGCCGTAAAGGCCTTCTCTATCTCTCTTATCCACCTCTCCGCATCAAGTGGGTTGGTGGATCCAGAGAAAGGAGGAGGGGCCAAGCTCTTAAACTCGGAGAAGCTACGACCCCCTCCCTGCCAGGACTGAGATGGAGCGGGCTGAACAGATTGATCGAGCTGGGCTGGCTCGGTCTGAGGAGTAGGAGGGGCAGACTGAGTCTGCAGAACGGTAGAGCCAGATATAGCAGGCAGTATTTACTGAATCTACTGCTGCATGGCCTGTACCGCCTGAGTCACTTCCAAGAATGCCCGGAGTAACTCGGCCTGCAACTGCTGTGGGTCATTGCCAACTTGGGCAACGGAACCCGCATCTGCTGAGTCTTCCTGGCCTCCCTGCTGGTCAGGGTCACCAGCCTGAGAGTCCCCTCATGTCGCTGACCACTGGTGCGATGATGCATTATGAAATCCTGCCACGGTTAGGTTCCAATCAATATCATAATAAACCACCAAATCTCAAGCATTTTTAAACAAGTCACTTGAATTTTTTTTCTCCTAGAGTTATTACCCTCCTATGTCTTGTTAATATTTAACCTAGAGTTAATCATGTGTTTGGCCCTAATATCAAACCTTGCTCTGATACCACTACAATCTGTCATGCTCCAGACCCAACTGGTGGTGACCCAGGGGTGACAGCCCGCCACATGCCAGGCATGCAAGGCATCCAGTACAGTATCATTTATAAACAAGGAGGGTTAACAACTATATAACATACAAAATTTAATCCTTCATAATACAAATTATGTAATATTGGGCAACAATCCAAAGTTCCAAAATAAATCCAAATGGGGTTACATATAACAAAATATAATCAATTTACATCAAGAAGCTCCCAATTACCCCTATTGTTGCCCCTGATAATTTTGTGGCTCTGAAAAAACATTATAAGATTTAATAAGTTTACACTCAGTAAGTAAGCCTACTATTACATGATATAGCCAAATAAGAATTTTACCAAGTCAAATATATGTCATGCTTCCAAAATTTAAAAATATTTCATCATATTATAGAATTATACAAATCTCATATTCGAATAAATTGGAAGCAATTAATATGAAATAATGTTTCAAAATACCATTTCAATTCCAAATCACTATAAATCTCATTTTATACTAATGTCCCACGTCCACGTAATAAACATCCCAAGGATGTAACCTTCCTGTACGCCCCCAGTGGAGGAAGGGTGCCGGAGTCAATTAGCATATAATGCTATATCCTGTCACAACACATCCCTATGATGTATATTCTCCACATATTCCCCCTGTGGAGGTGGGTCCCAGAGTCATGTAACATGTAATGTGGACCGTGATGACATATAATAACACAATCACAAATAACATTTATTCGCATAACAGTAAACATATATCAATTTACTTTTCATATTTTACCAAAATTTGGTAATTTCACATAATCATGTAATAATCAGTTGCATGTATAAAATGCCAATTTAATTTACCAAAATTAACAATAATCAAGTCAAATATTCATTTACATAAATGTGGTACCACAAATATCAATTTTCAAATAATACTATAAATCAATTTCATTATTTCAATAATGGCATAATTTAATAATGATTTAAAAAAAATCATTATACTGGCTTACTTACTTCACAACGCTAATCCAAAAGCGTAAATCAACTGTATGGACCTCTGGGTACCTACAACATAATTTTTTAGATTTTTAAATTTCAATTTTAGGATGTCAAACTGACTCCTACACTTAACCCAATCTAATCCTGGGCCCAACTTGGGGCTTGAATATCTCCAAATATAGAAGCTCAAATGGGGAAATAAAAATTCTCCGACAAACTAGGATCCATGCTGATCACGACCATATTTTTCTTTTATTGGGCCGGACCCAATTTGGGGTCCAAAAATTCGGCCCAAAGGGGCTAACTGGACTGGGCCGAAGCCGGCCCACTCCCCGGGGTCGGCTGGCCGCCGATGGCCACCCCTCCTCTCTTCTCTTTCCTCTTCTTTTTTCTTCTTCTTCCTTTCTTCTCCCTCTTCCTCACTGTGCCGGCGGCACGGCCGGCCACCGCTGGCCGGCCGAACCTCACCGGATGCTGCCCCGGCGCCGGTGAGGGCCGCTGCCGGAGCCGGGCCGGCGAGCCGGCGGGCGAGCCGCCGGGCACGGACCAATGCGGGGAGCCGGTTTGGCTCCCGCGATAGGGAGGGCCATTCGGCCCTCTCCCTCCAATCTCTCCCCTGCCGGCCACCGGCGGCGGGCCGGACCCCCGCCGGACGCCGCCGGCGCCGCGGGGTCGGCCCGGCCGCAGCTCGGGCCGACGGGCCGGCGGAGCATGCCACCGGGCCCCGAACCCACGGTGAAGGGAGGGCCATGGAACGGCCCTCCCCCTCTTCCTTTGCGGCGGCACGGCCGGCCTCCTCCGGCCGGCCGGACCCCACGGACGCCGCCTCGGTGCCGGTGGGGCTACCGCCCGGAGATCGGGCTCGGCGAGCCGGCGGGCACGCCGCTGGGCCCGAACCAAGCGCGGGAGCCGGCTTGGCTCCCGCGTCAGGGAGGGCCCTCCTGCGGCCCTCTCCCTCTCTCTCTACACGCTCTCTCTCTCCCTCTCCTCACCGGTGAGGGGGGATTATCTGCCGGCGGCGAGGTGTTAGGGATGAGCGGAGGGCAGCACGGTGACGGGAGCGCGCGAAGAGGAGGAGGGAAGAAGACGGAGGGGACTGTCAGTCCCCTCCCTGTCTTTTCTTCAGCGAGGGAAGGGCTGAGCCTTCCCTTGCGCCCATGTGCGCGCGCGTGCTGGCGCGTATGCAGCGCGCCGCGTGTCGCGCACCCACGCTGCGTAACGTTAAAAAATTTTTCAGGTGGGAGGGTTTATAAAGAGCCTCAGCCACTCTTTTTCTTCTTGTTCTACTCTAGATGGTTCTCGGAAAAGACCTTTCAATCTTCGACCAATGCCTATAGAAAGACAAGCTCAGAAACTGATAGTGAACAGCCAAAGAGTTTAAAAGACACAAAAATCATAATTTCTAAGTGAAACTTTCAGATAGTAATCTTGATGTTTGGAGATTGCTATCAATATTTATAAATCTCAGAGCTCTCTGCACAGTGACTGTGAAAAAAAAAAAAAAAAGACCCTCTGGTCAATCTAGCATAACAAGTCAAATTAGCTATAAAAATCAGATTTTTTGCGTCACTCTATGTTAATACTTACTGCTGGGTAATAGCATTGTGAGGATAGCTGAACCTAAGACAATGAAAAAGCTTTTAGGTAACCATCATAATATTTTAAGTCTTATGAAACCAAAGATTATTCAGGTTCCTTTTATCATGATTCTTCTTTGATATAATGGATATCTACTAAGAAGATCTTAAATTGCTCTCCCTCTTATAGTTTTACACGGCCATCAAAAATATTCTTATCGTAAGTATAATTATCCAAATGACATTCCAAACAAATCTCAGGAGTTTCATTCAGCTTGCCATTATAATTCAAAAATCATTCTCTTAAAACTAGCATCAAGGGTGGGCAAAACTTAAAAAGGTGGGGAAAGGGATATATGAGCTACATATAGACTCATGCATTGAGTAGAGCAATTTCAAGTCAGTAGAACCTCAGAAAAAAATTCAGACAGGATGATTTGTTACCCATAAATGGTTTGATCACATCTTTTATTCTCCTTATTCCTGACTCCTTGTAAAAATGTTCTTAAGGCATCTCCTAGAGACACTTTTTGATAGACCTGAAATAAATCAGAAATCAGATCATAACAACCTAAAAGACACCAAACCAACAAATTGAATCGAATAAAGAATTCAAACTGAAAACTGATTATGATGTCTGGGCACCCTATTCTGGTGCACATTTTCAAAGATTTGGAGAAATTTTGAGATACTTTTAAGCAACATCCTACATTCCAACAAAAGTACGAAAAAGATCCGATTTTATCCACTTCCAAGCCACATGTATGCCATATTAAGGGGTGCCAATGGAGTTGGGGTGCACAATCCCTACCTCATGGCCACATAACTCCATGAAAAATGGGTACACTACAAAACAGATCCATGAAGCTTCATTGATTTATGAGATGGAAGCTGAAACAAGAAATAACTTGATAGAGATTACTACCGTGTTTCAGATTCAAACAAGGAACCTAATGCCAGGATGATAGAAATAGTTGTAAATTTAAGTTAATGAATGCAAATTAAACTCTTAATGTAAACACAAATAATTACAAGTAAATAAATATAATAAATAATACATAAGAATAAATTAGATAAGGAAAACTTAGTTATAGAGGCATATGGATCACGTTGTCCTTAAAGTTATATTCCATGTTTTGAGAATCAATTCAACTCGCGAAGGGTCTCAAGGCATCTATCCTCCAAAATTCAACTATAGCAACATGTTTACAAGGAGGTGCTTTCCAATAAATATATATATAATGGATTGGATAGGACCAAAAAATAATTGGGCTGAATAAGACTGTCTTTCTCAGCAAATCAGTATTTATATAAATTGGCCCAACATTAGAAAGTATAGATGGATACCATTAGATTACTTTTGCTGAAGCACTGTCTCAAAAACAGGACTTACAATAACTGTGACACTCTAGATTATTATCAGAGATTCGGAGTTACATGACAGAAGACATACCTTGAGACAATTATTTGTCATTTGAGATTTCTGCAGCATGGTATCAGCCAGAAAGCATGCAAAATAATGCAAATGCTTCCATTGTTTTACCAGACAAGCTCAAGGATTTGGCCAAATAGAAGCACCTAAAGCATCTCCAGATCAGATTTGTCTAAAACGATAAAAACAAAAAACCAAAACAATGATATGACAAAGTTTTTGGCACTTGAGATGGTTTGCATACATGTAGCAAGCTAGCCGAGAAAACTTTTAGGCGAAGTTCCACCTCTCATTTTGCTGTAACACCTATATTACCTTTCACACAGACCTTGGTAAGATCAATGTTGGGATCTTAGGAATGCATGCGTGTTATCAGAACACCAAACAATAATAAAATATAATTTTTATATCTGTTTGTGCCATTGTGCAATGGCTACAGAGGTTTTGAGAAGCCTATATCTTCCTCTTATTTCTCCTGCTGTTGTTGATGGAAAAAATTTATCACAGAATAGAGAGAGCCTAGCCTATTTATAATGAAACGCTATTAGGCCTTTTCATCACGAGTCATACAAACATCCAACCATATCAGTCAATAAACATGCGCTCAAGTTTAAACCATAGGAATCGCTTTTTTTTAATCAACAGTAGGCTCATCCTACTTGTATAGTATCATTGGACCAAATTTACTAAGCTAGTTTTGCAAATTAAAATTACTAACAATTATGATCACATATATATAGAAAATTTCCAACAATCTGCTCCACTGAACTCTCAATTTCTCACCTATTTTCATTTCCCTTTACTCCCAATGGACCTGCGAGTTGAGCTCTATTTATTCTGTAATATATTTAGCCAGACATCTGCTGAAAAATTTCAGGCCATTGTTGGCAGCACTCAAAGTGGGCCATTTGTAGACTGGCCAGGCCAACTTGATGTGCAACAGTCAGTCTGATGCGGATGGTATAACAAAATCTTCATTCATTACAAAGTGATTTCAAATGCCGTTTGATGCTTTGAGGTGAAAAAGAAGTGCTGAGAACCACTAAGAGCAAGAGAATGAGACCCCAACTTAGACCCTTTTCCATGTGGAATCCTATGAACAGAAAGTGTGCACCAAATTGTTTCTCCAACAAGAGTGCAGGTATATATATATACCGTTCAATTGTGTTCTAGGAGAGGATAGGATGCCCGAAACCTTTATTCATACGGTGATAAATTTCTGATTTGTGGCAATATATGGTTGACAAGGCTACACCATATGGGCTTTTCTTTTTGGTAGGCAATGTTTTGAGTTGTTGGTGAGTAAAATGAGAATTCAATATAAGCAATTAGGCCTACAGGACAAACCATCAGAAGATCTAGCTATGGGGAAAAAAAAAAAAAAAGAGGCAGAGGATTGCAGAAGATGAGGCTTCATTTGGATTTTGGAGATGTTTTTTATTTTTATTTTCTGTTTTCTAATCTTTAAAAAATATGTTAAGTAAGTAAGAAAAATTTTCTTTCTATTTATATTTTCATTATAAATGACTCCTTTTAAAAGAATAGACAAAAAAAAAAAAAAAATATCATTCACTCTCATGTTTTAAAACTCTTTAGTCTCTATTTTCTATTATCTTCTTTATTTTGATGAAAAATAGTAAAAATATTTTTTTATTATTTTTAATTTTCATCTTTTTTAGAGTTGTATTGTTCAAATAAAAATACTATTTTTACTTTTAATTATCAAATATATTTTTATAAGTACTCTATGTTTTCTATAAAAAATAATTACATTGAATGATCATAAATCATTAGTGTTATATATAGAAATCATAAATCATATGGTCACACTCTATCAAAGTAACATTAATTAGATAAACCTTCAAACATGCTAATTCTTAACAAAGATTCTCAAGATTAAATCTTAAGTTAATTGTTTCCTATCAAGCTAGTTATTTTGGATCAAGAGTTGTAACGCACTAAATCTACTTACTGATTTAATTAATTTATTATCAGATCGAGTTTGCATGATCTTAAAAACTTGAGTTTAAATTAATTGGCAGCAGGTTCAATCTATTCTCTTGTACCTTCCCATGACTGGAGGAGTGATGTCGGAAGCATTGGAAAATTGTAATGCGATGCACATGGGCTCCTGGAACAAAGCTGTGCGCGGTTTCCAGCCTAAGAACTGTACCACTTTGTATCTTAGCTCAGAATAGAGTTATTACCCAACTTGCCGGTGATGCAGACGATTTGCCCATTGGTCCCATGGGATTCGGAGTTTAGAAATTAGAAGCTATCTTATTTGAGAACCCTGTGAATAACATGGAATTTAAGCTGTCTATCCGAAATAAATTCATGAGGCGCGTGTGGGTTAGAGAAAATAGGCCACAAAGAGAGAGTTTTTGAAGCATCTCAGATCAAATTTATTTAGGAATTAAAATTATATAAGTGCCATATAAAATTGAATAGTGTGTGTAAACTTATATTCAAATCATGTGTTATTTTCTTCTATTAACAATCTAAAAATTCTTTTCTTTTTTTTTAAAAAAAAATAAAATAAAGCATGCAACAAATGCAAACTTCTTCAAATACATAATAATCAGAAGAAACTGTGATTGAATCACATAAAGATTTGGTCCATACAACATTGCATGATATCGATCTTGATAAGGAAAAGTCCTAACCCTATCTCTTTCACCTAACTAATCTACATCTCGAAGCCCATCCCTATCCAAGATCATGACCCTGGAACCTTCATGGTTGACAGAGAACATTAGCATCCCTTGATGGCTACAAAATCGCCTAGAGAGCTGTATATGGAATATTATCACAACCTAAACCAATAATTTGCCTTAACTTTCCCAATGAGAGGAGACCAAATCCCTCAACTTGGACATTGACACAGAAAAAGCTAGAGAGAGAGAGAGAGAGAGAGAGAGAGAGAGAGAGAGATTCTTTTACATTGTAGAGACTGCTATAATATTGCATTTTTTTTTTTTTTACTGGAAAATAGAAAAGTCCCGGACTTCTCCCCATAATTTATTTAATATAAAAATAATATGTATAAAATATGAGAAGAGAAGGGAGAAACGGACAAAAAGATATATAGAAATAAGATCCTAGGGAAGGAGAGGCTAAACACCTAGCTCACAGTTCAATCAAGTAAAAAAAAGAGAGAGGACCTCACAAAGCAATTAGTGACTCTAAAAAGAGCACACGATGATTTTTTTTGAGAAAAATTTTATAATTTTTTTAATCCAAATTTTTCAGCAAATTTTTCTTAGGGTACAATTAATATTTTTTTTCTAATTTTGTCATAATTCCTCAAAATTTATCGGCAATCTTCTAATATTGAGTTATCCATATTATGTTGCTGTATTTTTAAAGAAAAAGAATATCTTAGAAATAATTGGTTAATATCTTCAATGAATTTTTAGAAAATGAGTATTCATTGCTCAACGATCATCTTGTTTAATTAAAATATCTTTTTATATGTAATATATATATATATATATATATATTTTGGTGTCAACCATAAAAAGATTGTGTTTTAAAGGAATAGTGGCCCTTCAAATAATTTTATGGTATGGTTATAAAATTTTATATCAAGGATTGGAATGTAGCGTGGAAGAGTTATCCCTGAATACGTAAAGTCTTTACGCGATCCTGAGGAAAATAGAATGGAAGCGTCCCTTCCCAGTCAAAGAGTAATAAAAATCTGGCTTAAAAATGACACATCTTCTAGAGGGACCACTAGCTGTTTAGTGGGCGAATGCGTCATTCAAGTGCTTGTTATTGTTTAAATGATGCAAAGGTGTGGGAAGCTTCCCAACTTGCCCACAAACTGGAGGTCATGAAGGTTAGCCTTTGGGTTTGATGCAGACAAGACCAACTCGTATCTTAGTTTTTTTTTCAGAGCGAAGGGTTTGAACGTTGGACCACACGTTGAGTCAATTCTATTGGTGCTTAGTGGGTTTGAAACAGAAGCTTTTTTATTAATCAGAAGATTGCGTTTTACTTTTGGATGCAGCAAGCTGAGGAAAAAACTTCTTAACCGTTGGTACAAAATATAATGCATGAAAGAATTTTTGAAGAACCATAAGATTCTCTAAAAATAATTATGGTGCACTATTATAAGATGTTTTATTTTTTTATAAGATACATTCGATCAAAAAAAAAAAGATTCAGAAGATATTAAATGTAAATAAGAAGGTTGCTTACGAAGAAAAACTAATATAAATTCACATTTAGATTCATAAGGATTATATAGGAATCGGAATAGTCTTTTATTTTCTTTTAAAAAAATAAAATTATTTAAAGTAATAAAATAATTCTAACTAAGGATTATTTTATTAAATTTATTAAAGATTTAAATATGAATTTTAATAAGTCTTTTTTTTCATCGATTCTAATTCTAATGTTTCCTAAATGGTTGAATCCTTGATTCTGGACGATTCAATATGAATTAAATATTATTATTTCAAATAAGCTGCCATGGTGAAATCGGTAGATATTTTAAGAAAGGTAGAATTATTTCAAGAAAGAACTTCGATTCAAGTTAATTAAAGAAAAAATAACATTAATAAATAAAATGAAAGAATTATAAATTTTCAAAATAATAAATAAAAATATCACAAATAGAGCCATTGCGACCCTCATAAGTGGTGTAGTCCTTCAGCCCAGTGCTACTTACTATATTCTGAATTTAATGGTTTCAATAAATTCATATTGAAAATTCACATGACTGAAGATAAAGCAGCTACTTTCGAAGTAACAGAAAAAAGGTGACAGAGGTATTAAGGTTTTATTAATTATAGGTTTGATTTTTTCCATATCATTCATAAAAGCATGATGACGTATTCATGGTTACAATTTTTCAACACTTTGATGCACCATGATTTTCTTTGACCCTTCCCTTTATAGGAAATTTTTTTTACATATATAGTCTTACAAATATAATTTATTACATATTTACCTTTTAAAAGTCACTATTTGGATTGTACAAGTCAAACCATTATATTTTTGAATGGATGCCTATCTTGTTAGGTTTTTTATTAACTGCACTAATAAATAACTATTTTGGTTATCATTCAATATTAATATCCTCATATGTCATACTCTTGAAAAAAAAAAAAATCTAACATTCAATTCATATTGGAAAGAGCTATATTTCCACATAAAAATTTTTGAAAGAAATTAATAATTTGAGATATATATTCTCACACTTAAACCAGTTATTTATTGATACTATTAGTCAAAAATCTAATCAGATGAATATCTATTGAAGAAAAAAAAAGAATGATGTGTGATATATATTTGCAGATAGTTATGTTCATTGAGTAAACATATGTTAGCCTATATTTACAAGGATATATATATATATATATATACTTATTTTTGTTTTTTTAATTTTTGATAAGAAAAATAAGGTTTTTCATTTACTTACAACTATTATTGTGGCAATTAACACCATCACTAGTTGCAGTAGATATATTGCTATAACAACATACAATTAAATGGTTTTTTTTTTTGACAAGATACAATTAAGGGTTTAAATCATGAAACTTACATGGCCTTATCATGACAAGTATATAAAAAAAAGAAAAAGAAGATTGCAGTAGGTTGTTTGGACCTGGTGGAGTCTTTTGTAGGACGAGAACCAAAAAGCCCTCCACCTTAGTGGAAGTAAGAAAAATTTAAAAAAACTAAATCTATCCAAATGGATGCTATTAAGTCAACCAGTTTACTACTTAACCATATTATATATGCCCTCCTCATCCTTCAATCCTCTTAGATATTGGGGATTGTGCAAACTAGTAAACTCAGTCTACGGTCAAATATTTAAACTAGGTGGCCAGGAGATTTAAAACCAGACCGAGAATATTCTTTGAAGCTGATCATGATGCTAGTGGTCAATTAAAAAAAAAAAAAAAAAAAGGTTTACCTTGGAGTGGCTCCTGATCTGCCATCTTGTATCTGATTAAGGTGTTGCAATATGGTGCTAAAAAGAAATAACTTTTGAATCCAAAAATCTGCCCTGCTCATGACTGAACTAAACATTTCACCAATATGTGATTGTTGCATACAAAGTACATGATTCTTTCAATTAAACATAAAGCTATAGATTGCTTATACATACCCAATGGGCTAAAAATAAAATATATATATATATATATATATATATATATATAGAGAGAGAGAGAGAGAGAGAGAGAAAGAGAAATTTGGACTTGCCTATATTCGCATGCAGTCAATCCCAAATTCGATTACCTTCCTCATTCTTAGATTCGCATGGATGTCGAAGTAAAAAAGTCATTAGTTAATCATCGTTTATCGCGTCTATCCCATCTCTATAAATATAACTTATTTTTCATAACATACTACATGTAAAATAGTTTTTAATTACACTGAAGAACAAGAATATGGGCTATATCCTTATTCTTTTAACTGAAGAATAAGGATATCAACCATATACTTATTCTGTTACTCATATACTTCTTTACTGAAAAACAAAAATATGAGCCATATCACTATTCTTTTAATTGAAAAATATAGATACAAGCTATATTCCTATTTTATTACTTATATACTTCTTCATCGGAATATGAGCCATATTTCTTTTTTTTTTTACTCTGATACTTTACAAAGATAATGAGATATGAATCATAAATGCTTCTCTTTTTTAAAAAAAAGAAAATGTAAGATACAATAGTTAAGAATGGCTTTTTGGTTTTAAAATCCATGCGAATCTAATGACAGGGATGATGATCAAATTTGATCTTAGCTATACATGAATGTAGTCAAGTGTATCTCATATATATATATATAGAAAAAGAAAGAGTTGGATTTAACTACATTTTAATATAGTCAAATTTAAGATCTTATCATCTTCTCCATTATTAGATTTACATAAATTTTTGAACCATCTCACCTTATATATATATATATGCTGAAGTCTTCGGTCTTTTGAGCCGCATGAAGTTTAAGGTTAAGTTGACTCAATAATCAGTCTTGAGTCAAGTGGGCTACTACTGGTCATTTGTTGGTGGGCATTATATATCTTATCATGATTTAGTTACTATAATCAAGTGGATTACTCGAAACCAGCGGACTTGAACTGACTTAGATAACTTTTGAATATTCTTGGCCAGTTCCTTGCCGCATGTTTACCTTGATCATGTTGTAAATTGTCTAAACAAACTAAAAGTAATTGCAGCATTTTTCTTCCACGAAGGAATCCACTCCTCCTATTCCAACATATAATTCTTAAATAAAGTGAGTTGTGGGTTGCCGGATGTAAAGTGCTAGCTAAAGAGGAAGGAGACCTCATGGCATTTTTCTTGAGATCTAGTGGTTCTTGGGAGCATACCCTACAAAGATCCTATAAAGATAATATTGGTTTGATTAAATCTAAGGTGTATCCATTCTTTTAATGCCAAGTGGTTGTTATTATGTGCGCTTACTCATTCAAGTCTAAAGACATGAGAAGATAAAGACCGTTGTTCATATTATAAACTTATCATCTGTTTATAATTGAGCCTCATCAACTAGATGGTTTGAGAATCATGATAGCAGCCTCGCATGTGAGCGATTGACGAGTCATGGTGGGATTACAAAGTATAAACAAAGACTTATAGGCCTCGTTATCCAAGTTTAAAAATTTTCAAACCCTATTATTTAATATTTTGCTTCAACCAAAGGCATCTGCTAAACATGCCACCTATGTTAGGATTTAGAATTTTTCCAATTACTTGTTCATGCTCAGACCGTAATATCTTATGATTTTATATATTTGCTAAGGTTGTAAAACAGGGTGAAGGAGGTAGGACTATAGTTTTAAGTTGACAGTTAATCTACCGTAATTATTTTTTTTAATTTAGACTTGAGACCAGCTATATCTATTTATATATATTTCGATGACATGTATGTGATTTTAGACCTTGCATTCTCTAATAGTTGTCACGTTGAATATTTTCATAAAACCTTTTATTTTTTACTACTGAGAAAGAACCATTCACTTTCGAGGTGGTCGATATGATGGCCATCGAAGATTACTTCACTATTGGAATGGAGTTGATGCCTACTCAGACTATATCTAATATCAACAACTAAAGTGAAAACTAAAATAATTTAGGCATTATTTGAAATAATTATTAAAAAGGATCAAAAGTAATTGCTTACCATCATAGTTATCTGAGGTAGTTGTTTACTAACAGCCGTATCAAACATATCTTAATCAATATCTACTAACTAACATTTATTGATATATTTCTCATAATTAATTATTATACAAAATCATAGTGAGAAAATTTAAAAGCTGATTTTTTTTTTTTTTTTTTTTGAAAAGATGTATTTTTAGAGAGGGAAATTCCATACGCATGAGTGGATTAGGGTTGCTACTTTTATGTCCCCGTTCCGAGGATCCTTTTTCAAGTCCAAACCGAGTCCAAACTTCAGGAGGGTGGATTAGTTGTAGAAAGCGAATTGAAGGCCAGCATCAGCCTCCTTTTTATGCTCACCACTGAAAGACTTGACTCCATTAGCGATCAGAATCCGGTCTCTATCTCTATATGATCTAGCGACCGGACATCAACCTTGACGACGTCCCTGATCTTCCAACAAGACGCGGCCCCATTTGATGGACGGTGACGATTCTTTTCATTTGGGCGCTGATTGCCTCCTCTACCACCCGTGTGTGAGACTCACACGGGAGTCGCCAACCCTCTCGAAGCCACACCGAAGTCCACCGTCCAAGACTTCGCTTCTCTATCTTCCGAACTCGCGCATAGAAACTTTCATGCGAGCGTCGAATCCGCCGTCCAAGAGAGCGTAAACGACAGCCGCATAAATACTTCCATGCACGCTTTGTTCGAACTCCACCTTTTAACGCGACTGCCGCGCATCATGACGCGGTTCCCTCGCAACATGACGTCAGCGATTTTGGGGGGGGGCAGAATATTCCTTGCTTTATTCGCTCCCCTGTACAATTATACCACTGCCCCTTGCGAGAATTTACGAAGGGGCCACTTCGGTCCTCGTGAGGAGCGTTGGGACGGTGAGCGGCGGCTAGAATCAGGTAGGAGCTCCAATCGCAACCATATCGTACGGCGGCCGGGGGCTAGCCTCGCGTTCCGCTCTCGCGACGGTAGTACAGTGGCATTGGGCGTAAATAAATCGATGTGGGAGGTCAAGTTGGAAAGCTGGCGGGTACTAGGGGCTTTCGAGTTACGAAAAGAGGCGGCACTCTCCAGAAGAAGATGCCAAGATCGAAATAAAAAAGCGAGATAGGAACAACGGGCCGGGCCGACGACGCGTCTTGACCATTAACGGCTGTTTAAAACCTGGGCCAAGGTTCTTTTCTAAATAATCCCTTGAGAAAATTCTTTTTATAATCAAGTACTCTCGTGAATCATGATGACAATAATTCCAAGAAGTTAAACTTCTAGATTACATCAGCTTTCATGAAACAGGTGTTTTGGGTGGGTCGGCTTATTTGTACTCTCTGCTGAAATGCTTGACTACAGCTGTTTTAGTTCATAACTAAGCTATTGAATTTGAATATGGATGACATCAGATCTCTGGTTGGCTTGATAGTTACCATCAAGTTCATGGGCATTCATCGTCAAAATCCCTACACATATCAATTGAAATATGTTTTGCAACATTCAAATAGTTTTCATGCCATTTATAGTGCTAGAATTCACGGTAAAAGAAACTATAAGTACACATGGCTGCAGATTTTTTTTTATAAGCCAAAATCTTAGATATAGTTTATTATTATTATTATTATTATTATTATTATTGGAATTAGTGTTGGAATCCAAAATCCATCTTTGTTAAGGACTTGCATGCAAAATGGCAAAACAACACCGTTAACGGAACCTTGACCCAAAACCCCACCGTCATAACCCCAGTTAGCGCTAACCCCTATCACCGTCACCTCCGACATAAACCGCGGTTATCGCAGTACGGAGAGTCTAGGGACACGTGGCCCTTTCCACGCGCTTTTCTTCCCCGCGGCACCGCCTCGTTAAATGCCCCCCACCAATCCCCCTTCCTTCCACCTCCCATCCCTTCCCTTCTCCCCTCGCACTCCCAAATTCGATCGAAATCGCTTCGATTCGCCTCGAAATGTGGTGATAGGAACCCTAATTCGAAGCCCTGCCCTCGAAGCTTTTCTCAGATCGGAGAGAGTACGAGACCATGCCGGAGAACTGCGCCGCCGCCGTCGACCCCTGGTCCTGGATGTCCGACGCCTTCGCAAGAGAAACCGAAGCCCTCACCCGAGCCCTCCAGATCTCCATCTCCAACGTCGACTCCAGCGTCTCCACCCTCTCCCCCGTCTCCGCCGATGCCCTCTCCTCCTCCTCCTCCTCCCTCCTCATCGACGTTATCAAACCTGAGCCCACCGCCTCTCCCCCCAATCCCAACTGGGTCTCGAAGCGACCGGCGGTGGTGGCGGCGGCGCCGCCGGTGACGGGGAGGATCTCGAAGAGGAAGTCGCGGACGTCGAAGCGGTGCCCGACGACGTACATCAACGCGGACCCGGCCAACTTCCGCGAGATGGTCCAGCAGGTCACGGGAGTCCGGCTCAGCGACGCCAAGCTCCCGGTCGAGCCGGTGTTCAAGCCCGAGCAGCAGCGGGCCGGGGGGAGCCGGACCGGGCTCCTGCTGCCGGGTTGCCTCCCGACGCTGGACACCTCGGCTTTTTTGCTGGAACGAGCCGGGAATGTCGAGCCAGAGCCGGCGGCGCTGGGTTCGATCGGACCGGTGGTGGACGGGCCGGTCGGTTTTGAGTTCGATCCGTTTCCGAGCTACCCGACCCTGGAGTCTTGGGGAGTCAACTAAACGAAAGCAGGATAGCGGAGAGGCAATAAATAGTTTCCTTTCATTGTTAAGTTTTGGGATGTGGCTTTAGTTTTTGGTTTGCTTGGGACGTCTGATGGGGATCGGATGGACGGACGTGGGTCTTTTCTTTTTCTTTTTCTTTTTTTTTTCTTTTTCTTTTTTTGTACATGCAATGGAGCGGGGTTAGGCTTTTTACTATGAATAGTATGTCAGCTTTTTTAACTAGCGATGATGGTGTTGCAGTTTCTGTGACTCGTTCCGCCCACCGGTTTCAGTCTCCCTTCTGATATTGCGTTAAAAGGCTTTTTTGTAAAGTTTTTGATTACTTTCTAACCACCGATAAGAGAGGGAGAGGGAGATGGAACCAGGTGTGATACTAGTTCTAGTCAAGATTTTACTTATTGAGTCATGCATCGAGCTTGTGTTTCTAGAAATAAAGACCGGACTTTGCCTTGGAGAAAGTATGAAGAGAGCTTCACTTCATGATGATAGAATGGAGATTTAGTTGGATGATGATCTCCTAAATTTAATTGGCTTCGGTCTTGCAGATGAAACCTTTTTAGGTTAAAGCTTAGAAGTCACATCTGGATTCGTTAGTACTTCTATACAAATCCTATTAATAAAAGCCCTCATGCTTGGGTGTCTGGTGAACGTGTCTCTTAGTTTTTTTAAAAAAGAATGCTTCATCTCTCCAAAACCTTCCAAACTATGAGGAAAAAACCACTACTCTATTACTTTTGTTTTCAATAACATGGTTTACTCCTTCATCACCGTAGTAACTCTTTTTTTTTTTATATATATATATATTAAAAAAAAAGTTTTTTTGATTCATCTAGAAGGATTGACTGGTGTTTATGAAGACAATGACTTTAGATCGGCAAACGTATCCCCACCTGCTTTAGTGTAGATTTATGGAGGTTGTTGGAATTAGAATTTTATATTTGCTCACATGTAAAGCCACTCATGTAGTTGAAAAAAAGGTACAAGTCAAGATTCAAAAAAAAAAATAATAATAATAATAATTACTGTGCATCAGCTATCAAATGAAACATATAAACAATGGCATAGTTGTTATACAATAGCTTCATCTATTTCTTCATTCCCAGCGATACAGAAGAGGAAATTACCAAGAGTGATGACGGAATGGTAAAGAATAGTTGAAGAAAATTTTTAGAAAAATTAAAAGTTGTAAATCATTAATGTTCAGCTGCATAGGAAATTAGGAGTAGATGATGGGCTGAGCAACGTACAGCGAGGCTCTAATAATACCATCAATTCTATCATCTTTCACATCAATCCTGATGAGAATAAATGACCATCGTTGTTGATTGATAGCAGTACTGGCGACAAAATGCTGTTAGCCCATTTCAAATTTCAAATTTCTACTGTAAGCAAACGCACCCATCGTCCGACTTCCCTACCCCTTTTTCTATTAATTGCTCAAAAGATCAATCATCATCATATTGTTAAAATGAGCATTCATGAGTGAGCTTAAGAATTTGAGAGGCTTGGAAGGGAGTCCAATCTCTCTCTCTCTCTCTCTATATATATATATATCATCTTAGCTGCGGAGTATTTGGACGTGACGTGAGGAGAGATTATTAATGTCATAAGTCCAACAAAGAGGCTCAACGAAGAGAGAGAAAGATATATGATGCCAATTAAATTAAATTAAATTAAATTATATTATATTATATTATATAAGATGGCTTAATCTCTACTCTGATATTCTGGATATCGAGAATAAAGGCCGGCTGTCAGAAGGGTTTGGTAGTTGACCAGCGATGCTGCTGCGTGGTCAGAGGTCAGGAGGCGCCCTGGGACGCCGTGCTGGTTGACCGCTGCACTGCTCAATCTCTATCATGCGGTTGGGTTCACGTGTCCGCCAGCGGAGCGGTCGTTCCCTCAAAAACTCCTCCGCTATCAGTGGACGTCACCACGTCATCCTTGCATCATTATGACATAAAAATCATACTATTTTTAAGTTTAGAATATTTTTAATTTCCTATTTAAAAGTATTTTTAAAGTCATGTCGGTAGAGAAACAAAGTCATGTCGGTAGAGAGCCAGCTATCAAATAAATTCTTAAAGGCAAATGGTATATGCACCGTAAATGATATGAAGTTTAAGGACGTATAAATATTATATAAGAGAATTAGGATATTGTAACGTAAAGATCAATGATTAAAATTAAAACTTAGGTACCGAAGTTTATGTAATATTCTAAATTTGAAAGACTTATAATTTTATTTTAAGTATATTTTTATTGTTAGTTTAGTCTTTTAGTATGAATGATTGAGTGGGAGTCTTAAGAAAATGTGAAAGCTGAAATTTTGGAGATTGTTTTGAGGTTTCTTCCCGGATCCTTTCAAAATGTTGGTAAAGTCACTTATTTGTGCTTTTAATCGAAGTTTTTGTGATTATTTCAATGTTTGCCGGTTGTTTTTGATCCTTGAAAGAAGTTATAATGAATATTTTGGAAGTTGGAATGCTTTAAAATGGCTTTTGGAAAGGTTTTATGATGTTTGTAACTAATTTATCAGCTAATTGGGAAGATGGCTGAAATTTTTAAATTGTTAGTCAGTTAAATTTGGAAGTTAGCTGGCTATTTAGTTAGCTAACTCTGAGTTTTTGGTTGACTGTTGGTTTCTGTGAGCCAACAGGGGAAGTTAGTTGACTCTAGAGTCCGCTAACTCCCTGAAGCTCACTGTTTGAAGGCTGGAAGAATTTTTGTTCCCACAGTAATCGACTACTTAGTCGACTACCATGGAAAAGTTGGGGAAATTAGTTGACTCTAGAGTCAGCTAACTTCCTGGAGCTCACTGTTTGGAGGTTGAAAGAATTTTTGTTGCCACTAAGTAGTCGACTACTGTAGAAAAGTTTTTTGTAAAACTTATATGTAAGGATTTTTGGCCAAAATAGTTGACTAGTCGACTACTTTGAAAAATGTCTTTGTAAAAGTGGTTTGAAAGAGATTTTGGCCATAGTAGCCGACTAATTAGTTGGCTACTGTTGAAAATTTGTCTGTGGAGTTGATTTGAGACCAATTTCACTTTTAATTAAGGACTTCACAGTGGGTCACCCATCGCTCTCACCCAAGCACAATTTTACTCTTAATTAAGAACTTCACAGTGGGTCACCCATCGCTCTCACCCAAGCACGCTTAACTGGGTTACCCATCGCTCTCACCTAAGCATTCTTAACTGAGGTTTAAGGTGGACAAAAATCTTCTGTGGAAGTGGTTTGAGGATGATTTCACTCTCATTAGCTAGCATTCATGTTGACTAATAGGTGGGTAACCCCTGTTATTTATCTGATAATAAAAACTTGGTCAGGGATATTAACGGAAATTTAACCAGGGGTACAAGTGAAAATTGATAAAAAGTCATTTGAGGATTTGATCAAGGGTAAGATAGGAAAGAAAATTGAAGGGGCAAAAATACTTAATGGAGAAAGAAGCCATGTGGACTTTGAAAAGTGTGACTTAAGAATTAAGAGAGGCAAAATAGGAATTTTTAAGAGCATTTAAGGTCACTCATCCCTCTTCGTCCTTAAGCGGTGCGTGAAAGGAGAGAAAAAGAGAGAAAAGAGGGAGAAAAAAAAAAGAGAAAGAAAAGAGAGGGTTCTGCCATCCGTGGAGAAGAAGAAGAGAAGAAGAAAAAGAAAAGAAGAAGAAGAGAGAAAGAAGAGAAGAGGAAGAGAAGGAAAGGAAAAAGACTTAGTGGTTTAGCCATCTTTGCTAAGGTAAGTCCAAACTTTCCTAAGCTAGAGAATGATGTTTAAATTTCATGATTTAGAGGTATATGAAGTGATAGCATGAATATATTGTAAATCCTTGAGCATGTTAGGGTTTAGAGGGTATTATGCTAAGATGCTAAGGCATAGAGCATGCATGCATAGTTTCATGAAACCCTTGATGTTTGTAGCCCTAATAATGCATGTATGATGACTTAGGCCAAGAGATTGGTTCAAAGGAACCAGAACAAGGGAAATAACAGCTATAGCAGTGTGCCATCAACTAAGGTGAGTAGGTTTCTCATCTAACTTTGAAAAATGTTTTATGATAGCATAGTGATATTTTGCTATAAATCAGAGTATGAAAAATGTTTTATGATAGCATAGTGATATTTTGCTATAAATCAGAGTATGTTATGCTAAGTATAGTATTTCAAGTAGTTAAATATAGAAAATGAGAACCCAGTTATGATGTATCTTATTCTCAAAGCATATTATAAAGCAAAGCATGAGTTTAAAAGCAAAGCATGAGTTTAAAGCATGTTCTAAAGCAAAGCATGGGTTTAAAGCATATTTTAAAGCAAAGCACGAGTTTAAGAGAAGAAAAGGAAACATGGGCTATAGCATGTTTCAAAGCAAAGTGAGTTTCAGCAAAGCATAAGTTTAAGAAAAAGCATGAGTTTCAGCAAAGCATGAATTTAAGAAAAGAAAAGAAAATATGGGCTAGAGCATGTTTCAAAGCAAAGTATAAAGTTTCATGAAAAGCATTGTTTGGATAAAAACACATGTTTCAATAAAGCATGAAATTTACTTTTCAGAATTTTGTTTCAAAGAGATGCATGGGCATGCATGAATATCAATGTTTCAAAGAAAGTATAGCTGGTTGTATGTTGGATTATAAACTTATATTGAAGTATTTTTATACCATAAGCATAAAGAGTATGGGGCCATCTATGGAACTGATCACCTTGTAGATTGTGCCATAGCACGAGCATTGCACACATTATTATAGCTGGCACCTCCTTGCGACTCAATCGTACTATGATTCCGAGGCCAGGGAGAGTACAAGCTAGATCAGCCAAGTGGGGCAGATTGCAAGCAGCCCAATAGGACAAGAATCACAGCTCGATTAAGAGATAGGTTACTATATAGTCCGAGGGGGTACAGAGATATAGGCCCATGAATGGGGCAAGCAGAAGGCCCAGGAAAAAGGGGCAAGCTCATACCTGGGGTGAACCGCACATGTGAAGGGTGCCATGTGGTACGAGGATCCTCGCGCTCAGTACACTCACCCACTAAGGGTACACCTGCAGGAGGGCGACTGTAGGGATGTACCTTAGTGGTAGCACCCACAGCCCAGCATCATCAGGTTTTGAAAAAGTGACATTATCTTACTTGAGTTATATTGTTGGAAGCATAAGCTAACTTATGAGTTTTCTTATCTCATTGGAAAAGAATTCTGTATTTATTGTGATGTGTTGTATCAGTATATTTATTGGTTTTTTTTTTAAAATGTGGTTTTCAGTTTTCCCCATTGTTAGATGGCTATCCAGTCATTGGGACTTAGGACTCACCCCTCTATTGTTGAAATTTTTAGATTTACAGATCAGAGATAGCAGGCTAGCCCTTGGATGCCTGATTTTGATATGGGCTGCTAAAGGTGGATAAATTGATTGATGTCATAGACTTATGTTACTTAAATTGTATATGTATTTGATATAGATATGGATGGATGTGTATGACTGTAACCCTATGATGTATTTTGGACTTGGGCGGTTATGAGAAATGACTTTTGTTGTAGAATGAATTTGTGTATATGATCTTTATAACAACATAGTGATGAAAGTTATATTGCCTAGAATCATGTGATGAATAGATGAGAAAATCTTATGTTATCTGAGCAGGATGAAATAAATTGTGATGTGATCTGGTAAATAGTATGAATGAATTGAGCAGGTCAAAGTTTTTAGCAGATACAGCATTTTGTGCATGTAACTTATGGTAATTGGATAGGGATCGCTTGGGCTTTATGGTACTTAGCATAAAGACTAGTAGATCTCTACCTAATTTTCATAAGAAATCATGCCGTCGGGAAGAAGCCTCACAGTTTAAACGTTTTTTTTTTTTCTTCCATTCTCTCACTTTTTTTCTTCATTAGCAATGATCTTTCATTTCTTTCACTTTTGTTGTAGAATGAATTTGTGTATATGATATTTATAACAGCATAGTGATAAAAGTTATATTGCCTATAATCATGTGATGAATAGATGAGAAAATCTTATGTTATCTGAGCAGGATGAAATAAATTGTGATGTGATCTAGTAAATAGTATGAATGAATTGAGCAGGTCAAAGTTTTTAGCAGATATAGCATTTTGTGCATGTAACTTATGGCAATTGGATAGGGATCGCTTGGGCTTTATGACACTTAGCATAAAGACTAGTAGATCTCTACCTAATTTTCATAAGAAATCATGCCGTCGAGAAGGGGCCTTACAGTTTAAACGTTTTTTTTTTTTTCCCTTCAATTCTCTCACTTTTTTTCTTCATTAGCAATGATCTTTCATTTCTTTCACTTCTAATCGCAATGGTTGTTCACTTTTGATTTGATTGCACAGCATTCTATAATTAATTTTTATTTATTTTTTATTTATTAACAACCCCTTTTCAATTAGATGTTTTGATAACTCAATATAAGAGAAGAATTTTTAATTCAAAGAATGTTGATGGCTAAAGAAGTTTCGAGAGTTGCCGAGTTACTTGGCTACTTGATGCAAAGCCACAAAATCAGTCTAATATTTTTTAGATTCAAATTACACTTTGAAGCTATCTTTGCAGAAGAATAACCAAGCAGTTTGAAACAACTCAACTGTGAACTAATAATGTTTCTATTGAATTAAGTATTTATTTTATTTTGTCAAACAACTATCTTGCATATGTTGAAGTATGCCAATCCTTTTACCTAATTAGCATATCTTAGACTGGGCAAAATTTAGTCCAAAGATATGGGTCTAAAGATAATCTAAAGTTACCATCCTATTATATATCTTGACCATTTAGTTGATGATGTTACATCCTTCTACTGGATGTGTTGATTCTGCCACACTAACTTTCCCTAACACTCCCATGTTTTATTGGCCTCCATTGGAGGAGTACAACATGTGTTGTGAATTGCAAGGATTCCACAATAATAAATTTTCCTCCATCAAGACTTCAAACTGCGTTCAAAAGTTTCAATTTCAAAGTAATGATGATACCCTTTATTTTCAAAGTCATGATTATACCCTTGATTTTTTTTTAAAAAAATATCAATATATGCTTTTAAGGTTTTTTTTTTTTTTTTTGAAAGGAAAATCCTAAAGCAGCAAAACAAATATTTCTACTCAACATAGAAATTTATAATCAACATAAAATGAGCAAATTTTAAAGATTTATAGATTTTTACAATTTTTTGAGCAATTTTTTATTTTTGAGGTATTTCCATTACATAAAATGACCAGCTCTTTTTCTCAAAAAAAAAAAAAAAAAAAAAAGACCACTTCCAAAGTAATAAGTTTAATCAAATCAATAAATAATGATAGATGAAAACACAATGTAGTGCCAAAATGGCAGAACCCCATAATTCTGAGCCACTAATATTATGGGGGAGTGTTTATATGATCCTATATAACCACGTTGACTTAACCTATTTATTTATAAGCTAAAGTATACTTTTGGTCCTCAAACTTTTACTCAAAATTTATTTTGGCCCTTTGTTTTAGTTTATTCTCATATTTTAAAAATATTACATTTTTAATGACATGAGGTTAGTTAAAATTAAAATTTACAACATGTTAGTTAAAATTAAAATTGATAATGTTGTAATAGACATTAACATCGATGTTTAGTAATCATCCATATGGTATAATTATGAAGCAATAAGGGTAAGAGTTCTTATTTAATTATTAATCATGAAGGTCTTTATCTAAATAAAGATGAAAGGATAAAAATTATTATTTAATTATTAATTATTAATCATGAAAGAATAAAAATCTTTATTTGATTATGTAATTATTAATTATTAATGGATAAAAATCTTTATTCGATTATGAAAGGATAATTATAAAGTGATAGACATGGGATTAGAACTTTTATCATCATGAGATTCATAATACAAGTCAAGAATCTGTTTGTTGTTATAGATAGAATATCTGAACTTTCAAACATGCGAACAGATTGACAAAATGTCACAATGACACCATAGCTATAATGTAAAAGTTTCAGTAACAACAAGAAAATTTGAGAAACGAAATAAATTTTAAGCCAAAGTTTGAGGGTTTAATCAGCCAGGCATTTAGCAAAGTTCAATCATGGAAACAACTCGGCATGATCAAGGAGTAAAAACAAGAAGCAGATGAACGATAAAAGCATCCAACTGGTGATTGGCCAAGGTGAAGAACCTCCAAGTGGAACATTAGAATTTAGTCACGAAAAGATCATCGCCACATACCATGCTGCTCACTTGTTATTTATTTCTGCAGTGGCCTCCATTCACCAATAAAATAGACAAAAAAAAAAAAAGAAAGGAGGCGCTGCAGTTCATGGAAACTATTCATTGGAAACCATAGCTTACCCTCCCAACCATTTGATGATGATGGATTGGTGCCACAGGCCAGTTGGTAATGATCTTCACTTTTCCCTGCTACAACCAGAACAAAGTGCACAAACACACACACCCAAAAAAAAAAAAAAACAGAGAAGGGGCCAAGAAAGAATTGGGGTGCCCATCAAAATGGAACTTGGAAGAACTGAGGCTCATGGCTTGGACCTTGACCTTATGCTTCAAAACCAAATTATTTATCTCCTCTCAAATCTATGGCTGTGGACACTGGAACTGTCCCTGGCTAAATTTTCACTTGAATGACTGTTTTCGAAAAAAAAAAAAAATAATAATCCTCTTGCTCCTTCAATGCAACAGTTAAGAAAACCCTGTTTTATGCTGCCAACCCATAGTTGAAGTACATCCAGAGCAACTGCATACACAAACAGAAAATTTACTAAAACTTGCCAAATGGCTTCCACACATGCTACCAAGCAGAATGTTATTTGATAGCAGAAAAATTTGTTTTCTATAGGTTGGATAATCTTAGAACGCACTGAACTGGTCTCTGAAATTGGTTGGACTGGATGACTTGTGCATATACTTTGCCCTGCTGCTTGTTTGCAAAAGAAAAGAAATTCTATATTAAAAGAATTATGCTCTTGTTTTTACTTCTTTTTTTCTTGTAATTTTTTAGTGGAGATTGATGAAATAATGTGAAACAGAGTGCAGAGGGAAAAAGGCAAAAGCACAGACAAAAGAAACAATATTAAGCAGTAATTTGCTTTTACTGAAAGGAAAAAAAAAAAAAAAACTCTGGGTGTACAAAAGATATGAAAAGAGTTCACATATAGAATTTTTGTCCTTTTGTCTCACCAACATAATATCTGTTAAACATTTGAAAAGAAATCTTTCAATTGAAATGCAAGATGTTGATATTTGAGAAAAACAAAACGTATGAAATAGTCACCTGAAAATCCAATGCAAGTTAATAAGTACAAAATGTTTAACTCTTGAAATTGTTTAAAACTCTGAATAATTGTATGGTGGCCATCATTCATGTCCCCAAGAATCATCATAATTAGATATCATTATGGATGATTGCATCAACATTATATACAATAGGTACTCCTAAGTAGCAAAGCAAGAGAAATAAATTGGGGCAATGCAGGAGGCATGAATCACTAATATCCAATAAATGATGGAAGAACAATTTATTAAACAATATGTAGACATTAACAGAAGAAGGAAAAGTACCTGACAAATTAAATCACTAATGAGAGTCAGAAATGCAGAAGTTATTGTGCTCTTTTCCCCTCTTTTTATAACTGAATGACTAATAATTTTCACCAATAAAAAGGTTTTAAAGTGCAGAAAGTGTATGGATTTGGTGCCAGTAAATTTATATGCCAAAAGATATTTGTGTTAATGAATAGGAACCATCATCAGGATCAATAAAGAATTATATGCCCCCTTCCCATCTCTCACTCCACACCTCTCTCTCTCTCTCTCTCTCTCTCTCTCTCTCTCTCTCTCTCACTCACTCACTCACTCACGCATTCATTATGTATAATGTAGGTATGTGTACAAGAAAAGGCAATGGTACTACCAGATTCAGCTTTAGTCTTCCACTAGAATTTCTAGAACTAATTTATCATTAACCACTAATCGCTATAATTATTCAATCGATGGGGATCAGTTATAACTTCCATATTGATTGTTACACAATTTTAACCGGAGGTTAATAACATAGAGGATGAAAAGTTGCAAGTGAATTATCAAGTCCACAAATATATATAGAGAGAGAAGAATTAATGGCATTGAAGGGAAAAAAAGATATCATAGAAATCTATGAACCCATTCATAGAGCTTCAGAGAAAGATAAAGACCAGGCATAAAATTCACAAACATGGTCACATATACAAATCTCACTTCTTGAGGACATTCCAGAAGGACATCCCAACATTTACCAAGGCTATCAAAGTTTTTCTCTAACAGTTAAATTCAATAACTTCTTTGCAATGTAGAAAGCTCTGAAAACTAAAATTCCATAAACTTACTTTCATATCCATTAGATGGACCACCCCAACCGCAAAACTACTCCCAGACCACCAAAGAACTCAATATTTCCACTTTACAAAGCTAGAGTGAAAGCAGCATAATTATAAGAAGGAATTAAAATTTCATAACATAATGGACTTTTTTTTTTAAAAATTTTTTTTAAATTTTTTTTTTATATTTTGGTAAACAGAATAAGAACTCTAACAATCTATAACATACAGTGCAGATTAACCGGCAAAAAACAAACAAAATTATTCGCTGAAGAAATTATACAGAGAGGGAGAAAAAATAACAAAACTACTCCCAGACCACCAAAGAACTCAATATTTCCACTTTAAAAAGCTAGAGTGAAAGCAGCATAATTATAAGAAGGAATTAAAATTTCATAACATAGTGGACTTTTTTTTTTTTTTTTGGTAAACAGAATAAGAACTCTAACAATCTATAACATACAGTGCAGATTAACGGGCAGAAAACAAACAAAATTATTCGCTAAAGAAATTATACAGAGAAGAAGAAAAAATAACAAATAAATATGATTTTTACTAACATAAGAAGAAGAAGAACTAATCATCTCCACCGCTCTCATCACCACCTCTGCCACCAGCGTCCCCATCTTCCCACCCCCACAGCTGCCGCTGCCGCTGCCGCCGCCACCGCCACCGCCACCGCCAGAGCCGGAACTAACATCCGAAATCGCTCGAAACCAAACAAAATCTAAATCTTTCTGCTCAAATCCAAACCCAAGACGACATGTACTTGGAAAACCGCCTCCGGATGTAGAATAAATAAAAATATAAATAATTTTAGCAGCCAAAAAAAATTAAAGAGTATGAGAGAAATTACGGTTAACTAGACTCTTAACATAAAATACAGAGTTCTCCACTGCAATAACAATAAATAAGCGGACTGTTGCCAAGTCTTAGCTATCCAAATCCAACTCAAATTCGATAAGAATTTTAAAAAAATCCAAACGATCCGCAGGTTCTTCTCCAAATAACATCGAAGGGCACACCTCTCACATCATACGCCAAGAGACGTGAGTTTAATAACACAACCCCAGACGACCTTCTTCTCCGGAATTAAGGCCGGCAAAAGGCTTCGTTCTCTACCTCCCTCCTCATGAATGAACTCCTTTGAAGGAATTCATGCAGAAAAAAGGAAAGATGGGCAGATTGGAGGTTCCATTTCTTCTTTTTTAATCTATTTTTCATATTTATGCTTATTTAGTAATAAAAATTATTTAATATAACAGTATGCCATAAAAGAGAAACGTTGATTTTTTTTTTTTTTTTTTTTTTGTTCTGAACCTCCTCAGCTTTATATTATTTTATTTCTTGTGAAAGGTTAGATCTGTTCTGATCTTTAATTTATTGGGTGGTTGTTTTGAGAATTATTGATCCATAATTTAATGGATTTTGTATATGTTTATTGTTTTTGGATTTATATTTTGGAGAGAGAGATTTTCTCTCTCCAAACCTCGAAAATTTATTTTTCTATGGAAACCCTGCAACTTAGACGGGACTTTCGTAGGAAAGAAAATTCTAGAAATTTCAGTTCTCACGGGTTTATGATATTTGGAGGAAGAAGGCGTTTGTTTGTCTTCCCTTTTCTTCGAACACTGCTGGTTATTCCCATTATTCTCGGCCATTCTCGACTTATCCCGTTTATATCTCAGTTATTCCCGGCGGCCCCTCTTCTCCGTTTTGGGCGAGTTGTTGATGGCCAACTGGGTGGCCGACACCGCCGTTTCTTCCTTCCCCGACGGCGAAACCCTGTCGCCCTCACGAATCCGTGCCGCCTCTGGCGAAGGATTTATTTTCTCTACCGAGTGGCGGATTTGCCGGTGAGAGTCTCTTTGCCTTTGAAGAACATGCCATTATGGCATATCAGTTGCCACACGCGTTAGAATTTTTTTAGCATGGTAGGGAGGGATTAAACTGAAACAAAAATTAAAATTTAGGAACATCTTAAAAAATTTTCATATAGCATGAACGAAAATGAAACATCTCTTAAAATTTAAGAATTAAATATATACACTTTATCCTTCTTTCTATGTGTGATTTAAAGTTGCAGCAATGTTTCTTTTGATTCTCTGAGAACCTCTTGCTGTAGCTAAGGCCTGCCATGGTAGCTGACCAGCACAACTACAAACATCATTACAGGAGCACCTTTTTTTCTAAATTCAATTGGTAGGGAACAGTTTTTCATCAAGGGTTGCAGTAAAAGAGGCTCGTTTCTCCTGCAAATTAGTGGATCAGTCAGGGTCACTAGGTAGCCTTGGATTCAAGTAGTCATTCATGTTCAGGTGCGCTGGTGGGATAGATTTTACACACTGTCACCTATCAAAAATCTTGGGTCAGCGCGGGTAAAATTCTCGGATCATGTACATGACTACTTTTAAAAGTAGACATGAATCCAGTGACTAAATGAATGCGAGCTCCTAAAGTTTCTTATATTTGTTGATATATGATAGTTGCTATTCATTTGTTACTCAAAAGAAAACATTGAATTCAGTGACTAAATGACAAGGAAGGATGGAGTAAAGTATGGTCTGACTTCTTCTTTCTGACAGATGTGCTACTAATGTTAGTGATGCATCTTTTCAGGTTATGTATGGAAGAAAGATCCATAATGGCAGCCCCGCAATCATGAGACATTTCAGGCTCTGCCAAAATAAATTAAGCAGCTAACTTAGAAGAATCTAAGATCAGGTAAACCATAGCTATCAGCTATTTTCAGCTTCCAAATTCGTTGAAGTTGCCCAGATGGTACAAAAAAAAAAAAAAAAAAAAAAAAAAAAAAAAAAAAAAAAAAAATTGGGTTGCCCCTTTAGACAGGGATCAAAGGTTTACCACTGATTGGTTCATGCGACAAAAAATAAAGAAATTTGAACATGGTAAGGATGTAAGACAACTAACTCAGAATGCCGCTTGCCTAACAAATTTAAGCTTGTTCCAACCTAACAAGGAAGTCAGCAACCCACCTTTTAAGTCTCCATACAGCAGATAATAACTAGACAAGTCTCAAGCCACAAGTGTAATACCATTCTTCATAATTAGACGCCTTAAAATTTTGTTGTTCTTTCCTGATATATTGATCAGCTATGCCGCAAAAAACAACTGCGGGACCATCAATAGACAAGAGGCAATCTATTTACATCTGGAAGATGGGAGTAGTGGATAAAAATCCTAGTGAAAACAGCAGCCACAATGAATGAGATCTTCCTAATTGCTAGTAAAAAAAAGCAGATAACACATTCCTCCAGAAAAATGATTTCATGCTGGAAAATCTATGAACCAGAGATACAATAAAGGACAAAATGAACCCATCCAATGGCAAAGCAAACACTTCAATGCTTAATCCTTCTTACAGACAAAGCACAACGGATCTTCAGCCGATACCAGAACATATAGAAAACAGAGACAACAGCATCCCAAATAATCGAATTGTTTCTGACCGAGTTTCACAAATTATTACAGACATAACACAAAAGCCTACTTGCAGCAACAGTTCATCTATGCTAATTGCACCATCCCACAGTGCATTGATGCCAACAGGCAAGTCTTTCCATGCTCAAACATTGCAACATCTATACATACCACAACATCTCCTCGCTGGCCATTTGTCAATTAAAAAAAAGGTCCTATTGAAACGATCAACGGTAAACAATTCCTGAAGTCCCATAAATGAACTCAAGGAAGATCAGACATTTGACATGCACGAGGCATGTTGTTCCAAGGATAAGAGTCGAGGCCCAATCCTTGAGAGAGTGGAGATGACGTTCCAGCAGGCACTTCGTTGTACTCACCACAGAGATCTTCACGCAATAGTGTTCCTATGGCATCATTGAAAGTAGAATGCTCTTTGGCAGTCTGAGAGACCTCAAGCCAATCAAACGATCCAAGTAAAGCATCAGGCCTTAAGAAATCTGGACAAGGTGAAATGTCTCTCTCCCCCACATTTGGGGTTGAAACATGTTCGGCGGCAGCAGCTACGACGATGTCTGAACCTGCAGGAACTAGACCTGAATAACTTTGTAACTCTCTAATAAATGGCTTGACATTTAAAGCAGAAATATTGCTTACCGGTAGGTGCCTGAGAAGGCTGAAGCTCTTCCAATGAACCACCACTAACTGGAGGAGTGCACTCATTGAAGACTGAAGCAGCAGATCGGCCCAAGGGAGAAATTGGATCATTGTATTCTTCCCATTCTGCCTCGCAAAGGTTAAGCCTTGAACTTTCTACCATGTCACCAGGTGTGACAGCAGAAGAACATGAGCTCTTCTCGGACGGTTGAGACTTGCGTGCCTGTGACTCGTGAAGCAATGCTTCCAAAAGACCACTGTTCCTTGGCGAGATGCATTCAGATTGTACTGATGCTGTTGCTGGAGGAGACTGTATGTAAGTATCAATTGCCTCAGGAGGTGGAGAAGAGCAAGCAAACCAGCTACTAAGATCAGTTTCTGGATATTGGAGTGAAGGGAGCTCCGTCTTCACAGTCCCACCAAGGGGCCTGGAAGTAGAGAAGTTGCCATTTAAAAGGGCATGGCTACCAGGTACTGCACCACCAAAAGGTGCCAGGATCTTGCTGCTGGGGTCTGGATCATAGGGATAACCTAAACCAAAGCTCCGCTGGATCTTTTCAGAAGTCTCGTTTGAAAACGGCTCAAAAGAAGGAAGCCCGCTAGAGATGGCACCATGAAAGCCAGGGAGTAAGGTTTCAGATTCTCGAAGCTGCATCACACTGTGACCCATTGGGTTCATCAATCCATAATTTTGGGATCCAAAGCCCTGACTCAGCACGCTACTCACTGAAATATCTGGAAATGGTGGTGCATAAGATATAGTCCCTAGATTGGCATTAAAGTTGTCAAATATAACATCGGGCATATTGAAACGATTTCCCTGCAGGAGCTCTTTAGGCTGTTTTTCACCACTGCAAAACTCACCGGCAGTCTGGCTTTGCTGATTCTCACTTGAAGTTTGGAAACACAAATTAGGAGGATAAATGGGCAAACCAGCTCGCTGACGTCTCTTGATCCGGGTGTTCCAATAGTTTTTTATCTCATTATCTGTCCGTCCTGGTAACTGGGGAAAAAATTGAGAGGAGTTGTAGAACTAAAGAATATCTAAGAAAACTTTCAGTACGCTGTAACGGTGAACAATTTTTTTTTTTTAAAAAAAATCTAGGAAAACTGCCCAAAAGGCATGCTACAAAATAAAGATTCATGTGCAATCGAGAATGAACTGATAAATTAGATTTTTATGACAAATAAAGAGGCTTCTTTGCATCATAGTTCAACAAACTTAATTAGATTTTCAGTAAACCACACATATATCTTATATTGTGCTCAAAAGCAACATATTCATTTCAAAAAAAAAAAAAAAAGATAAATCCCTTTAAGTTCCATTGTTTTATATGTTTCAAACATACTATAAAACTTCATATGTATATCATGCATCCATGACTTTTTTTCTACAGTTCTATGTTTTCAATACAAATTAAAAGAAGAATGACTTAAATCGTTTGGACATATCCAACATATATCTAAAGATGCACCTGTATGAAGAAATGATTTGATATATGTAGAAGAAAAAAGAGGTAGAGATAGATTGAAAATTATATAGGAGGAAGTGATAAAGAAAAATTTAAAATCTTTGCATTTTGTAAAAATATGACTTACAATTGAGCCAAATGGAGAAAAAAGATTCATGTAGCTGACTCTAACTAACTTAGGATTAGAACTTTGTTGTTATTGTTCTATGTTTTCAATCATCAACTTTTTTAAGATAAAGTGAAAGTAAAATACTTCCAGAAACATGCTCAAGTCCATAGTCAATTTTTTCCTATCGAACAAGCTCTGATAGATGATCAAGGGTGGTTTAGACTCTGGCTGTGCTTAAGAGTGCAATGCGGACTGCGTATATATTATATTTGCATTCAACTTAGTAACCACTCACCTGATTTTAGGCTGTATCAAATGGAGACTCAAGAGCCCAGGGAAGCTGAACATGATCCAGATTGGATCTTGACTCCAAAGCCCATATTATCATCATAAACCCACATTGCCATCATCAAATGTCCAAGCAGCAGTTGAGTAAATAAAATATTATTCAAAGACAGCAATATCATTAAGGTCATTTTGTACAGTGAAATTCATAATGGTTTAATAAGATAATTTTTAATTAGAACAGTATCCAACTACATGCATAGCCCATATCTATACCACCTGATCTTCTCATGTCAATATGGTACATGGCCTGGCTTGACATCGTACAGGTCAGGTTTGGGAATAGTAAAATCCAGGATGTCTAGTTCAGGTCCCACATTTCAACCTCAACTTACCATAAATTGAGTTTGGTAGGATGCCTGACCAATAAGGGCTATAACATTATAGTTCTAAGCAGGTATGCTGACCCTCACCTAGTGTCATCTACTTGTGAATTAACAAGTTAATCATATTCAATACTTATTTGTTAGCATGTCTCCACCTAGTCATCAAATAGCCAAAACTTAAACCATGGGACTAATTCCCACAAAAGTGGAATAGTTTACCAATAACAACTATAAAGGAAATTTTTGAATGCCTTTGGAGCTACCTATCCATTTATGCATGAAACATCCATACCTAATTAATTCTTTTATAATTTTAGGATTGCCACCCAGTGGTACATGTGAAAGTTTGCATACAAATCAAGAAAGACAATCAGATACATGGGCTTTTTTTAATTTTCATCAAAAGACATATTTGCAATACATTTTTGTGATTTTTTAAACATATTTCTGAATTAGTATTGCAGAGTTTCCAATGAATTTTCTTTCAACCTTGATTTTTCTTAAAAAAAATGTATTGCATTCAATGTATTATGGCTATGATTTGAAACTAGAACAAGATCATGTTTACGTAGCAGTCTGCTACCAGATGAAGCAAGCAATACCATTCTGTACATTACTAAATACCGATCTCCATAAACAACTAAATTGATTTGAAAAACATCTTAGCTTGATCCACTGCCAAACTTATTTATTGTGGGCCTTGGAGTAGGTGATCTGCTTTCTTCTCACCACAAAAGACATACTCCAACATCATGGCGGTGTTGGAAAAGTTCATACCAAACTCCAAAGCCAATAAAAACAAAGTACACAAAACAATCATAATCACTCAATGAGGTCAAGGATAATAGACTAGGAAATCCATATTAATTAGCATTTACCAAGTTGTGTACAAGCAAATCCTTACCATGTTAATGTGTTGATACAAAGGCCTCACTTAGTTGGAGGGAAACAGAAATGGAAAACAAAGATTTCTAGGAAAGTAAAAAAATTCCTCTCATTTGGTTGGAGGTTTCAAATGAGTCAATAGGAAAGAGGACTTCCCATGAAAAGTTCCTTCTCATGTCCATGTGGGAAGTGCCTCCCCATAGGGGATATGGGAAAGTCACTTTCCTATGGACTGAAAAAATGGCTATTTTTTATTCCAAAAATGCCCTCGAGCCTAAAAACAAAACAAAGTAATTTTTTTCAAGAATTCTCATTAATTAAATGATGATATTATTATGCTGAGATAGACTTGGCTACATGCGAATGTAGCCAAGTCCAAATCTAGTCGCCTCCCCCAACCATTAGATCCACATAAGTTTCGAACCCAAAAAAACACCCGTTAACTACCGTTAATCTCTTTAGAAAAAAGAGGCATTTATAAGATAGGATAATTCAGCCCACACCTTTACCATAGAAACAAGCCACGTAGTAGTACAAGGATAGGACATAATAGTATAGGAATATGATATAATAGAATAGTATGATATATATATATATATATAGTAGCACAATTATATATATAATATAGCAGCACAATGATATATATATGATATAGCAGCACAGGGATATATATATGATATAGTAGCATAGGGATATGATACAGTAGTACAGGAATATGATATAACAGTATGAAGATATGATATAGCAGCATAAGGATATAATATAGCAAGGATATAATAAAGCAGCATAGGAATATATATGATATACTAGCAAAAGGATACGATATAATAGCACAGCGATATGATATAACAATACAGGGATATGACATAGGAGCATAAGGATATGATATACTATATATGATATTTATATCATATCTCTGTGCTGCTATATCATATTCATGTACTACCACGTGGCATGTTTCCGTGATAAAGGCAAGGGTTGTATTGTCCCGTCTTACAAATGCCTTTCTTTTTTTAAAAAGCAGGTAACGGATGGCTTTTTGGCTTTGAGATCCATACAGATTTACTGATGGGGGAAGTGACTGAATTTGGGCTTGGCTACACGTGAATGTAGCTAGATCCAACTCTTATTATGATATTATAATATTATAATCATGTTATATTTTATTTTAATTATTATTATAATACTATAATTATATTACATTACATTGCATTACATTACATTATATTATATTGCATTATATTACATTATATTATATTATATTATATTATATTACATTACATTATATTATACTAAAGTGAAAGTATGCTTTGGTCCTCAAACTTTTAATTATTATAGTTTAGCCTCTCATGTTTCAAAAACGTTGCATTCCAGAGGAATGGCACATCAATTATTCCATCAATTTTAATTAACCCCATGTAATGGGATATCAGGAATGCAACATTCTTAAACAAGAGACTAAAAAGTAATAACTAAAAGTTTGAGGACTAAAATGAATTTTGAGTGAAGGTTTGAGGACCAAAAGTATATTCTAGCCTATATTATATTATTATCATGTAATCTTATTATATTAAATTATATTATATTAATATGAAAATAATATTGGAACATTTTTTGTACTAAACGATTAAACATGGCTAGTTTGAGTCAATCAAAATTGCAACTTATGTTTGGGGCATTTATGGTATTCTCTATCCAATTCATAGGAAAGTGGATGGCCAATCAAACATAAGTCACTCAAGAAAATATACTTCCCAAGCCTCTTTCCCATGACCAACCAAACATACTAAAATCATTTTTCTAGAAATCTACTTTCTAGGAATCCATTTTCCAGGCATTCACCTCCCAGGAACTCATTTTCCAAGCATCGTCTTCCCATTGCCCAAATGAGGTCAAAGGCTAAACTAAACACCCCAATCATCATCCGTAAACCTCGCTTGCTATAGCTTAACAAATTCAAGCTTCGAATTGGTGGAGAGAAAGGTGGTTGCTTGCATATGCACCCCAAAAAAATAATTTTTCCAAGGCAAGAGTATGATATATGTCTTCCACTAATGAATTCAAGCAAGATTAAAAAGAGAGACATCCAGAAATGTTTCTTTTTATGTTAATCCTAAGAAAGAAGAATGGTCAGATAACTGCCAGGATGACAATTATTATTGGCTTGCCTTAATCATTTAGAAGAAAATGAGAAGCATTAATATAACTTCTTCAGTTATTATTATACACTAAATGTACTATTTTCAGGAAAAAGATCAAAGATGAGCCCATTTTAGAGTTTTTCAATCATATTAACAACAGACTAATGTATGCTCATAATCAATGTGAAAACAAAATGATCCATTCTGAACCTAAAAAAGGGAAAATTAGCAAGCTAGCCGATGGAGCCCTCATCTGAATTCTGAACTAAGGAGAGCAACTTGTCCTAATCTTGAGCCCACAAAGGCCAGATTTGTCATTTGAACTTTGTTGTTTGTCACCATTGGAGATTAGTCATTGGGGGGCATAGGTGCAGAATTATGGTCGTGAAGTATTTTGGATATTTTCTATGTAATTATGATATTAGAGCGGCAATAATTGAAGGGCACGTGGCATTTAATGACAGATAGTTGAAAGTGTAAGAGAGATGAGAGGAATAAGGGCATGAGGTCACTGATTGCCATGGAGCTATCACTCATGAAAAGATACATGAGGATCAAGCAAACAAAATCTTAATGTCTAAAATTACAATGATAAGCCTAATCATAATCAAACTAAAGCATTCCTGTTTTAAAATATTTAACAAAATCAGATGGACTATCTGTTTGTATTAGAAGGAAAAGATCTACCCATAAATAATCAGAATGAGTTGATCAGAAGATATGTCATAAACATGGATGATTATTACGCACAACCTTTAATAAATACTGATCCAGCATTTCATCCTCAGTGACAAAATTTCACATAACATATGAACTGCATCCATTCTTTAAGATGGATCTACAAACTATATTATGCTTTATTCAATCAGATCAAAATCAAACAGCTAAGACAAAACTGTATAAAGGAGCATACAGATGATAACATATGATTGAATTAAAAGCAAGCTTAACTTACATGTGCAGCCATCCGAGCCCATTTGTTGCCCATCCTAGCATGGAGTTCGATTATCGTTTGCTCCTCTTCTGGTGTGAAGGCACCTTTTTTAAGATTTGGTCTCAGATGGTTAGCCCATCACAGACGACAGCTTTTGCCACAACGAAATAGACCAGAATGCTTCTGAACAGCATTCCAATTTCCTTCACCATGCTTCTTGACATAATCTACCAAAATTGCATCCTCAGCAGACGTCCATGGTCCCTTCTTCAAAACTTGGCCTCCTCCTATAAGTGACCCCCCACTACTACCTTCATCAATTGATGGTGAGTTGACCTTGTTCCTTTAGCACCATTTTACTGTCACTTTCATGCGTTGTGTGATTCATTTTCAGAACCTGATATCAAATCATAGCTTGTTAGTCATTGAAAATCATAAAAGCAGTGGCTGGGGAGGAGGCTCAACGAAATAAGAAAGGGAACAAAAAAAAAAAACAAAATAGATGAAGAAGTATTTTGAATAATTAATTGGGAAGCCCCAATAGAGACAAAAGAATTGTTAAAGAAATGGACATTTCTTTTTTTTTTTTTTAAAAGAGATAAAATCTTAGGACTAAAAATAAATATTGCAAGCTGCCATGAGTTGCTGCACCTGCAAGGTCAACAGGAATGGGATACCCAATGAGAAAAAAAATAAAAAATAAAACTAAAGTAGTCAAAAAGCAATAGATCCATAAATTAAATTGGAAGTGCTAACAGAAAACAACAATTGCCATTAAATTTCTAGTAACTCCACACAACTATATGGAAAAACAATTGCAAAAGCCCCAAAACCCATGTTCCCAGTTATAAAAAATTATCAAACCAAGTAATATCCTAGAAAATTTTCAATCCAGATAAGTCCAAATGTTTACAAAAAAAAAAAAAGCATATAATTTCTTGCAATTAGACATTGATTAACTAAGCTAACTCCTTCAAGGTTCGACAGGCTTGAGAGGAGGGGGAAATAAAAAAGAGAAAACAAATACCGATTTAAAGATAAAAATCAGCCACTAAAGTAGTAAAATAATTAAAAAACCTAGTTCTGGTCATCAAAAACTAAAGATTTTGTAGGATTAAAAAACCTATTTCTGGTCATAAAAACTAAAGATTTTACAGGATTAAAAACAGATCTCCACATGAGACCGAAACTCCAGTTCTCTTTTAAAACCAAGATAACTTCAAGAACCAAGATAACTCCATTTAAAAAACAGAAAAAAACCCAGTATTTAGAACAATCCACATAAGTAGTAAAAACGAAGGGTAAGAAAAAAAAAATAATAAAAAATCATTTATTACCTTGCCAAAATTCTATCTTTGTTTCCAAAAAGTCATCAAGGAAAACTAAAGCCAGGCTCCCCTTTAACCTTAACCCCCTCCCCAAATTCCCCGAACACAACTGGACAAAAAAAATAAAAAAAAAATAAGAAAAAAAAATCTAAACTAAAAAGTCGAACAAGAGACCTTAAACAAAACAAACCATCCGATCCACCCAAAGAACAACCAAAAAATTCAAAAAAAGAACCCAAATTCCCACTCCCAACCCCAATCTCCCCCCGATCAAAGCCCAAAAAAACTAAACTAAACCAAAGATAACACCGCATCACCTTCAAACTCCCACCTCACCGATCTCCCTCCCCACCCCGAACCAAAACCAAAACCAAAACCAAAACCCAACTCAAAGCCTTATAAACGAGCAAATGGGGAAGCCAAAACGCGATGGGAGGGCGAGTAGAATCGAATTTTGGAACCCTAATTCGCCGTCGATCCGACGAATTCGCGCACACAGAGAGAATTCAAAAAAGAAAAAAAAAAAAACAAAAAAACAAAGAAGAAAGCGAGAAAGATCAGCGATTTACCGAAGCCAACTCAGAGATTTGAGAAAGAAATGGAGTCGATCGCTTCTCTCTCTCCGTCCCCGAACTCTCTCTCCCCTCCTTCCTCACTTTCTGCCCCTGCCTGTGGCCTCGGGCGGACCCAATCAACGTTACCCCGCACTCCCGCTTCCCTCTGCCTCACTCTTTTTATATAGTTTCCAATTTCGAAGCCCCTCCTTGCTTTTAAATAAAACTAAACTCACCCTTTTCCCATAAATCACCGCGGACACTACATTAGCCCGCCGGAACCGGATAAAAAAAGAGAACTGCACCAATCAAAGAATCTAAACCGTCATATGTTTTTGAGGTCCACTGATTGGACGGTTCGATTGATGGGTGCCGTTTTGAACTCTTAAGCTCGCAGACTGGCTGATTCAAATTTTGGTTTTGGATAATTTTTAGAGTGCCGGTCGTGTGAACCCGGATATAAACCCAAGAGAAGGAATCGCGGGGTCCACGGGATGGAGGATCCTTTGTGTGGTCTTGGGTGCTGGCGTTTGGGTACGGGAATAGTATCTCTCGTTTTCTTTTGGCAAGGAGCGTAATCCGCGGAAGATCTGGGGTTTGCGCTCTGAGAGCTCCAGATATATAAAAACCATGTGAGTCTTCTACATGGAGAGACTTTTGTATGTATCAAGTTTAGAACGTGTTTTAATATTCAATTGTAGCCGTTGATCAAGGAGATTATGAAATGGATGGTTGGATAGGATGCAGAGGATAGGCAACGAAAATTAAAAAAAAAAGAACAAAACTTAGGTATAATTCGTTAGATGTATGAGTAACATGCGTACAATAATTAATTCTCCTTAACTAGCGGTATATATTTTGTCAACATTAAGTAAGAAGCACCTATAAAACATGTGTTGGTTGGTTAGACGCGCATCGATTATCAATTGAAGAATTCCTGACAAACACCTCATGGACTGAATCTAAATTTTATCCATTTAAAAATAGCTTATGAAAGGAATCATATGAAGAGATTATGTGTGGAAACTTAGCACGGTTTAAAAAAAAATCATACGCGTGTTACATTACATGACGTTAGGAGTTAAGTCTGGTTACAAAAAGATAACTGCGGAGTTAATGAGAATAAAGCGATGAGCAAACGATAAGTTTGAAAATAATTATATAGAAAATTAGAGTTGAAATTGATGTGATGAGATAACAAATGGAACAGAAATGATGTAGATAGATAAAAATTAGAAATGAATTATGATGCATGTTTTTTTTTGAATGTTGCTGCAGAGAAATTCTTGTGCACTTAAGTAAAAAAGAACAATGCCTAACAAAAGCTTTGAAAAAAAGTAACGTATAAAATTAAGAAGATACAGTTAACAATTCTCATATGAATCAATAAAAATCAAGCATATACCATCGATCATATTATTTTTGGCAACTATGGTTGCAAAGGATAAGGATGTCGTTAATGCGAATTTAGTGCAACAAGTAGGCTAAGATTAGTTATGAGAATTATATGAAAAGATTGAAAAAAATTAAATTATTTAAATGAATGAATAAAAATTGGAAATGGATTTTTGTTCATGTTTTTATGAAATAACCATAGTTGTAGAAAAAATAGTGTGCATTTAATTGAAACCAAATATGCAAAATGAGAGTTTTGAATAAAGTAATGCATAAAATCAAGAAGATAAGGTAATAATCTTATGTCAATAAAAGTTGGAGGTGTTATAGGGTTTTTTTTTTTTTTTTTTAATGCCATGTATATATACTTGCATGAGTTAGGAAATTAACCTATGACTATACCTAATAGATTTTGAGAGGACCATGACCCCTCCTAGTTTTAACTAAACTTTGCCCTTTGGTCATCACATATGGTAGGCATGCAACCCTAAGAGAAATGGAGGATTTGAGAATGCTCATTAGATCTAATCTTTTGTTGCATCACATCATTTCACTAGTTATTCAAGAAATAAGGTTAATATAAGGAGGGCATTAGGTGACAAGTCACCCCTATTCATTATTCATTTTAGATTTTTGGGTATCATGTTTAGTAACCCAATTTGTTCCCCACTTAAAAAGTAATAGATGCATAATAATTATCATTAACTAGTGACACTTATCTGTCATCATTAAGCAAGAAGCACTTAGCAAATATGTGTTGACTCTTGAGAGTAATAATTGGACACGTGTCACTTATCAATTGGAGAACTAGATGGCAAACGCATTATGAGCTAACATAAATTTTGTCCATTCAAAAATAGTTTGCTATAGGAATCATAAGGGGACATTGTGCGTGGGGACTTATCATGGCTTAATAAAAATTATATATGTATTATATTGTATGATGTTAGGAGTTAAGTTTGGTTGCCAAGAGATAACTGCAGCATAAATGAGAATAAATATGATGAGCAAACGATAAGTTTGAAAGTAATTATATAGAAAATTTTTGTGAAAGTGACATGATGAAATAGCGAAGGAGATAGAAATGATGTAGATGGATAACAATTAGAAATGAATTGTGACACATGTTTTTATCAAATAACTATGGTCGTAGAGAAATCCTTGTGCTCTTAATTAGAAAAGAACAATGCATAACGAAAGCTTTAAATATAGTAACGCATAAAATTAAGAAGATACAGTTAACAATTCTCATGTGAATCAATAAAAATCAAGCATATATCATCAATTATATTATTTGTGACAGCTATGGTTGCAAAGGATAAGGATATAGTTAATGCGAATTTACTGCAACAAGTAGGCTAAGATTAGTTATGAGAATTATATTAAAAGAATGAATAAATAATAAAATTATTTAATGAATGAATAAAAATTAGAAATATATTTTTGTGCATGTTTTTATGAAATAACTATAGTTGAAGAAAAAATAGTGTCCACTTAATTGAAGCCAAATATGCAAAATGAGAGTTTCAAATAAAGTAATGTATAAAATTAAGAAGATAAGGTAGTATTCTTATGTCAATAAAAGTTGGAGGTGTCATACTTTTTTTTTCTACCATGCATGTATACTTGCATGAGTTAGGAAACCTATGATTATACCTAGTGGATTTTGGAAAGGCCATAACCCCCCCTTCTAACCAAACTTTGCCTTTTGGTTACCACATATGGTAGGCATGCAACCCTAATAGGAATAAAGGATTTGAGAATACTTATTAGATCTAATTTCCTAGTACATCACAACCATCTCACTCATCATTCAAGGAATAAGGTTAATACAAGGAGGGCATTAGGTCATAAAGTCACCCCTTATCCATTATTCATCTTAGATTTGTGGTTACCATGTTTAGCAACCCAATATTTTTCATATTATGGTTATATTATGTCAAGGAAGTAACCTAATCTGTTTCTCACTTAAAAGGTTACATGGGCATAATAACTCTCCTTAACTGGTGACACTTATTTATCATTAAGTAGGAAACATTTGACAAATACGTGTTGGTTGCTGAGAATAAGGTTGGACACATGTTGCTTATCAATTAGAAAATTGGATGGCAAACACATTATGAGCTGAACCTAAGTTTTATCCATTCAAAAATAGTTTTCCATAAGAATCATATGGAGAGATTGTGTGTCGGAACTTATCATGATTTAATAAAAATTATACATGCATTATATTACATGATGTTAGGAGTTAAATTTGGTTGTGGAAAGATAATTGCGGACTTAATTATACATTAGGAGTTAAGTCTGGTTGCTATGTGAATTATATGAAAATCATATGAAGAGATTGTGCATAGAGACTTATCATGGTTTAATAAAAATTATATGTAAGTTATATAACATGATGCTAGGAGTTAAGTCTAGCTGCTGAGAGATAATTGCAGAGTTAATGAGAATAAATTGACGAGCAAATAACAAGTTTGAAAATAATTATATAGAAGATTAGGATTGACATAATAGCTATTTCATTTATAAAAGTGAGGTGACCAAATAGCGAATGGGATAGAAATGATGCGGATGAATAATAATTAGAAATGAATTATGACGTATGTTTTTATAAATGTTGTCATAGAGAAATCCTTGTGCTCTTAATTAGAAAAGATCAATGCATAACAAAAGCTTTGGATAAAGTAATGCATAAAATTAAGAAGATACAGTTAACAATTCTCATATGAATTAATAAAAATTGAGTATATATCATCGATCATATTATTTGTGCCAACTACGGTTGCGAAGGATAAGAGTGTAGTTAATGCAAATTTACTACAATAAGTAGGTAAAGAATACTTATGAGAATTATATGAAAAGATTGAACACATAATAAAATTATTTAAATGAATGAACAAAAATTGGAAAGGGATTTGTGTGCATATTTTTATGAAATAACCATAGTTGAAGAACAAATAGTGTGCACTTAATTGAAACCAAAAATGTAAAATGAGAGTTTCAAGCAAAGTAATGCATAAAATTAAGAAGATAAGTTAGTAATCTTATATCAATAAAAGTTGTAGGTATCATACCTTTTTTTTTTTGCACCAAACAAATATACTTGCATGAGTTAGAAAACTTATGACCATACCTAATGGATTTTGGGACGGCCATGACCCCTCCTAGTCTTAACCACACTCTTTCCTTTGGTCACCATATATGGTAGGCTTATAACCCTAATATGATGGAGGATTTGAAAATGCATATTAGATCTAGTCATTCAAGGAATAAGGTTAATATAAGGAGGGCATTAGGTTATAAAGCATTGCCTATCCATTATTCATCTTAGATTTGTGGTTACCATATTTAATAACCCAATATGTTTCTATATTATGGTATATATTATATCAAGGAAGTAACCCAATCTATTCCTCACTTAAAAGGTTATACACGTATAATAATTCTCCTTAACTGATGGCACTTATTTGTCATTAAGTAGGAAGCACTTAGTAAACATGTGTTGGTTGTTGAGAGTAATGGTTGGACACATGTTACTTATCAATTAAAGAACTGGATGGCAAGCACATCATGATTTGAACCTGAGTTTTGTCCATTCAAAAATAGTTTGCTATAAGAATCATATGGAAAGATTGTGCATGGGGACTTATCATGATTTAATAAAAATTATTCTTATGTTATATTACATGACGTTAGAAGTTAAGTTTGATTGTAGAAAGATAACTATAGAGTTAATTATACAATAGAAGTTAAGTCTAGTTGTTATAAGAATCATATAAAAATTATATGGAGAGATTGTGTGTGGGAACTTATCACGATTTAATAAAAATTATACGTGCATTATATTATATGATGTTAGGAGTTAAGTCTAGTTGCCGAGAAATAACTATAGAGTTAATGAGAATAAATTGATGAGTAAATTACAAGTTTGAAAATAATTATATAGAAAATTAAAGTTAGCATAATCTATGTTCCATTTATGAAAGTGATGCGACAAGATAGTGAAGGTGATAGAAAAGATGTAGATGGATAACGATTAGAAATGAATTGTGACACATGTTTTTATGAAATAACTGTGGTTATAAAAAAATCCTTGTGCTCTTAATTAGAAAAGAACAATGCATAACAAAAGTTTTGAATAAAGTAATGCATAAAATTAAGAAGATACCATTAGTTAATGCATAAAATGAATCAATAAAAATTGAGTATATGTCATCGATCATATTGTTTGTACCAACTATGGCTGCAAAGGATAATGGTATAGTTAATGCAAGTTTATTGCAATAAGTAGGCTAAAATTAGTTATAAGAATTATATAAAAAGATTGAAAAAAATAAAATTATTTAAATGAATGAATAAACATTGGAATGGATTTTTGTGCATGTTTTTATGAAATAACTATGGTTGTAGAAAAAATAGTGTGCACTTAATTGAAACCAACTATGCAAATTGAGAGTTTCAAATAAAGTAATGCACAAAATTAAGAAGATAAGGTAATAATCTTATATCAATAAAAGTTGGAGGTGTCATAGGGGATTTTTTTTTTTTGATGCGCCACACATATTTTTGCATGAGTTAGAAAACCTACATCTATATTTATAGGTTTTGGGAGGATCATGACTCCTCCTAGGCTTAACCAAACTCCGCCCTTTGGTCATCACATATAGTAGGCCTACAATCCTAAGAGGAATGGAGAATTTGAAAATGCTTATTAGATCTAATCTCTTAGTGTATCATACCATCCCTCTAATGATTTGAGGAATAAGGTTAATATAAGGAAGAAATTAGGTCATAAAACTGCCTCCTATCCATTATTCATCTTTGATTTGTGGTTACCATGTTTAGTAACCTAATCTATTTGAATATTGTGGCGTATATTATATGAGTAAATTGGCTATGAAGGATACCAATGCAGTTAATGCTAATGTATTGAACAAGCAAGCTCAACCTAGTTATATTAAAAGTTGGATTGATGTGGACCTCTTTTTATACATGAGAATGAGAATTACACAAAAAAAATTGCAAAGTAATGAAATTGTTAAAGTGAATAAATAAAATCCAAAAATGGATTTTCGCATACATGTTTTTGATGCAATTGTTGTTGTAGAGAAATTAATATGAACTATTTTCAGAACATGATCATGTATGCAGGAGCTTTGAATATAGACAATTAAGAAGATTGAATTAACAATCTTTATATGAGCCAGTAGGAAATGGATATATGTTATAGTGCATATTGTACAAGTAAAATATAGTAACAAATGAGATAGAGTTAGTTATATATATTGAAAAAATAGATTGATACAGGCTCCTTTCTCCATTTACCAAATTAGCAAAAATTTTGCAAGTGAATGAATACACACTAGAAATAAATTTAGTACACACTATTATGAAAAAATTATTGTTGCGAAGAAATTATTGTGCACTTACTTAGAACATGATAATGCAAAATAAAAACTTTGAATAAAGTAATGCATAAACTTAAGAAGATAAAGCTAATAAATCTAATATGAGTCAATATATATTGAATGTGTTATAGTGCATGTTGTACAAGTAAACTATGGTTATAGAGAAGAATGGTGCATTTAATGCAAACATACTAAACAAATACATTAAGATTATTTATCTTAGAGATTGGATCAATATGCTTCTTCCTGTATATTAGAACTATGACTCTATTTTTTAGTCAGTATGTTTCATGAGAAAGTTAATCAGCTTTTTTATTGACTTACTTATATTCTTTTGCTCTGATCAAAGAAATTAGATGGATAAATTATATTCTTATGGGCATTATTTACTCATAAAATGGGAGAAAAACTTATCTACAAGGGCGATAAATAAATTAGTTTTCCATTGACCAAGCAAAATATCTTTTTTTTAATTTCTAAAATAGCCTTGCTTTCTCTAATGATTCTTGCTTATTCTCTTTACTTATAATAAACCCTAACTCAAGTAGCATCATTGCAATCTTCATCTAATTCCAATCAAAAAATCGATGGATATTAATTATTTTAGCATTTTTTTTCCTTTTCATCATCTACATCATTTTTTACATGGTTAATTTTTCTCTTTTCTTCTCTTAACCTCATGCATTTTTCTTTTGTTATAGACTTTGATCGTGTTTGATGAAGAATGGAGTTAAGAAAAAAATCTCCCTCGTACGATCTCAAGCACCAGACTCTATCCCATCTCTGCCCTCATTATTTTTTTAATATCAATATTTTTTCTCTTTTCTTCTCTTAGCCTTATATTTTTTCTTTTCTTACGGTTTCTGTTCATATTTAATGAAGAATGAAATCAAGAAGATAATCTCTGCCCCTATTCGACCTATGCATGAGCTCTGACTGTTTTTGGATGTTACTTTTAAAAAGCAAACAGAGAAATGCTACATGCTTTTAAGCTTTGCCCCTACTTGACCTCTGCCCACTTTTCAGTGCCTTCTTCAGAAAGCACATTGCTTCTTCGTATGGTCTCAAGCACCGCTTCTTACCCAGCCTTCGGCCATCCTTTGATGTCCCCCTCCCCTCCCCCCCGGCCCCCTCTCAAAAAAAAAAAAAAAAAAAACATACACACACATAGTGGGCATATCATAATGCTTAAGTTTATAGAGAGCTTTATGGTGAACATGGGTTTTAGGTGTTAGACTGATTTTAGCAATTTCATTCTTATTTACTCAAAATATTTTAATTAACAAATATGCTTTTGAATATACATGTGTGCCTGTGTAGCATTCTCTTCTATAGGATTTGCTCTTGAGGGAGTTTTAGGTTTAGATATTGATAATTGATATGATAAATTACCATTATATTATTAAAAAAATATTTTTTAAAAAGAAAAATAAGAGAAACAAAAGAAGACAAGCTAAAAGTAAAGTCATATTTATCTAGCAAGTAAGAAGAAATATGACGACAAACTTCATATGTGATGTTCTTTTGCTTAGCAGTCATAAAAAATAAAATAAAAATATACATATATATATATATATATATAAAACACTTGCCTAGCACGGCTCGATGCGCCCCGTTATAAAGTAAAAACGAAGACTCAAGGGCACAAGATTATGATGATCATGTGAGTGGGTCCCTTGCGTCGTCACACAAGAAATGTTCGTAGTTCCAAGGCGGGGACATGGGATCATCGTAGGACCCACTTCCTTAGTAGATGGGAAAAAAAGATAATTGTAGGACCCACCTCTCCCTATCCTTTCCACCACAACATGGCCTCCGAGGCCTTCACCTTTTCCATAGTTCCTCCAGCGCCCACCGGGAAACAAGGGTCCACTGGGAACACGGAAGCCTAAAATATCATGCCGCAAGGAAGAGTAGGAGAAAGGAAACCATCTCACTAACTCCACATTTTTGAGCTCCTTTCCAACTCTCATCAATTTTGGACCAAATAATACCACTTGCAATGCACTTCTTCTCCATAGGGTCATCCTATCCCAAAAGAATAACATGACATAGAAATCAGCTCACCAGAGGGTGAGCACACCAACAAACCTATTGAGCCTTCCATTGCACCAAATTTTGAAGGGCATGACTACAAGAGAGTTACATTGATGCTGTTATTCTCAATGAATCATAATAACCATTAACCTGGTTGATTGACACCTTAGTCCAGTATTCAAATTCTAAGTCTTGCTCAAAAAGGTTGACTTCGAATTTTTGGAAAGATATGACTATGATCGAAGTAGATTGGAGTTGTTTGGTGCTATTCACATGAGGTGGTGGTATGATATAGCTATGGTTGCACATCGATTTCATGATCGTGGCCTTAAAGGGTGCAAACGGGTTACGTGACATGGGATATGGACATGGTCCATTTAGATATTTTATGCTTGATCAAGATAAGGAACATGGACCTCAAGGTCAAGTTTAAGTTCATAAACTTCATGCAATACTATAATTAGAACGTATATGATTTGGAGCCCAAATCCATTCCACTGATGTGCTTACTTTAAGCATGATATGAATCACAAAGCTTGTTCGAAAATAGTAGGTTTGGAAAGTGAGGTTCAGCCCTAACTTGGTTGCAAATCAAAAAATGGACAAAGGAAATGAGTTGGTACAAAATTTAGCTCGTTTCAATAAAACAAATAGGTCACTTGGGATGCAATTCGTGGACTTGAAACTAGAAGAAGAAAGGATTCTGGGTCGTATAGGAACTGAGCATCACTTCAACTCAATTATGCATGCATTGAAGTGAAGAGGTGAAGCTTGGTTAGGGTGACAAGAAACAAAGGTGGCAAAAAAATAATACGACCTACTTTTTAGGCGCCCATCATCATCTTCCTCCTTTTTGGCCCTATCCTTCTTTTTCAATCATGTGGACGATTGGGAACAAGGAATCTCGGTGGTGTTCCGTCTACAGAAGGATTGTTTGGCCTCTTTCTCATGAATTCATTGCTTGCAAAATCTTAAAGTCTATGTGTCTATGTGTTTCATTTGGATAGGTATAGAGTTTTGGGTAAGGCATGAACCTTTCTAGAGCGAGCTACTTGTGATGAAGCCTCCCTCAACTTTTCCATACGTTTCTACCACCCATTCCTGTAGGCCGGAACTTTGTCTCCACTACCTTAACTTGCAAGTTATGATGCAAGCAACATCATATCATACTCTCTCGTATATGAAGGCAGTGATCAGGAGGCTCATTTCTTTGAAGGCAATTGGTTGGCATCAAATGGAAGTGCAATAAATCGTGAAGAAAATAGTGCACTTGCACTCCCTTTGTTTTCCTCTCTTTGACTATAATTGAGATGACCTCCAAAACGGCAGTCAAGCTTCCTGGGATGATCTCTATTTCCCCGTTTCCTTCAGCAGTTGAAAGTCCTATACTCTTGACTATCCTCTCTCATATTCATAGGATTAATGCAATAGCTTAGAAGTTGTCCTTCCTACCAACCAAGGGTTACTACTAAGCTGTAATCACCCAATCTAGAGGATGGCCAAAAGTGCTGCTCATTTGAGAAAGTAGAATTTAAGGTTGCAAAAAGGTAAGGCCAGCTTGCATATCTCATGATGGTGTTAGCTCACTTGCTAGTAAAGTTTCCTCATGGTTGAAAAAGTATCAACTTGGTGGCCACCTTTTGTTGCCCGATCCAAAATTGTCTATGGCCAGATTGGCCTCATTGTGTGGACATAGCCCATACTAAAATGGGCCTATATCTATTAAAGGGCCTCCCTAATTTAGTATTTAATGGATCTGACCATTCTATAAAGGGCTTCATAAGGTATCAAAAATTACTTTATATCTTACTGGTCTATATGAACTGTCTGTTAACTGATATGCTACATCCATTACTGGTTTAGCTCTTGGGCTTAATGTGAGAGATAAGCTTACAAGATGCCAAATATTTATTAATATATGCATGAGCTAACTTCTTTATATGTATTGAATATTAAATTCTTTGCTATTAGTTTACTAGTTTTGTTTTGCTTTATTAGTATGCTATCTGCTAGATTTCAATTCAAGCTTCCTCTACAGAAATAGAAGTTAGGATTGCATTTGATTTTTGGAAGCATATTCTATTTCCATTTTCTAAAAATAATTCTTACTCTTTTGTTTTCTGATTTTTAGAAAATATGTTTAGTAAATGAAAATAAAAATTACTTTCTCTTTTCTATTTTCATCATAAACAAAGAAATGAAAAAAAATTAGAAGTATTGATGTCTAAAACTAATCTTCACATATCAATAGAGGGAAGAGTTGTAGCTTGGATGGTAGAGCACCTACTAAGTCGATTTTGTATGCACTTGCAAGAGAAATAGAAAGAGAAAGCAAAAGAGGTTTAGAAATTGTCTTTGAAGGAGTTTTATGTGCTCAAGTCAACCCAAGCAGGAAGGAGAAAGGAAAGGCCTAGAGTTCCTGTAGGGATGACAATTCGTGTTTTCATATTGTGTTCACGTCGTGTCAAAGCAAGTACGATAGTATATAAGTTCACACGAACAAGACATGATTAGCAAATCATATCAAAAATCTAAACATGAATATGACAAGATTATTACAAGAATAATATGACACGATATGCATAACACATTTAACAATAAATAGTATTAGATTGACATGATACAATTTACTCAACATGAATAGACATAATCTGCTTAACATAAATAGACATGATTCGATCCACTTAATACGACCTACTTAATATGTCATCACCTAAATGGGTTCTAAACGGATCACTCTCGGGTTAGCGAATCAATTCGTAGCACGACACAATTATTTCGTGTCATAATCGTGTTGACACATTTATGACATGAACCCACTTAAGGTCAATCCGAACCCACTTATTTCGTATTCGGTTCGAGTTGTGTTTGCTTGTGTTTAGTTTTGTCACTCCTAAATTTCTTAGATTGATACTCTAAGTGTAATGTCTTAAGTTTTGAGTTGAACTTGTCTACTTAGGGGTTGTTTGAATTAGCTGTTGGGAGCTACTGGGATGCCTTTAAATGAATGTTTTTTAGCAATTATGTGAGATAACTTTTGGTCAATAGCTAATCCAAATAGGTCCTTAAGAGGTTTAGGGTTGCCTTGATAGACATTTGGCAGAGTCTCTCTTAAATTGAGCTACCTGTTGGTAGACAATTCGAATAAGCTCAAATCGCCAAATAGGGTAGCACCTTTGGTGGAGTTCTTACTGGATTGGGTTGCAAATTCTCTTCAAAATAGGGTAGTGGACTCCTAATCCAATTAGTCTATGCCTTAAGGAGAGGTTCCTAGAATTAATTGATGGCATTGGCGATCATGATTTTTCTTCTTTGGAGGATAGGAGTACCATTCTGGTTAGCTACATCATAACACCTTCTGGTTGTCTGCCATACATGACCACCAAGTCGGCTTAACAGCTTAGCTCATACGATATTGGCTTGCTAGGTCAGCATTTATTACATCACTTGCCTTTTACTTTCAAGGGTTGAGCTTAAATTCATACTCACGTCATGAAAATAGCGCAATTGGACCATGGTTGGCTTGTCTTTGGGCTTCTTTTGCTCAACTATGGTAATTGGTATGCATTAGATGCAAGTTAGCTTTGATCAAGCCAATAGCTCATGGGCATTGCTTAGTTTGAAAATTTTGTTGATTGCATTGTTATGAATTTTGATGTGAGGATCGACATTATAATGCACCTCCTCAGAATTTAATGCATACTAAGATGCTCTATGATGTGTCTCCTTAGAAGTTGGTGCATGCTATAATGCACTGATCATATAGTGCACCATCAGAGCTCAACCTTTAGATAAATGCCATGTGGTGGCTCTTTGCATCCTGCATTATATTAATGATCCTTGAAAATGCACAAATAGCTTGTTTTCCATGCTTTGTCCCCCTGAATTATCTATATAAAGGGAGAGAGAGGAGCTCATTTGGTCCATTCCATAGAATTTACATTGCTTGGTTTCTTTCGTGATCCAATTTTGCTTGGCTTCTGTGCTCAACCTTTCCTTAGCTTCTTAGTTCTTTTCTTAACTCATTCAATACCCTTCCTTGACCTTAGATTTTAGGTAAGCCTTAAACTTTCTCTTTAGGTCAGTCACTTTACAACAATGTTTTCTTCATCTTCTTCCTCATCTTTCTCTTAACAACTGTGAACTCCTTACAAAGAGCTTCCCAAGCTAGACTGTTTATGGCTATGAAGTTGGACATAGAGAGGGCATATGATAGGATGGATTGTATTTGTTTGCAGTGCTTAGACATTTCAATTTTCCTTCGATTATGATTGAATGGATTAGAGGATGTGTAGTTCAACCTAAATTTGAAGTATTGTTGAATGGCTGACCTTCAAATTTCTTTAAATCTTTCATGAGCCTGAGACGAGAGTGCCCCCTGTTACCTTATCTTTTTCATCTTGTGTGTAGATATGTTGACTCGAGAGATTTAGAGGGTAGTGGCTAATAGAGGAATTCAGGGCTACTAGCCAACTAGAAGAGGATCAGCTGTTAGCCACCTGATGTTTGCTGATAATTGTCTTGTTTTATCCAAAGTTAGGAAAAGAGATTGTGTGGCCTTGAGTTCTGTTATTGAGGACTACTGCAGGCAATTGAGCCAATCAGTTAATTTTCAAAAATCAATGGCTTTGTTTAGCCCTCACATTAACCATGATCTTGCTAGTGACCTATTTGGCATTCTATGGGTGAGAAGAGTTCAGTCTTTGGGAATATATCTCTTTTTGGTTCCAAACTAAAGTTGTTAGAACTAGAGCCCTTGCAAGAAAGGATTCATGCTAGATTGGAGTCTTGGAAATGGAGGTATATATCTCTACCAAGGAGAGCTACACTTATTAAATCTATTCTTTCCTTGCTTTATATTCATGTAAAATCTAATGTGATGGTCCTAAAAAGATTTATTGACTAGTTTAACTGTACAATTAGGAGCTTCTTGTAGAAGCATGATGCATCCAGAAGGTCTCTACATACTATAGCTTGAAATGTCATATGTAGTCAGAAAGAGGGGTTAAATATCCCAAATATTTATCTATAGTGGAAAGCTTTACTTGGTAGACAAGCTGTGAGGTTGTTGCTTCAACCAACGTGCCTGTATGCCCAAATTTTGTATGCAAAGTATAAATTTGCTGGAGATTGATATTCTTATCATCCACCCAAGAGAAATTTGGCTAGTTGGAAGGAATTATACTCTATATCTAGTGTCTTATCTAGATGTGTCTATTGGGAGTGGTTCTACTATAAATATTAGATCCCAGCCTTGGTTCTCAGCCACCCTATTGAATTGAAGGCCTATAACTTATGATTTCGATGCATTATCATCATTAACTATGGTGGACCAGCTAATACTATCTCGATGTGTGTGGAATTAGAATATGCTTTTAGGGATTTTTCCTAAGAGCTTAGTTGATGAGATCATGAAAATTCCACTGGGTATGAAAGATGATGAAGATATCCTTTGTTGGAGTAAAAATTATAAAGCTAGGGTGTTAATTAAAGATATAATAGGGGTGCTGGATGATAAAACAAACCCTTAGGAACAATCTGAGGTTGGGAAGATATCGAAGCTGAAATGCCAATAAAGGGTATTGCTTTTCCTCTGGAAACTCTAGCAGAATGGGGTTCGCACTTCTATTGTAGCATTGAGGATTCCCTCTATTTCTCCACTTTGTAGAAGATGTGAGAAAGTTATTGAAACTCCATATAATCTATTCTTTACTTGTGAGTAGTTTGTCTCTGTTTGGCTACAATTCTCATTTGAAAACCTTTTCTATTGTCAATCTCTTCAATAGACAGGGTTTCCTTCTTCAAAGGCCACAAGATGCATATAGAAAAGAGGAGCAGATACTTTTTGCATATATATTGTAGTGGATTTGGAGAGCTAAAAATGAAGTTTACTTTCAGTATAAGAATTTGATCTTATATGGGTAGCTAGGTAGGCCCATGCTCAAACACTAGAACTGATTTAGTGCTCCTCAACTCACCCTTCTAAAGTTCTTGGCAGCTGGGGTTCCTCTCCTCATGATCCTTGGGATCAAATTTGTATCTGAAATCCTCCACAACCAGATTTTCTTAAGCTCAATTTTAATGGATCAGTTCATCGGGAGATGGCTAGTGCCTGTATTATGATCCGAAATCATTTGGGGCAGATACTTTTAGCTCTGGCAATCCCTTTGTCAAGTACAGTGGTTTCTTTTGCTGAAATATATGCTGCTTGGTATGGATTGAAGGAGGCTAGAGAATGATTTTAGGACTCAGATATTACTTTGAAAGGTGACTTTGCGATAGTGGTCATTTGGATTTAGGGAAAAATATCTTGCCTTCATCCTTTCCTAAGAGATTTGCAGTTATTATATATATCTACTCTAAATTTTAATTATGTGCATATCTATTGGAAAGCAAATCTACCTGATTTGCTAGCTAAGTGGGTTCTTACGCATCAGACTCAAGGCTTTTGGGAGTCACATTTGGCTCTCCCATCTAAGTTAAAGTGGAGTAATTTTTTGAGGGCTAGTCTTTTTTTTTTTTAACCAAAAAAATGGTTCTCTCTCTTTTGTAATATAAATTAACTTTTTTTTTTTGGTTTTTGTATTCTTACTCTTTTTCCATCCGGATCATGTCCTACTGAAAGTCAGATTAATTGTGATAAATTATAACATAAAATCGCTGATCTCTAATACTTTATTCTCTCTCTCAACGTAAAATCGCTCATCTCTAATATTTTATTCTCTCACTCTACCTTGGTGAATTCTTATTGCCATATAAAGCGGTTCTCTCTCTTTTTAATATAAATTACTCTCTCTCTCTCTCTCTCTCTCTCTCTCTCTCTCTCTTATTATTGGTTTCTTTCCATCTCGATGATGTCCTACTCAAAGTGAATTAGTTGTGATAAATTGTAACGTAAGATCCCTTTATCTCTAATATTTTATTGTCTCTCTCAACGTAAAATCCCTAGTCTCTAATATGTTATTTTCTCTCTTTCCCTAAAATCCCTCATTTCTATCTCTCTCTACCTTGATGAATTCTTTATGCCATGTAAGACGGTTATTTCTCTTTTTTTTAGATAAATTACCTTTTTTTTTTTTTTTTCTTTTTCTTTTTATTGTATCCTTAGTCTCACTCTTTTGTGGTCTTTTGCTTCCAGATAGAATAGAAGGGAAACAACCGTGGGAGAGGCTGGTCGTAACTTTCTCCAAGAAAAGGGAGCGGGGGCGGGCGAGAGAGATGGCAGGAGAGATCGACGAAACAGTTGTTAACCGCGAGATGTTGATTCGCTCAAGGCTACCGTCGAGGTGGTGGGCGTGTATATGCATCACCCTGTAGAGCTGTTTGGTTCGTCTCTCTCTCCCTAGATTCTTCTTCTTGTTCCCTTTTTTTTAAAGGAAATCTCTACTATAAGTTCTTGATCTTAGTACACATAGAATTTTCTTCCCGTTCCCTTCTGTTTTAAGAAAATATTTAGTATATATTCTCGATCACAGCATGGTTAGAATATTGTTTTCTTGTTCTTTGTTTTTATCTATGTTTCTTTCTCTTGGCGAGTTAGGCGTACTCATAGAATCTTTCCTTCGGTATTTCTTTGCGAGTGGAATGCCCTGGGTTGTCTTTAATGAAAACTTTCTTTAGTTCCAAGGTTACCTTTTCGTTCCAAAGCAAGACTTTATATATTTTTTTTAATGAAAATTTGATCAAGTTTGTTCACAAATCTATGCATCCATCTTCTCGTAATTATTTGTTGATGAATTCATTTGTTGAATCACCATTTCTGAAGCAATCCAGAGCAGACAGAGCCGGCGCGAAGGCAAGGGGCGGATACTGGCTGATCGCCGGACGGGATGATTTCATCATGGACCACGATGGCGCACGTACGATCGGAACCAACGCACCAACAATGCCATCAGCCTGCGAGGAGCTCAACAAGACAGCAAGTGTGGGTCAAGTTGCTCAAACTGATGAGCAATCTTCTGCTCGATCTGATGACTGGAAGCACAAGAGGGTTGAGGATTACACCAGCAAGGATCATGATTCTTTTCTGGCGTTCATGGAGGAGTGCGTCAACAATCCACCGGACTGGGAATTGTGGGGCTTGTAGTCGTTTGTTTGAACTTTGAATGAACTCTTCTTCTCTCTGGACTGGATAGGATTGTTGGTTAGATGGCGTTGCTTGTACCTAAAATGCTGGATGCATTGCATTCTGATTCTAGGTTTGATCCTATTGATCTTGGAGAATTAGGAGAGAGAGATTACACTGTCTTTTTTCTTTTTTTTCCGAATAATGGTTTATGTAATGCAATGAAAAGGTTTCGGAAAAAATAAATAAATAAATAAAGGGAAGAAAAAGCTATTTGATCTCAGGATATGGATGGCACTGCTGTTTCAACTGAACTCAGAGGTTTAGGGATAAAATCTATCAACAAATTGGGCACTACAAGTCTGGTCGGCAAAAGAACTGAGAGAAGGTCTTAAGGACATGCGACTGAGAAAAAGATATCTACCTTAAATTAGAGTTTTGAGACGGTCCAAGGTTCATGTATGGCGTGCTTCAAGTCTTAACAGATGAAGATCACAGTGAAGCCACTTGTTGCACTAGCGGGGAAAGAAAACGTGGAAAAACCCAAACACAAAATGTAAAGCTTCGAAGCCTTTTTAGTCTTTTTCTTTTTCTTTTCTTATCTTATCTATACGTTTTTTTGAGAGAATAAGGAAGGGAGACTCATCCTCAAAGGTTCAAATCCTTCTAATTACTTCTCATAATAATGGTATCAAACCCTTCAAACAGGTGAAGTAAGAGAAGAAGAAGACAAGGAATGGTGCCAAGAAGAGAGCGTAAGGATTTCTTGGAAAGAGAAAAAGGAGCAGCAAAAGAGAGAGGCAACGATGGAATGCAGACTTGCAGCAGTCGCCCGATTTGCTCGTCAACCCATCAGACACGAGCTGGTAATCCATTGCTTGAGGAGGACCTCTACGGAAAAGATCCCTTGTTTCTTTATGGTTTGTTTGCTTGCTCTTCTCTCCCATTCTTCTTCTTCGTGTGGAATTATTTCTTGTTTCTAAGTTTTATTAAATTGGTCTTTCTTTCTGGATCATTTCTTGTTTCTATGTTCTATTAATCATTCCTTCATTCTCAATGTTGGGGGGTTGTGGGCGTCACCTTTCCCTTCTTGAGGCTCTTCTTGGGTTTGCTCATGGAAACTAGGTGCGTGTTTGTTTCGGTTGGCCTTCCAGGTTGCATGGTTCTAGAGTTGAATACTTGAATATATGGTTCTCTTTCTTCTACGTGAGATGGTTTTGGAGTTGAAATTATGGTTCTAGAGTTGAATTTATTGTTTCTTCTATGTGAGATTTTAATGATATCAATTTTTGCTGGGGGCCAAGAAGCTCGGCGTGCACGAAGCTACATGCAGCGCCCGGTGAACGGATCCTGCCCGCAAGGCGCCAACCATTGGTTGGGAACAATGATAGAGTTTGGATTCGGTTTGCCGGAAATACCCCTCTTCTGGCCTTGCCTCCAATTCCCCGCGTGCCAAAGCGCGTCCGTGCTACTCGGGGCGTTTTGGGAAGGAAAGGCAAAGCCAAACGGGACTCTTTTTGTCACGTGGTAGACGATAAATAAGATTGGGATAGAAGGTTAGCGTGAGCCCTTCTGCCAAGGGAAACCCGTTCGGAATTGAGATATTTTTTTTAGAGATTACTATATAAAATACAGAGAGATTAATTTTTCTTCACATATACTAAAAGCTTAGAGAAAATTGTAAGAGATAAGGAAGATGGATAAAAAAAATTGGATGCCAAAAATTCCTCCAGGATTTCGGTTCATGCCAACGGATGAAGAATTATTGTTCTATTATCTCCTGCCTAAGTTGAGAGGACAATCATTACCCAGTGCAATGGTGAAAGAAGCAGATGTTTATAAATACCATCCTCAGAAACTTCTGGGTACGTTATATGAAATTTTTTTTTCTTTAGAATTATATTTTTATCACTTTATATGGCTTTCTTTCTTAAATTTTAAGGTCTTTTTGTTATAAAAATTTCTTTTTTTTACGCTTTTTAGGATTTATATTTTATTTTTAAATTTTTGTAATATTTATTTAATTCTTTATTGTTTAGATTTTTGGATATTTTACCGGGTCGAGTAATCTTTTCTTGTCATTTTTTTTAGTTTATAATTTCTATGGGTGGGAGCCGTGGTCACAAAAGCAAGTACTACTTCAGCCCAGCTCATTTTTTATTCTTTGGTTTTAGTTCAGATACGAACCGGGGTGAGGAGAGAGAGAAGGGAGAGTTTTTTATAATTTACCGCAAAGCTTGCGCTTTGATCTCGTAGTTTGTTCGTATACGTTTTTCTTAATAAACTGGGACCATATATATTTGTAACTCTAAGCTTATGAATTTTGGTAGTCCGTCTAATGTCAGTTCCTGGTCATATTAATTAAAAACATACAGCGGTGCCAGTGTACCGAAGTTTTTTATTTTCCTTTATTACAAGTATGTCCTGTAGTTTGATATTATCATCATGAAAAAGGCATCATGAGAAGCTTATGAGCTTGAATCTTTGCAGGAACCAACCATGAGTCCTATTTTTTTACATCAACAAACAGGAAATATCTCAATGGAAAAAGACCAGATCGCAATGCAGGAGTTGGGTTATGGAAGGCCTCCTCCGTTAAGAATATTAAGGATGCAAATAACTTGATAATTGGCCAAAAAAGAATGCTTGTTTACTACATAAATGATGGAAGTCCAAAAGGAAGAAAGACAAATTGGCTTATGGCAGAGTTTCTCATCCCATGCTCTCAATTGCCATTGCAGCACAAGAAGGTAAATTCTTTCTAGAACCAAGCATGATAATTTTTTTCATTTTTTTTTTCTTTTAAAATTTTTTGAATGACAATTACCTAACCTTATGTGTCTATGATAATATTTAAAACATTAGTTTGAATTATTTTCTTAGAAGAATTTAATGTGCATACATGCAACCAAAGTCCGAAAACTAATTACCTTTTAATGTAATTTGATTCTCAAACTATTTCAAGTCCATCAACTTTCCTTGCCCCTAACAAGCTACTCAGTTATTATAATAATATATTTTCCAGCTAAAGTAGTAAAACTTTTTTGTTATTATTACTTTTTATTTTTTGAGAAAAATTCTAAAGACCATATGAAGGTTATGTTTGTTTGGTGTCAGAAATGAAGGTCACGTTTGTTTAGTATCACAAAAAAATTCTACTTTAAGTTCATTATATAAATAATTTTGTTGGGCTTTGCTCAATTTTTCCTTTTAAAAAAAAAAAATCTAAGAAAAAATTAGTCAGCCGATCAAATCCACCAGGACAACGATAAACTTTTAACAACTTTTTTAATTCAATGTCTCTGCTAACTTTCTATAGAGGTAAAACTTACTAATAAATTTCTTTTGTTTATGGCAACTTTCATATTTTCTTAACAATTAAAAGTCAAGAATGAATAAAAATTTTATGAATTTTAACTCTAATTAGGCACTTAAAAAAATACAAGCAACCACTACTCAAGGGATGTTTGAAATATATATTCATTTTTGTTGGCAAGAAAAAAAGTTTTTGAAAGATTTACTTTAAATTAAGAAGTGATTTTTCAAAGAAAATTATATGGCTACGCCATAGTCGTGGTAGCATGTAGAACTATCTTTGACTTTCAAATGAGGTTTTATTTATACTTTTTGAGAAGTAATATAAACTAATATGAATCATATAAATGATCATATCAAGCATCTCATATATATATATATATATATATATCACATCATAAATTACTTTTCCTAACTCGTCTCTGTTGGCAGCTTGATTTGTGGGTGCTCTGCAAAATTTACTTGCACAGTAGAGAAAAGAATCCCAATGGTGGTGGAGATATAAATGAAAACCAAGCAATTGGATTATCAACTCATTCTATAGTTTACGAAGATACCATGGGTCCAATAGAAATTGTTGGCTTGCAGCAAGGTATAGATGGAAAGGAGATGAATGGAGAGGACTGGATGCCAACTATCCCACTTGGATTTTGATTCATGCCAACAGACGTCGAATTATTGGTATACTATCTCATGCCTAAGTTGATGGGACAACCTTTACCTTGTCAAAAAGTATGTGAAGCAGAAGTTTACAAACACCATCCTCAAAATCTTCTTGGTATGTGAGAAGAAAATTTTATTTTAAAAATAATATTTTATTTCTATTTATTGATTTTTTAAAATTAAATCATGTTAGTCCCATATTATAATTCTAGGTGCAAGAATTTATTTCTTTTATATTCTTTAGGAAAAAAATATTTATTGGATCATATTTATGAATGGCTTGATCCATAAGGACTTAATACCTAACAAAATTGTGCATTTTCTCATATATTTAATCTTCTATATAGTTTTTATGTTGTACAATATATAATTTATTATCTAAAATCCTTGAATTATTTTCTAGAAAACCTTTGATGATTGTAGATGAATTATATGCTTTTCTTTGAGCTAGTTGGTTCTTTGAGCTTTTGTTTTAAATTGTTTATCGGTGTATCCAATTTGAACTCTCAAATCCGACAACAAAGTTTGGAAACAAAACTTTAAATTACAACTTTCTTGAAAAAACTGATAAAATACTGCAACGTTTGCATTGACTACCGTTTTTGTTATAGACTCGTGGAATTTTGATAATTCACCACTAAGCTTGTAGTTCAATCTTATGTGGTCCATATATTTTTTTTCTAGCAAATTGGGTAAGCTTGTAAATTCCATTTAACTATATATGACATCAAGATCAGGCCATATTAATTAGTTTGAAAGGTATGCCAATAGTCGTAGCTTGTAGGCTACCATTGTAGGTTTTTATTTACATTTATGTTGATATTGAATTCCAACCTACTTATTACTTACCATCATTATCTATTTTGCTCACATAAGGTTTGATGTTATTGCTGTTATTAACATCACTGTTCTTACTCTTTCCACTACTATTGTTGTTACCACTAAAACTATTATTGCTATAATATTGAAAATTCTTGAATCAATATAAGGGTTATGAGAAACTTATAAGCTTAAATCTTTGTAGGAACTAATCGGGAAGCCTATTTTTTTACATCGAGAAAGAGAAAATACCCTAATGGAACAAGGCCAGATCGCAATGCAGGTGATGGATGTTGGAAGGCCTCATCGGGTAATAAGGATATTAAGGGCCTAGATAACTCGGTGATTGGCCAGAAAAGAATCCTTGCCTATCATATAAATGATGGAACTGTAAAGGGAAGAAAAACAAACTGGTTGATGGTAGAGTATACTATTCCATGCTCCCAATTGTCGTTGCAAGATGAGAAGGTATATTTTTTATGAAGTCTAAGCACGATTTTTTTTTTCTTTTCTAGAAATTTCTAAGCAATTACTTGAGTTTATTTGTCTTAGATGGTATTTGAAGCATTACTTTGCATTACTTTCTTAAAAGAATTTAACATGTGCACATGTAAGCAAAACTGGGTTATCTCATTCCATCCCAATCTAAGAAAAAGGGAAAAGAGAAAACCAATCACCCTTTAGTGCAAGTTGATTCTCAAATTATTTTAAGCCCATCGACTTTCTTTGCATCTATAAAAGTCCTTTGCTATTGTAATAATATATTTTCCAATGAAAGTAGTAAAGCTTCATTTTTTATAGTTACATTTTTTAGAAAAATTATAAGGATTGGATAAAGGTTGCATTTGTTTGAAACTTGAAGAAATTTTTACTTCAAGTTCATTGCCCAAATGAAGTTTTTTGGACTTTGCCCAATATTTTCTTTAAAAGAAAAGTCTGAGGAAAAAAATTAGATTGATCAACCAAATCATTTAGGGTAATGACACAATCACTAACTTTTAACAACTTTTTTATTCTATCTTAGGTAACTTCTTTGAGAGGTAACACTTGCTAATTAATTTCCTTATGTGTGACATTTTTCATATTTTCTTGATAAATAGATGTCAGAAAGAAATGCAAATATTCAAGTTAGGCACTTGGATATAAAAACAAGTACTGCTCAAGGGATGTCCAAAATATATTCTTGTTTTTTTAGTAAGAAAAACTATATTTGAAAGATTTTTTTTAGAGAAAGGAGTGATTTTTTGAAGGAAATCATATTGCTACATCACTAGTGATGTCATATGGAATCACCTTGATCCCTAAATGGGTTTTCGTTGGTACCATTTCATAAAAATCAAGCAACGCAACCCATGAATCATCCAAATAGTTGCATCTTACAACTAATGGATATAAATCATGTCATGAATTAATTCTCCTAACTTTATTTTGGCAGCTTGACACCTGGGTTATCTGCAAAGTTTACTTCAACAATAGAGAAAAGAGTACCAATGATGGTGGAGACACATCAAACGATCAAGCCATCGAATCATCATCTCATTCGGCGGTTCTTGAAGTTGCCAAGTGTCCAATAGAAATTGATAGTTTACAGCAATACACGACCACTGGAATGCGAGTTCAAGAGCTACCTGACGATTCGAATAATGCAAATAAACAAACCTGTGCACCATATGCTCCATTGTGTGCCAGGAGACATATGTTTTCATCTACGGTGATGCCCAACAATATGCAATTGCAATCAATAGATTGCACAACACAATGCGGTCCTTCATATCTTAGTGAAGGCACCTTAGATTGTCAGCCTCAACTCACCTTACACCCTCCACCACCATTGCTCACGGGATCTCTTAATGATGAGCCTTCAACCTCCCATACCAATCTTACGGTTCCAATGCCAACCCCTCCACCAGACTTCTCTGCTACTATGCCTGGGCTTTCTAATCCTACCCTGTCAGAAGTTCTTGAATCCATCGAAAATAATCCTATCACCAAAAATTTTTATGCCACTGAAGCAAAATTAAGGGAAGTTTTAGGAGACTTGTGGATTGAAGAAATCTAATTTGAGAATTAATATTTTTTGCATAGGTGTGTGGTAGGACTTAAACAATTTTTTGACTTTCTTGTCAACTCAAATCCTAATATTTCATTTTACTAGTTTGTTTCTATAGTTTGGTTTGCCTTTAGCTACCTTGTTCCTTAGACTTTTTGGTAAACTGAGTTTGTAAAACTCGATGTGCATTGATTTTTAAACATCAAACTTGAAACATTTGTTTTATTAATTGGTAGATATAAGTTTAGTTTCTTTTGTATCTCTTATTGTTTGTTTGCTTGGATTGTTTGTTTTGATCTCTTACAACAATGATGCTCTAAGTTGGTTCTATTCTTATTGTCCCCCTAAAAACTTCACATTGTAGGTATCCCTTGAGCAATTGTATCCAAGCTAAAACATAGACAATCACCTAAAAACCGAAACAAGTAATATATAAAATTTTGACATAAAAAAAGAAATTTTAGAAATTAATGGAATACCATATTATGAGTTGCTATCATTCATACAAATGACTACCTATTGCTTGTATTCACGAGAAGCAACAACGTGGAGCAAATAGTACAATTCTTCTAACATGTTTGAATATGAATGTATGACAATAGAGACAGTATTGTTTGAGGTGATTTTAGTCACCATACTAAATCGTCAACAAGCCATGATGATTGATGTATTATTTATAGAATGGGTTGACTTGGGCTCTAACCTAAAAGTTTTGATATTTGGATAACGACAAAGTGCTAATTAGGGTATGCAGTCTGAAAATTGAGTTTAATCTAACATCGTAATTTAGTTATTTGGCTCACTTAGTTGCACATTAGGTCAAAATCCTCAGAATTAGATCAAAACGAATATTCAAGCTCGATCAGCATCCCCAGCTGATACCAATTAGCTCAATTTCGGGTGTTGAGCTCGATCAGTAGACTCGATTACTAATAATTGGGTCAAATGCAACATCTTGGCTCCATCATTTGGCTAGATTCTAGATCTTCAATTAACTGAATTTAGTTTAAGGCATTTAGCCTAATTTCCTAAACCAAGCCCCATTTGATTTAAATAGATTTTAGCGCAGTTAAGGCCATGACATGTGATCAAAAGAAAATAAAGAGATAGTTATGACATCACAATTGAGATGGTTGAGCATAGGCTCAAATCCTATTCCCAACAAATTATTTTTAATTAATCATCAAAAAAATCTAAATTTAAAATCATCTTAAAATCTAAAACTTAAAATTCAAAAAAACCTAAAATCCAAAATCCAAAATCATTTAAAAAATCAAAACTAAAAATTGAAAATTCAAAAGATCATTCAAAAATCTAAAATTCAAAATTCAAAACTCAAAAGATCATTCAAAAATCTAAAATTCAAAATTCAAAATCACTTAAAATTTAAAATTCAAATCATGGGCAATTAAAACCACCCGACCTACCTAGGGGTAACAAGTACAACTAAGCTTGCCCTTGAATGATTAGAACCACCAGGCCAACTCTTGTACAACCAAAACCATTAAGCTTATCTGATGACTAGCCAAAATCATCAAGCCTGCCTTTAGGGTAGCCATCACAACCAAACCTGCCCTTGAACATCCAGAACTAATAGGCCTACCCATGAGTAGCCAAAACCATCACGCCTATATATGGGACAGCTAGGGCAATCAAACCTATATATGAACAACTGGATCTAGAATGACCAGATGTACCCATGTGCAGCCAAAACCATTAGGCTTGCTTACGAGTAGCTAAAACTATCATACTTGCTTATAGAGCAACAAACACAACCAAGCTTGCTCATAAACAATCAAAACCATCAAGCTTGCCTATGGGGTAGCCACCACAATCAAGCTTGCTTATGGAAAGCCAGAACCATCAGACCTACCCATGTGCAACTCAAACTACCAAGCCTGTCCATGAGTAATCTAAACCACCCAACTAATCCAAGGCCTTCCATCATCATCCATTCCCATACCAATTAACAATTATGAATTATTAATTAAATGTAATTTAATAATAACATGAGTATGAAATTCCATAGAATTAAGTCAAGTCATATAAAACTCCAAACATATATACAATTTAAAATTTTTAATGATTCAACACATTTGCAAAACAAATGACCAATAAAATTTTATTAACACATAGCCTATCAAACATGCACGGTCATACTATTTTCCATTCTGTTGAGTTATTCATGAAGCTAATTTCATATATGAATATATAAGTATTCTATTGCAAGTCAATCCACATCATAAACCATTTAATACACAAAATGCCTACAAGCATATCATGGAGACATTCACAGCAAGAATTTATCATAAGAGAATTCTCGTACTAAAGTTGCATAAAATGAAGACAGCACACAGCATGAAGCATGTTACATGGCCATCATGCATTCACAAATAATGAAAATGGATTCTTACCCAATTTCCACAATAAATCTAGTCTCACTTTTCCTAACTTTGGTGACTGCCTACCATCCGTATCACAATAGATATAGCTGAATTTTCAGTTTATAGGAACCATGACTCCCTTTTTCTAGTATTCTTGGCAAAATTTCTCCATCTGAAATCTCTACTTGAAGAAGTCCAACAGCTACAACATCATATGCAATCTTAATCAAACCTTTCCACTTCCACGCAAGCTTCTTCAAAATCAATTTCCCTTCTCCATGTCTGCTTCCACCTCATCAGATGAGGTTTGCACATCATCAAGAGGTGCATGACCTCTCTCCTCAGTTTGTCTTGCCGCTGTTTCAACAGAAATTAGCATGTCTCCTAACAATAGCTGAACGCAACATGGAGCAGATCTTACAAAGAAATCAAATGCTCCCTAGTAACAAACTAAATAAAGATCTTCCCCCAATCAGTCTTCTTCATCGTACAATAGCTGCCATTGTCTAAAAATAAAAAAAAAGTGTGAAACTATGTTTTTAACCCCTGAAGTTTGGGGTCCGTTTCACTTTGGACCCTGAATTCCCTCCACCAGGTCGCTCCCAGTTGGACCGTGAATCCCCTCCGCTACGAAGTTGCCAGTCAGCTAGCGAGGAGCTCAACCAAACATCAAGTGTTGGCCAAGTTAGTCTGCTCGGTCTGATGACTAGGAGCACAAGAAGGGGGCATTTGGTAACCAAAATAAGGTTGTCATGGTAATTTTAAATTACCAATGTTCTTTGTCTTAGGGTGACCTTATCCTTGATAATATAAAACCATCACATTTGGTATATTATATTATAATGGTTAAAAATCCCTAGATATCCATGATTAAATTACTTAGGATGCCATAAAAATCTAAGACCATAGTCCATTTAATACTAAAACTATTCTTGATATATTTTGCAACTATCATAATAATTTTTATCATTATTTCATATTTTTATTAGTATAATATTTAGATTTAATTATAATATTATTTTTTAATATCAATATAATATTATAATATCACATAATATTATAATTAAATTATTATATTATATTATAAATCTATTATATTATATTTTATAATATAGTATTTTAATATTAAATTAAATTATATTAATATAAAAATAATGTTGAGCTTTTTTTATGAATAGAGGGATATTATGGTCCAAAATCTTAAGTCAAGAATACTGCTTAGAAATGATCTTGATACCTCATTTAAACATAGGTATATGATCATTAATTCAGAGGTGATATAAGAAACAGTCACATATATCATCAATTGCAACCAAATATGATGATCTTATCATCTTCATCCCAATCACCGGTGATTCTAAATAGATCAACCCACATCAAATGCCCAAAATACAAAGGAGCAGCAAAGCTTCAAAACCTTTTTATTTTTATTTTATTTTTTTAAGAGAGACTCAAAGGCTCAAAGCCTTCTAATTACCAGAGTGGTGGTACAAAACCCTTCCAAGAGGTGAAGCGAGAGCGGAGGACTCCACCAAATCTCCTAGGAGTGGTGCCAAGAAGAAAGCGTGAGGATTGCTTGGGAGGAGGAAAAGGAGAACCGAGAAGGACAACAATGGCGGCAGACGTGCAGCAGTCGCCCGATTCACTCTTCAACCCGTCGGACGACGAGCTGGTAATCTATTACCTATGGGCTAAGCTCCTCGGCCAAGACTTGCCTTCCAACGACCTCTGGCATCCGCTCATGGAATCCTCTTGTTTGCATGTTTCATCTGCTTTTGATGGTGCATGTTCTTAAGAGTTGAATTTATGGTTTATCTATTTTTCTTGTTCTTCATTTCATGCTCTATACACATACTTTGGTGTATTAGTTTTCTTGACATTCAAAATAGAGATAAAACTAATTATAAAATATGGACTTGAGGAAGAACGAGATAAAAAGATTCATAGCAATGGAAACTAATGAGTAGGACAAGGGCATGAGTCCATAGCAGGTGTAGGTTTGAGTCTGCAATCAGATGAATAGTTGTTTTAAATATTGTGACTTCAATTAGTAAATGATAAATTGATTCAAGGTAAGCACTAATAATTTTATAAATATTAAGAAGAATGTTTGTAAGAGAAGTAATATTACATTATTGGACAAGCAATTGTTTTGCAAAAGAACATGTTTTTGAAACTCTTTCAATTTCTAAAGATGTCTTCTTCTGATATGAACATTTTCTATAAATATTCTTAATATTCAGCTCATATTTTAAGCCATTTGGCAATGATGTAATATTATATAGCCTATTATTTTATATTGACATTTTTGAAAATCCTCATGAAAAACTTCAACAAGTAAACCAAAAAGCTTTTATGTCAACCAAACTCTCTCATGAAATGTCCTGCTGATATATTTTTCTGAAAATATCATATATGAATTTTTTGGAATCTTATAACCAAACTCTCTCATGAAATGTCATGTTGATATCCTTCATTGAAAAAAGAAGTGGAATTTTTCTAACCGAGAGTTTCAGATCTCAGTGGTTATTTAGATGATAATTATATTGGTACAATCTTAGTGGCTAATAAGTTTGAGATTCTCACACTATATTAAAGTGTGACTTGAATTTTCCTTTCAAATATTAATCTAACCTTAAATCTTATTACATTTGGTGACACATTTATATCTAGAGGCATCAAACAGGCCAACTTGGCCCAACCTACTATAGAAACCAGTTCGACAAAGCTCCTATAGCACGATTGCCTGATTAATGGATAAGATTCACCTATTTTTTAAAATATTATTTAAATAAAATAAAATATATATACGTTGACAAGTAGCTTGTTAGTGCGGTCATGCTGTTTCATTGCTATATTGCTTCATCCTCTTTTTCATCCTCTAACCATACCATTCGGAGAAAGTCTTCTATCCATTCAGAGAAAAGTCTACTATTCATCTTCACCTTTTGAAAAAAAAAAGATGAATTGTTATTTCATATTACTATTTTGATTTTAAAATTAATTTTAAAAAACTAATGAAATAAATTAGATGTAATTATCCTTTTTTGGAGCTTGCTGTTGATGTAAGCCGTCACAATCATCATTACATCTCCAAAACGGTGATGGGTCGTACCATTTTCCATCTTTAATCTTCTATTCTAATCATTGTTATTCGAAGATGACTCTTCATCATCATTTTTCTAACCTTACATTATATCTTCTGTATCATACCAGTCCTTAAGAAAACCGACATCTCTACCATATCGGATCTTAATTGGCACATCCTATTGTCAACTACCCATCCTCCTGTAGTAAAAGCAGATTCCAATATTACTATGGATACCAAAGGTGTTAGTAGATCATGAGTCATAGTGGCAAGCACATGATAATTATTTTCATGTGCTCGCCATGAGGCCAAAATATCCCAAATATCTCTTTCTTCCCAAATTAGATATTTACAAAATTATTATTTAATTAAAAAGTTAATTTATTAGATGATGGTGAAGTGATAGTTCTTGATTTCTATAGAATATCTATAATTGATCTCTAATACTACCCTTGTTGCTACTACTTCTTAAAGTCCATCCTAAAGTAAGATTTTTTACCTTTATTATATTTTTGATCATATATCATAATTTATGCTCAACACTAATTTCAACTTTGCCATGAATTCTGCGTTCAAACTACTACATCTTTTCACCCACACAAACCAGGCTAGCTGGTCGTTCAGGCTAGTTTAGCCTATTGACATGTCAAATAGTAAATGAACAAAAAAGAAAAAAAAGGAAAAGCCTGCAATTTGCCACCAGTAAATGAATAAAATGAAAAGATAAGTAAACAGCTTGCTTAGTCCAATTATTTTCTATATTTGGACTGTTTGGTTGCAGCTTTCATTCTGTTCATCTAATTGTTAGATTCATCTAAAGGTCAAGTTTCCACCCTATTTTCCAAACGTCCATAAATGTGGAAGAAAACTCGTCTAAGATTCTCATCCTTCTATTCCACCCCTCTCCCCTCCATATACCGCTTAACATTTTTTCTTGTTCACTCTGTCCAAGATGTTAATAGGTTAACCACATAGAGCTATTTAGAGTGAATAATCTCATGCAAATTTTTGGATAAATTGGTTAGCATCTAAAAATTTGAATGTTTGAAATGTAACAAATTATTCCCAAAATCTCATTTACACCCAATTTTAGGAATATAAGATAAACAAAAAAAGGAGTGTTAATCTTTGATTCTTAAAAATCTTCTTTTGAGAAATAAAGGATTACCATATGAATTTAACCCTTTTGCTCCAAATTAAATAGCCCCTAGGATGCTTGAAATAAAGTTGAATGGTTCTCCAACAAGCCACTCAAGGAATAATATTTCTTTTTCTTGAGTATAGAAGATTTGTTCCTTTGTTCCCTACATAGAATATTGCACTAATTAGTGGTTCAAATCTGCTCTTAGTGGTCCAAATCTGCTGCTAGCTAGATAAAAATTTTGACTTTACTTGAAATGTAGTAGAGCTTTAGCCATCGAATAAGAGTTATAGCCTTTATCTTTATAGTACACTATATATTCATCTTCTATATAAGCACAAGTAGTTCTATCTTTTAAGGTGGCTCTGGCTCTAGTTTAGACTCAAGCCTTGGGGCCTTGGCCTTGAGGTGGCCCAGTAACTTAAGAAGTTATTATGAGAATTCAAGAGAGGATATTGCTAGATATAAGCGGGTCTAGAGATTTATGAGAGAGTTTTTGATGGGATAGCGATGCTTTATAATTTTAAAGTTTGGTAGGAGCAATTCTTGTAGTCTTTAGATTTTTTTTTATTTTATTTTTTTTTTAAGTGAAATTCTCTACTCTTCTTTACCTACAGACGTAGTTCAGTAGGTTGAAGCACGTAAATCCTTATATATTTACTCTCTTATTTAGTTTTACTCTCTTTAGTTTGTTAGTGATCTTATAAGCCTTTTTGTCACTTCTTTTACAAATACTTAAAGTGCCACCTTAGCACCATGTAATTAAAAAAGGACAGAGACTTTCACTACGCCGTTCGCATATATAAAACTATATGAAAGTTTTGTTCTTCCTTTTAATCCTAACAACCCTATAGTTTTATTGTAAGAATTAGTTTTTTAAAAAATTTTAACAAACTTTATCCTTTGCTGGTAAGGATTAGAAGTGAATAGGAGTTGACTTCTAATTTTTATGGAATAAAAATTTTAATCTTTTTAAAATATGATTGATATATAAGCATATGCGACCTAGGATATTATTATCAGGATGAGAGAGAAAGTTAAGAGAATAAGTTAAGAATAATTTTTTTTATTATTTTTAATATATACTTTTTTCTCTCTTTTGAAGCTTGCACCGGTGCATTTGCACCGAGAAAACATGCCGCTCTTGCAGCTTCCTCTAGATACGAAACATCTCTAGACCTGGTTGAAGATTACTTAAAAACCCATTACCACTCCAAGAAGCCTTATAGCTCGGACACCCAGAGAGAGAAAAGGAGAGAGAGAGAGAGAGAGAGAGAGAGAGAGAGATTTTAGAACCACAGAAAAAAAAAAAGGGAGGAGAATGCAGCCCAAGGTTGTCTATTTTGTCTTACGAAGATCTTTTATTGTTTTGTATTTTTTTTAATGGTTTGTTGGATTTTGCTTAAAGTTTTTGATTTCTTGGTGTTCTTGATTCCTTTTGTCATCATTTGTCTTCGTAAATGGTAGGATTTTTCTTGGGTCGTTGATTTCTTGACCTCGTTAAGTTTCTTTATTGGACTTCTGATAAACTCATGAGTTCTTTATGCAAGTTAAGCAAGTGTTCTTTTTCTGGAGATGTATTTCTACGAATAGAAATGAATCATTGTTCTCTAGATGCATTTGCTGATTAATTGCACACAGAAGTAGGAGTGTTTCTAAGCATGCAGTGCACCTCGGTAGTAACAGGATTCAGTTTTTGTTAAATAGTTGTTTCCATGGGTTAATTGTTCCATATTTTCTTGGTTCTTCTTGTCATAATTCCTCCAATGGTGTCCTTCATCCCTTTTTGTAGATGGTATCTAGGGTTTTGTTTCAAAGTTCTGATTTCTGGAACTTGTTTAGTTTCTTTACTGAGTTTTGACAGATTGATGAGTTATTTTTTCTTTATTGAATTTTGACAGATTGATGAGTTATTTATGCATGTTAATGAGTTGCTCCTTTTCCTGAGAACGTAATTAACTGTCCATGTCCACATGGAACCGATTGTTCTTCCATGTGGTTTTTGTGGGTTAATTGCTTGAATTCTTTTCTAGGTTCTTCTTATTGTTATTCTAGTGATTTTGGTGTTTTTTTAATGTTTCATCCGGCTTTGCTAGCAGAACGCATGGATCACGATAATTACAACTTTTAATAGATCTGAAGGTTGTTTGCGTGTCCTTTTCTCCTGTGCAACTGGGTCTACTTTGATCAAAATGGGTCATTCCACCGTTTCTTTCTTTGGTCAATACCAATATTGATTTGAACACCAAAGTTGCTCTACATGTTCGTAGCATGCATCTCAATGGAAGCCATATCAATGGAAGGAGAAGGCCTCCTCTACTCAGGGGAGGGGATCAGGTACACACGAGCGTCCACGTCTAACCTCCGTCAAAGCCCGATCAATTTATATAGAGACTCGGTGGTGAATGGGAGCTATTTCCATCCTCCGTACCCTCCTGGATTGAGGTTTATGCCGACAGACGAAGAACTTATGGTATACTATTTCATCCCCTAAGTTCATAATAAAATAATTCCATGGAACATCTTCACGGATGTGGACTTATATTCGTACCATCCTCAAGAACTTACAGGTGATGTCTAATTCTTTTCTAAGTTCTCTTTTCTATTTAATTTTATTCTTAGTTCTCTTTTCTACTTACGAGTGATGTTTAATTCTTTTCTCAGTTCTTTTTTTCTATTTATGGGTGATATTTAATCTTTTCTTATTTCAGTATTATCAGATGTATTATGGTTTACTTAAATTATGTTTTGTAATTTATGTTTTGTATCGCAAAAACAAATAAAGAATACCATCTAGAATGCTTTGTAAACTACCAACTTGTTGAAGATTATGTTGAAGTCAAGAAGATTATATTGAAGATTATATATTGATGGGGAAGTTGCTGACTTCTCCACCATTCCATCAAAAAAATAGTTTTGGCAAATTAGCATCACACATTTATTTTTGTTGGTTAAAAAAAGCACTTCCTTCGACATGCTTCATTAAAAGATAGTTAAAAAGAAGACAAGAGTCTGGGGTGTTACTCAATTTGTTTTCTTGATCAATAATTAAACCAAAACTTTTTAGGAAACATACGAAATCCATAATTTGTGACACAATAGCAGCTTTTTACTAACAATACGAGCTTGAGACTTAACTAATCGTTTTGTAGTATTGCCTCTAATGTTCCTAGGTAGATGATATAAAATAATAAACTAAACATGCCTATCTTCCAACATATTGCCATTATATTGTAAGATGTGAAATGCAAGCCTTTGTACCATAAGTTAGAATGAATGATTGGTTGGTTGTTGGGTGCAAAATTTTTCTTAAAAGTTGGTCATCGAACTATGAAATTATTTGTTTGTGATTTTGTCATCAAATTGAATCCTATTTATCTACTTTTGCCAATTTAGATTATACGATGTGGTTTGCAGAGTAGTTTAAGTCAAATGTTCAGGTGTTTTTGCCAATTGAGATAGTATGATTTTGCTTAGAAGTGTAAGTCATATAGTATGATGTTGCAGAGAGGTTTGGGACACAGGTTGAAGATTCTTGGTATTATTTTACCTCTAGAAATTGCAAGTATGCCAATGGAGGTAGGCCTAATCGCTCAGCTGGATTGGATGGTGGAGTGCGTTACTGGAAGCCCACTGGGTCAGATCAACGAATTGCAAACCAAAACGGTTAAGAGATTGGATATAAAAAACCACTGGTTTATTATAATGGGAGGCAACGATCCAAGGAGAAGACATGTTGGATGATGCACGAATATACGATCATGGATTCCCGTAGACCTGCTAACCCTGCTGACAAAAACGCTATGTTGGTGAGCAGATTTATTTTATCAGTGCCTTTTGAAGCTTAGGAGAAGGAAAAGGAAGAAATAAAAATAAAAATAAATAAAAGAAAAGAAAACATGTTTTATTAAGTTGGTTTTATACTGGATGAACAATGTTGACCATGTTCAACATGGATCAGTTGATCTTGTTCCTATCTGCATGGAACATTCCTTCATTCTCAATGTTGGGGGGTTTTGGACGTCACCTTTCCCTTCTTGAGGCTCTTCTTGGGTTTGCTCATGGAAACTAGGTGCGTGTTTGTTTCGGTTGGCCTTCCAGGTTGCATGGTTCTAGATTTGAATACTTGAATATATGGTTCTCTTTCTTCTACGTGAGATGGTTTTGGAGTTGAAATTATGGTTCTAGAGTTGAATTTATTGTTTCTTCTATGTGAGATTTTAATGATATCAATTTTTGCTGGGGGCCAAGAAGCTCGGCGTGCACGAAGCTACATGCAGCGCCCGGTGAACGGATCCTGCCCGCAAGGCGCCAACCATTGGTTGGGAACAATGATAGAGTTTGGATTCGGTTTGCCGGAAATACCCCTCTTCTGGCCTTGCCTCCAATTCCCCGCGTGCCCAAGCGCGTCCGTGCTACTCGGGGCGTTTTGGGAAGGAAAGGCAAAGCCAAACATGAGTCCTATTTTTTTACATCAACAAACAGGAAATATCTCAATGGAAAAAGACCTGATCACAATGCAGGAGTTGGGTTATGGAAGGCCTCCTCCGTTAAGAATATTAAGGATGCAAATAACTTGATAATTGGCCAAAAAAGAATGCTTGTTTACTACATAAATGATGGAACTCCAAAAGAAAGAAAGACAAATTGGCTTATGGCAGAGTTTCTCATCCCATGCTCTCAATTGCCATTGCAGCACGAGAAGGTAAATTCTTTCTAGAACCAAGCATGATAATTTTTTTCTTTTAAAATTTTTTGAATGGCAATTACGTGACCTTATGTGTCTATGATAATATCTAAAACATTAGTTTGAATTATTTTCTTAGAAGAATTTAATGTGCATACATGCGACCAAAGTCCGAAAACTAATTACCTTTTAATGTAATTTGATTCTCAAACTATTTCAAGTCCATCAACTTTCCTTGCCCCTAACAAGCTACTCAGTTATTATAATAATATATTTTCTAGCTAAAGTAGTAAAACTTTTTTGTTATTATTACTTTTTATTTTTTGAGAAAAATTCTAAAGACCAGATGAAGGTTATGTTTGTTTGGTGTCAGAAATGAAGGTCACGTTTGTTTAGTATCACAAAAAAATTCTACTTTAAGTTCATTACATAAATAAATTTTGTTGGGCTTTGCTCAATTTTTCCTTTAAAAAAAAAAAATCTAAGAAAAAATTTGTCAGCCGATCAAATCCACCAAGACAACGACAAACTTTTAACAACTTTTTTAATTCAATGTCTCTGCTAACTTTCTATAGAGGTAAAACTTACTAATAAATTTCTTTTGTTTATGGCAATTTTCATATTTTCTTAACAATTAAAAGTCAAGAATGAATAACAATTTTATGAATTTTAACTCTAATTAGGCACTTAAAAAAATACAAGCAACCACTTCTCAAGGGATGTTTGAAATATATATTCATTTTTGTTGGCAAGAAAAAAAGTTTTTGAAAGATTTACTTTAAATTAAGAAGTGATTTTTCAAAGAAAATTATATGGCTACGCCATAGTCATTGTAGCATGTAGAACTATCTTGACTTTCAAATGAGGTTTTATTTATACTTTTTGAGAAGTAATATAAACTAATATGAATCATATAAATGATCATATCAAGCATCTCATATATATATATATATATATATATATATTACATCATAAATTACTTTCCTAACTCGTCTCTATTGGCAGCTTGATTTGTGGGTGCTCTGCAAAATTTACTTGCATAGTAGAGAAAAGAATCCCAATGGTGGTGGAGATATAAATGAAAACCAAGCAATTGGATTTACAACTCATTCTGTAGTTTACGAAGATACCACGGGTCCAATAGAAATTGTTGGCTTGCAGCAAGGTATAGATGGAAAGGACTGGATGCCAACTATCCCACTTGGATTTCGATTCATGCCAACAGACGAATTATTGGTATACTATCTCATGCCTAAGTTGATGGGACAACCTTTACCTTGTCAAAAAGTATGTGAAGCAAAAGTTTACAAACACCATCCTCAAAATCTTCTTGGTATGTGAGAAGAAAATTTTATTTTTAAAAATAGTATTTTATTTCTATTTATTGATTTTTTAAAATTAAATCATGTTAGTCCCATATTATAATTCTAGGTGCAAGAATTTATTTCTTTTATATTCTTTAGGAAAAAAATATTTATTGGGTCATATTTATGAATGGCTTGATCCATAAGGACTTAATACCTAACAAAATTGTGCATTTTCTCATATATTTAATCTTCTATATAGTTTTTATGTTGTACAATATATAATTTAATATCTAAAATCCTTGAATTATTTTCTAGAAAACCTTTGATGATTGTAGATGAATTATATGCTTTTCCTGTGAGCTAGTTGGTTCTTTGAGCTTTTGTTTTAAATTGTTTATCGGTGTATCCAATTTGAACTCTCAAATCCGACAACAAAGTTTGGAAACAAAACTTTAAATTACAGCTTTCTTGAAAAAACTGATAAAATACTGCAACGTTTGCATTGACTACCGTTTTTGTTATAGACTCGTGGAATTTTGATAATTCACCACTAAGCTTGTAGTTCAATCTTATGTGGTCCATTTTTTTTTTTTCTAGCAAATTGGGTAAGCTTGTAAATTCCATTTAACTATATATGACATCAAGATCAGGCCATATTAATTAGTTTGAAAGGTATGCCAATAGTCGTAACTTGTAGGCTACCATTGTAGGTTTTTATTTACATTTATGTTGATATTGAATTCCAACCTACTTATTACTTACCATCATTATCTATTTTGCTCACATAATGTTTAATGTTATTGCTGTTATTAACATCACTGTTCTTACTCTTTCCACTAGTGTTGTTGTTACCACTAAAACTATTATTGCTATAATATTGAAAATTCTTGAATCAATATAAGGGTTATGAGAAACTTATATGCTTAAATCTTTGTAGGAACTAATCGGGAGGCCTATTTTTTTACATCGAGAAAGAGAAAATACCCTAATGGAACAAGGCCAGATCGCAATGCAGGTGATGGAGGTTGGAAGGCCTCATCAGGTAATAAGGATATTAAGGGCCTAGATAACTCAGTGATTGGCCAGAAAAGAATCCTTGCCTATCATATAAATGATGGAACTGTAAAGGGAAGAAAAACAAACTGGTTGATGGTAGAGTATACTATTCCATGCTCCCAATTGCCGTTGCAAGATGAGAAGGTATAAATTTTATGAAGTCTAAGCATGATTTTTTTTTTTTTCTAGAAATTTCTAAGCAATTACTTGAGTTTATTTGTCTTAGATGGTATTTGAAGCATTACTTTGCATTACTTTCATAAAAGAATTTAACATGTGCACATGTAAGCAAAACTGGGTTATCTCATTCCATCCCAATCTAAGAAAAAGGGAAAAGAGAAAACCAATCACCCTTTAGTGCAAGTTGATTCTCAAATTATTTTAAGCCCATCGACTTTCTTTGCATCTATAAAAGTCCTTTGCTATTGTAATAATATATTTTCCAATGAAAGTAGTAAAGCTTCATTTTTTATAGTTACATTTTTTAGAAAAATTATAAGGATTGGATAAAGGTTGCATTTGTTTGAAACTTGAAGAAATTTTTACTTCAAGTTCATTGCCCAAATGAAGTTTTTTGGACTTTGCCCAATATTTTCTTTAAAAGAAAAGTCTGAGGAAAAAAATTAGATTGATCGACCAAATCATTTAGGGTAATGACACAATCACTAATTTTTAACAACTTTTTTATTTAATCTTAGGTAACTTCTTTGAGAGGTAAAACTTGCTAATTAATTTTCTTATGCGTGACATTTTTCATATTTTCTTAATAAATAGATGTCATAAAGAAATGCAAATATTTAAGTTAGGCACTTGGATATAAAAACAAGTACCGCTCAAGGGATCTCGAAAATATATTCTTGTTTTTTTAGTAAGAAAAACTATATTTGAAAGATTTTTTTAGAGAAAGGAGTGATTTTTTGAAGGAAATCATATTGCTACGTCACTAGTGATGTCATATGGAATCACCTTGATCCCTAAATGGGTTTTCGTTGGTACCATTTCATAAAAATCAAGCAACGCAACCCATGAATCATCCAAATAGTTGCATCTTACATCTCATGGATATAGATCATGTCATAAATTAATTCTCCTAACTTTATTTTGGCAGCTTAACACATGGGTTATCTGCAAAGTTTACTTCAACAATAGAGAAAAGAGTACCAATGATGGTGGAGACACATCAAACGACCAAGCCATCGAATCATCATCTCATTCGGCGGTTCTTGAAGTTGCTAAGTATCCAATAGAAATTGATAGTTTACAGCAATACACGACCACTGGAATGCGAGTTCAAGAGCTACCTGACTATTCAAATAATGCAAATAAACAAACCTGTGCACCATATGCTCCATTGTGTGCTAGGAGACATGTTTTCATCTACGGTGATGCCCAACAATATGCAATTGCAATCGATAGAACGCACAACACAATATGGTTCTTCATATCTTAGTGAAGGCACCTTAGATTGTCAGCCTCAACTCACCTTACAACCTCCACCACCACTACTCACAGGATCTCTTAATGATGAACCTTCAACCTCCCATACCAATCTTATGGTTCCAATGCCAACCCCTCCACCAGACTACTCTACTACTATGCATGGGCTTTCCAATCCTACCCTGTCAGAAGTTCTTGAATCCATTGAACATGATCCTATCACCAACAATTTTTATTCCATTGATGAAGAATTAAAGGAAGTTTTAGGAGACTCGTGGATTGAAGAAATCTAATTTGAGAATTAATATTTTTTGTATAGGTGTGTGGTAGGACTTAAACAATTTTTCGACTTTCTTGTCAACTCAAATCCTAATATTTCATTTTACTAGTTTGTTTCTATAGTTTGGTTTGCCTTTAACTACCTTGTTCCTTAGACTTTTTGGTAAACTGAGTTTGTAAAACTCGATGTGCATTGATTTTTAAACATCAAACTTGAAACATTTGTTTTATTAATTGGTAGATATAAGTTTAGTTTCTTTTGTATCTCTTATTGTTTGTTTGCTTGGATTGTTTGTTATGATCTCTTACAATAATGATGCTCTAAGTTGGTTCTGTTCTTATTGTCCCCCTAAAAACTTCACATTGTAGGTATCCCTTGAGTAATTGTATCTAAGCTAAAACATGGACAATCACCTAAAAATCGAAACAAGTAATATATAAAATTTTGACATAAAAAAAGAAATTTTAGAAATTAATGGAATACCATATTATGAGTTGCTATCATTCATACAAATGACTACCTATTGCTTGTATTCACGAGAAGCAACAACGTGGAGCAAAAATAGTACAATTCTTCTAACATGTTTGAATATGAATGTATGACGACAGAGACACAGTGTTGTTTGAGGTGATTTTAGTCACCATACTAAATCATCAACAAGCCGTGATGATTGATGTATTATTTATAGAATGGGTTGACTTGAGCTCTAACCTAAAAATTTTGATATTTGGATAACGACAAAGTGCCAATTAGGGTATGTAGTTTGGATATTGAGTTTAATCCAACACCGTAATTTAGTCATTTGGCTCACTTAGTTGCACATTAGGTCAAAATCCTCATAATTAGATCAAAACCAATATTCAAGCTTGATCAGCATCCCTAGCTGATACCAATTAGCTCAATTTCAGGTGTTGAGCTCGATCAATAGACTCGATTACTAATGGTTGGGTCAAATGCAACATCTTGGCTCCATCATTTGGCTAGATTCTCAATATTCAATTAACTAGATTCAGTTTAAGGCATTTAGCCTAATTTCCTAAACCAGACCCAATTCAATTTAAATAGATTTTAGCGCAGTTAAGGCCATGACATGTGATCAAAAGAAAATAAAGAGATAGTTATGACATCAAAATTGAGATGATTGAGCATAAGCTCAAATCCTATGCCCAACAAATTATTTTTAATTAATCATCCAAAAAATCTAAATTTAAAATCATCCTAAAATCTAAAACTTAAAATTCAAAAAAACCTAAAATTCAAAATCCAAAATCATCTAAAAATTCAAAATTCAAAAGATCATTCAAAAATCTAAAGTTCAAAATTCAAAACTCAAAAGATCATTCAAAAATCTAAAATTCAAAATTCAAAATCACTTAAAATTTAAAATTCAAATCATGGGCAATTAAAACCACCCGACCTACCTAGGGGTAACAAGTACAACTAAGTTTGCCCTTGAATGATTAGAACTAGCAGGCCAACTCTTGTACAACCAAAACCATCAAGCTTATCTGATGACTAGCCAAAATCATCAAGCCTCCCTTTAGGGTAGGCATCACAACCAAACCTGCCCTTGAACATCCAAAACTAATAGGCCTACCCATGAGTAGCCAAAACCATCACGCCTATATATGGGACAGCTAGGGAATCAAACCTATATATGAACAACTAGATCTAGAATGACCAGATGTACCCATGTGCAGCCAAAACCATTAGGCTTGCTTACGAGTAGCTAAAACTATCATACTTGCTTCTAGGGCAACAAACACAACCAAGCTTGCTCATAAACAATCAAAACCATTAAGCTTGCCTATGGGGTAGCCACCACAATCAAGCTTGCTTATGGAAAGCCAGAACCATCAGACCTACCCATGTGCAACTCAAACCACCAAGCTTGTCCATGAGTAATCTAAACCACCCAACTAATCCAAGGCCTTCCATCATCATCCATTCCCATACCAATTAACAATTATGAATTATTAATTAAATGTAATTTAATAATAACATGAGTATGAAATTCCATAGAACTATGTCAAGTCATATAAAACTCCAAACATTTATACAATTTAAAATTTTTAATGATTCAACACATTTGCAAAACAAATGACCAATAAAATTTTATTAACACATAGCCTATCAAACATGCACAGTCATACTATTTTCCATTCTGTTGAGTTATTCATGAAGCTAATTTCATATATGAATATAAAAGTGTTCTATTACAAGTCAATCCACATCATAAACCATTTAATACACAAAATGCGTACAAGCATGTCATGGAGACATTCACAGCAATAATTTATCATAAGAGAAATCTCGTACTAAAGTTGCATAAAATGAAGACAGCACACAGCATGAAGCATGTTACATGGCCATCATGCATTCACAAATAATGAAAACGGATTCTTACCCAATTTCCACAATAAATCTAGTCTCACTTTTCCCAACTTTGGTGACTGCCTACCATCCGTATCGCAATAGATATAGCTGAATTTTCAGTTTATAGGAACCATGACTCCCTTTTTCTAGTATTCTTGGCAAAATTTCTCCATCTGAAATCTCTACTTGAAGAAGTTCAACAGCTACAACATCATATGCATTCTTAATCAAACCTTTCCACTTCCACGCAAGCTTCTTCAAAACCAATTTCCCTTCTCCATGTCTGCTTCCACCTCATCAAATGAGGTTTGCACATCATCAAGAAGTGCATGACCTCTCTCCTCAGTTTGTCTTGCCGCTGTTTCAACAGAAATTAGCATGTCTCCTAACAACAGTTGAACGCAACATGGAGCAGATCTTACAAAGAAATCAAATGCTCCCTAGTAACAAACTAAATAAAGATCTTCCCCCAACTAGTCTTCTTCATCGTACAATAGCTGCCACTGTCTAACAATAAAATAAAAAAAAAGGGTGAAACTATGTTTTTAACCCCTGATGTTTGGGGTCCATTTCACTTTGGACCCTGAATTCCCTCCACCAGGTCGCTCCCAGTTGGACCGTGAATCCCCTCCGCTACGAAGTTGCCAGTCAGCTAGCGAGGAGCTCAACCAAACATCAAGTGTGGGCCAAGTTAGTCTGCTTGGTCTGATGACTAGGAGCATAAGAAGGGGGCATTTGGTAACCAAAATAAGGTTATCATGGTAATTTCAAATTACCAATGTTCTTTGTCTTAGAGTAACCTTATCCTTGATAATATAAAACCATCACATTTGGTATCTTATATTATAATGGTTAAAAATCCCTAGATATCCATGATTAAATTGCTTAGGATGCCATAAAAATCTAAGACCATAGTCCATTTAATACTAAAACTATTCTTGATATATTTTGCAACTATCATAATAATTTTAATCATTATTTCATATTTTTATTAGTATAATATTTAGATTTAATTATAATATTATTTTTTAATATCATATTATAATATAATATTATAATATCACATAATATTATAATTAAATTATTATATTATATTATATTATATATTATAGTATTTTAATATTAAATTATATTATATTAATATAAAAATAATGTTGAGCTTTTTTTTATGAATAGAGGGATATTATGGTCCCAAAATCTCAAGTCAAAAATACTACCTAGAAATGATCTTGATACCTCATTTAAACATAGGTATATGATCATTAATTCAAAGGTGATATAAGAAACAATCACATATATCATCAATTGCAACCAAATATGATGATCTTATCATCTTCATCCCAATCACCGATGATTCTAAATAGATCAACCCACATCAAATGCCCAAAATACAAAGGAGTAGCAAAGCTTCAAAACCTTTTTATTTTTATTTTATTTTTTTAAGAGAGACTCAAAGGCTCAAAGCCTTCTAATTACCAGAGTCATGGTACAAAACCCTTCCAAGAGGTAAAGCGAGAGTGGAGGACTCCACCAAATCTCCTAGGAGTGGTGCCAAGAAGAAAGCATGAGGATTGCTTGGGAGGAGGAAAAGGAGAACCAAGAAGGACAACAATGGCGGCAGACGTGCGTAGTGCTGCCCGATTCACTCTTCAACCCGTCGGACGATGAGTGGTAATCTATTACCTACGGCTAAGCTCCTTGGCCAAGACTTGCCTTCCAACGACCTCGGCATCCGCTCATGGAATCCTCTTGTTTGCATGTTTCATCTGCTTTTGATGGTGCATGTTCTTAAGAGTTGAATTTATGGTTTATCTATTTTTCTTGTTCTTCATTTCATGCTCTATACACATACTTTGGTGTATTAGTTTTCTTGATGCTCAAAATAGAGATAAAACTAATTGTAAAATATGGACTTGAGGAAGAACGAGATAAAAAGATTCATAGCAATGGAAACTAATGAGTAGGACAAGGGCGTGAGTCCATAGCAGGTGTAGGTTTGAGTCTGCAATCAGATGAATAGTTGTTTTAAATATTGTGACTTCAATTAGTAAATGATAAATTGATTCAAGGTAAGCACTAATAATTTTATAAATATTAAGAAGAATGTTTTTAAGAGAAGTAATATTACATTATTGGACAAGCAATTGTTTTGCAAAAGAACATGATTTTGAAAATCTTTCAATTTCTAAAGATGTCTTCTTCTGATATGAACAGGTTTCTATAAATATTCTTAATATTCAGCTCATATTTTAATTCATTTGGCAATGACGTAATATTATATAGCCTATTATTTTATATTGACATTTTTGAAAATCCTCATGAAAAACTTCAACAAGTAAACAAAAAAGCTTTTATGTCAACCAAACTCTCTCATGAAATGTCCTGCTGATATATTTTTCTAAAAATATCATATATGAATTTTTGGAATCTTGTAACTAAACTCTCTCATGAAATGTCATGTTGATATCCTTCATTGAAAAAAGAAGTGGAATTTTTCTGACCGAGAGTTTCAGATATCAGTGGTTAGTTAGATGATAATTATATTGGTACAATCTTAGTGGCTAATAAGTTTGAGATTCTCACACTATATTAAAGTGTGACTTGAATTTTCCTTTCAAATATTAATCTTGTAATATCCCGAACTTGAAAGACTTGTAATTTCAGTTTAAGCATATTTTTTTTGTTAGTTTAGCCTTCTAGTGTGAATGATTGAGTGGGAATCTTAAGAAAATGTGAAAGCTGAAATTTTGGAGGTTGTTTTGAATTTTCTCCCATGATCCTTTCAAAATGTTGATAAAGTCATTTATTTGGGCTTTTAATCAAAGTTTTTGTGATGATTTCAATGTTTTTTGATTATTTTTGATCCTTGGGAGAAGTTAGAATGAAGATTTGGAAGTTTGAAATACATTAGAATGGCTTTTGAAAAGGTTTTATGATGTTTGTAACTCATTTATCAGCTAATTGGGATGATGGCTTTCTTTCTCAAATTTTAAGGTCTTTTCATTATAAAAATTTCTTTTCTTTATGCTTTTTAGGATTTATATTTTATTTTTAAATTTTTGTAATATTTATTTAATTCTTTATTGTTTAGATTTTTTGATATTTTACCGGGTCGAGTAATCTTTTCTTATCAATTTTTTTAGTTTATAATTTCTATGGGTGGGAGCCATGGTCACAAAAGCAAGTACTACTTCAAAGCTCATTTTATTCTTTGGTTTTAGTTCAGATACGAACCGGGGTGAGGAGAGAGAGAGGAGAGAGTTTTTTATAATTTACCGTAAAGCTTGCGCTTTGATCTCATAGTTTGTTCGTATACGTTTTTCTTAATAAACTAGGACCATATATATTTGTAACTCTAAGCTTATGAATTTTGGTAGTCCGTCTAATGTTAGTTCCTGGTCATATTAATTAAAAACATACAGCGGTGCCAGTGTACGAAGTTTTTTATTTTCCTTTATTACAAGTATGTCCGTAGTTTGATATTATCATCATGAAAAAGGCATCGCGAGAAGCTTATGAGCTTCAATCTTTGCAGAACCAACCATGAGTCCTATTTTTTTACATCAACAAATAGGAAATATCTCAATGGAAAAAGACCAGATCGCAATGCAGGAGTTGGGTTATGGAGGGCCTCCTCTGTTAAGAATATTAAGGATGCAAATAACTTGATAATTGGCCAAAAAAGAATGCTTGTTTACTACATAAATGATGGAACTCCAAAAGGAAGAAAGACAAATTGGCTTATGGCAGAGTTTCTCATCCCATGCTCCAAATTGCCATTGCAGCACAAGAAGGTAAATTCTTTCTAGAATCAAGCATGATAATTTTTTCTTTTTTTTTTTCTTTAAAATTTTTTTGAATGGCAATTACCTGACCTTATGTGTCTATGATAATATTTAAAACATTAGTTTGAATTATTTTCTTAGAAGAATTTAATGTGCATACATGCGGCCAAAGTCTGAAAACTAATTACCTTTTAATGTAATTTGATTCTCAAACTATTTCAAGTCCATCAACTTTCCTTACCCCTAACAAGCTACTCAGTTATTATAATAATATATTTTCTAGCTAAAGTAGTAAAACTTTTTTGTTATTATTACTTTTTATTTTTTGAGAAAAATTCTAAAGACCAGATGAAGGTTATGTTTGTTTGGTATCAGAAATGAAGGTCACGTTTGTTTAGTATCACAAAAAAATTCTACTTTAAGTTCATTACATAAATAAATTTTGTTGGGCTTTGCTCAATTTTTCCTTTAAAAAAAAAAAATCTAAGAAAAAATTTGTCAGCCGATCAAATCCACCAGACAACGACAAACTTTTAACAACTTTTTTAATTCAATGTCTCTGCTAACTTTCTATAGAGGTAAAACTTACTAATAAATTTCTTTTGTTTATGGCAATTTTCATATTTTCTTAACAATTAAAATTCAAGAATGAATAAAAATTTTATGAATTTTAGCTCTAATTAGTCACTTAAAAAAATAAAAGCAGCCACTACTCAAGGGATGTTTGAAATATATATTCATTTTTGTTGGCAAGAAAAAGTTTTTGAAAGATTTACTTTAAATTAAGAAGTGATTTTTCAAAGAAAATTATATGGCTAAGCCATAGTCGTGGTAGCATGTAGAACTATCTTGACTTTCAAATGAGGTTTTATTTATACTTTTTGAGAAGTAATATAAACTAATATGAATCATATAAATGATCATATCAAGCATCTCATATATATATATATATCACATCATAAATTACTTTTCCTAACTCGTCTCTGTTGGCAGCTTGATTTGTGGGTGCTTTGCAAAATTTACTTGCACAGTAGTGAAAAGAATACCAATGGTGGTGGAGATATAAATGAAAACCAAGCAATTGGATTATTAACTCATTCTGTAGTTTACGAAGATACCATGGGTCCAATAGAAATTGTTGGCTTGCAGCAAGGTATAGATGGAAAGGAGATGAATGGAGAGGACTGGATGCCAACTATCCCACTTGGATTTCGATTCATGCCAACAGACATCGAATTATTGGTATACTATCTCATGCCTAAGTTGATGGGACAACCTTTACCTTGTCAAAAAATATGTGAAGCAAAAGTTTACAAACACCATCCTCAAAATCTTCTTGGTATGTGAGAAAAAAATTTTATTTTTAAAAATAATATTTTAAAAATTTTAGAACCAAGTAGCCAACTCTTGTACAACCAAAACCATCAAGCTTATCTGATGACTAGCCAAAATCATCAAGCCTCCCTTTAGGGTAGGCATCACAACCAAACCTGCCCTTGAACATCCAAAACTAATAGGCCTACCCATGAGTAGCCAAAACCATCACGCCTATATATGGGACAGCTAGGGAAGCAAACCTATATATGAACAACTAGATCTAGAATGACCAAATGTACCCATGTGCAGCCAAAACCATTAGGCTTGCTTACGAGTAGCTAAAACTATCATACTTGCTTCTAGGGCAACAAACACAACCAAGCTTGCTCATAAACAATCAAAACCATTAAGCTTGCCTATGGGGTAGCCACCACAATCAAGCTTGCTTATGGAAAGCCAGAACCATCAGACCTACCCATGTGCAACTCAAACCACCAAGCTCGTCCTTGAGTAATCTAAACCACCCAACTAATCCAAGGCCTTCCATCATCATCCATTCCCATACCAATTAACAATTATGAATTATTAATTAAATGTAATTTAATAATAACATGAGTATGAAATTCCATAGAACTATGTCAAGTCATATAAAACTCCAAACATTTATACAATTTAAAATTTTTAATGATTCAACACATTTGCAAAACAAATGACCAATAAAATTTTATTAACACATAGCCTATCAAACTTGCACGGTCATACTATTTTCCATTATGTTGAGTTATTCATGAAGCTAATTTCATATATGAATATAAAAGTGTTCTATTACAAGTCAATCCACATCATAAACCATTTAATACACAAAATGCGTACAAGCATGTCATGGAGACATTCATGCAAGAATTTATCATAAGAGAAATCTCATACTAAAGTTGCATAAAATGAAGACAGCACACAGCATGAAGCATGTAGCATGGCCATCATGCATTCACAAATAATGAAAACGGATTCTTACCTAATTTCCATAATAAATCTAGTCTCACTTTTCCTAACTTTGGTGACTGCCTACCATCCGTATCGCAATAGATATGGCTGAATTTTCAGTTTATAGGAACCATGACTCCCTTTTTCTAGTATTCTTGGCAAAATTTCTCCATCTGAAATCTCTACTTGAAGAAGTTCAACAGCTACAACATCATATGCAATCTTAATCAAACCTTTCCACTTCCACGCAAGCTTCTTCAAAACCAATTTCCCTTCTCCATGTCTGCTTCCACCTCATCAGATGAGGTTTGCACATCATCAAGAAGTGCATGACCTCTCTCCTCAGTTTGTCTTGCCGCTGTTTCAACAAAAATTAGCATGTCTCCTAACAACAGCTGAACACAACATGGAGCAGATCTTACAAAGAAATCAAATGCTCCCTAGTAACAAACTAAATAAAGATCTTCCCCCAACTAGTTTTTAACAATAGCTGCCACTGTCTAACAATAAAAAAAAAAAGGGTGAAACTATGTTTTTAACCCCTGAAGTTTGGGGTCCATTTCACTTTGGACCCTGAATTCCCTCCACCAGGTCGCTCCCAGTTGGACCGTGAATCCCCTCCGCTACGAAGTTGCCAGTCAGCTAGCGAGGAGCTCAACCAAACATCAAGTGTGGGCCAAGTTAGTCTGCTCCGTCTGATGACTAGAAGCACAAGAAGGGGGCATTTGGTAACCAAAATAAGGTTGTCATGGTAATTTTAAATTACCAATGTTCTTTGTCATAGAGTAACCTTATCCTTGATAATATAAAACCACCATATTTGGTATATTATATTATAATGGTTAAAAATCCCTAGATATCCGTGATTAAATTGCTTAGGATGCCATAAAAATCTAAGACCATAGACCATTTAATACTAAAACTATTCTTGATATATTTTGCAACTATCATAATAATTTTTATCATTATTTCATATTTTTATTAGTATAATATTTAGATTTAATTATAATATTATTTTTTAATATCATATTATAATATAATATTATAATATCACATAATATTATAATTAAATTATTATATTATATTATATTATATATTATAGTATTTTAATATTAAATTATATTATATTAATATAAAAATAATGTTGAGCTTTTTTTTATGAATAGAGGGATATTATGGTCCCAAAATCTCAAGTCAAAAATACTACCTAGAAATGATCTTGATACCTCATTTAAACATAGGTATCTGGTCACTAATTGAGAGGTAATTTTAGTAATAGGGGTGATATAAGAACACAGTCACATATATCATCAATTGCAACCAAATATGGTGCAGGCACCAGATTGAGACAGAGGTTTCAGGGTTCCTTATGGATCTCTGATTTATGAGAGTCCTTTTTCTTTATTCTTAGAGTCCTTGTCGAGTCCAGTTGTGCTAGTTAGCCTGGTTCATTGTTGGAATCCAGGAGTTGGTCAAGTGTCAAGTATTATTTTCTTTCATTGAGTCCTATAATAAATCAAGTGAAGGTTCAGCTTGAAGACCCAAGAGAAGACCCATCAATCATGCAATGACCCATGTCTTGGACTACTCCAGGACACATGGCATCACCAGAGCAAAGCAAGGAGCCGGCCCACATCAATTTAGGAAGGAATCTAGGCACCAACACCCTCCTTCCTCTTTTTTTCATGCCGCCGACCCTTATATGGAAGCTTTTGGGTGCCCATTGACTTTCACACTTATCATGTGGTCCCCTGGCAATCATTTATGGAAGAAATTGGCTGCCCCTCTCTAATTGAAAGATCTTCATGTGCCCCAGATGGAAGAAGGTTGCCGCCCAGTCAAAGATGGCAGGAGGAATCAAGGGGCGCCCACTCTTCCCTCTCTCAAGTGGTCTCCCTCCTCTACAAGCTTGAAAATTGCAGCCACTCTCTTTTTTTGGCCATCCCAGATGAAGCATGCAGAGATCCCTATCTCTCCAAGAAGAATCACATGCCATACATTACAATCCATGTCAACTATGTACTTAAAATGAATGATTTAACTTGTATTGACATGAAGGGGTTATAAAAAGACCTTTCTCTTGTAAATTGAAAAAAATCATTAATGAGAAAATTCTGAAGTTCTTTTCCATTGCTGTGAAGGCTCTAGTACTCCGGAAAGGAGTGGGTGTGAAGCCCTTAGTGTTTCCTTTCATCTTCTCTAACCTCCCTCAAACCCAAACCCTAGCTGTCCCCCCTCCAGAAACCCTAAAACAACCCTGCCGCCAACCACAGGCCCCCATCTCCTCTTGCTACACTTTACTGCCCACTGAACCTCCTCCTTGCTATTGCACACCCTCCAAAGCAACCCGACCAGCGAGTCTTCGGTCCAAAAGTTCACCTTTCAGGGGTTTCAGCCGTTGGGATCAAATCAACTCCAAAAGGCTTCTTTTCTCAAGTTCTACTCTCTTTGTTCTCTGTTTACTTCTCTCCACCATCTTAAGTTTGTAGTTTGTTGCTTGCTATTTTCTCAGGGATTCACAAGCCGAAGAGAAAGTCGTCTTTGCTCCTGAACCATATTTTAAAGATCCTCTCCGGTAGACAGCTTCTTCATCCAGGACTTTCAACCTGTCAGAGCGATCTTCCTATTTCAATTTTCGAGTGATCACTGTTGGTATATGAAATCCTTTCTCTAATTCTCTTTCTCTGATATAGTGAATGTTGAGAGCATGTCCTAATCAAGGGTTTCCTAACCTTCACTTTCCTGACTTCGTTAATATTCTAACAGTTCTAGTTCCAGTGTATGCTTCCGCCTGTCTTGCATAGTATAGCTTAACTAGTTTTTGATCTTTCTAGGTAATTAGCCATCTCATTATTTCATTGCATTCGTGTCTCATCCACATCCTGCATCAAAATATGGTGATCTTATCATCTTCATCCCAATCATCGGTGATCCTAAATAGATCAACCCACATCAAATGCCCAAAATACAAAGTAGCAGCAAAGCTTCAAAACCTTTTTATTTTTATTTTATTTTTCTAAGAGAGACTCAAAGGCTCAAAACCTTCTAATTACCAGAGTGGTGGTACAAAACCATTCCAAGAGGTGAAGCAAGAGCGGAGGACTCCACCAAATCTCCTAGGAGTGGTGCCAAGAAGAAAGTGTGAGGATTGCTTGGGAGGAGGAAAAGGAGAACCAAGAAGGACAACAATGGCGGTAGACGTGCAGCAGTCGCCCGAATCACTCTTCAACCCATCGAACGATGAGCTGGTAATCTATTACCTACGGGCTAAGCTCCTCAGCCAAGACTTGCCTTCCAACGACATCACCTTGAGGCTCTTCTGGCATCCGCTCATGGAATCCTCTTGTTTGCATGTTTCATCTGCTTTTGATGGTGCATGTTCTTAAGAGTTGAATTTATGGTTTATCTATTTTTCTTGTTCTTCATTTCATGCTCTATACACATACTTTGGTGTATTAGTTTTCTTGACGTTCAAAATAGAGATAAAACTAATTATAAAATATGGACTTGAGGAAGAACGAGATAAAAAGATTCGTAGCAATGGAAACTAATGAGTAGGACAAGGGCATGAGTCCATAGCAGGTGTAGGTTTGAGTATGCAATTAGATGAATAGTTGTTTTAAATATTGTGACTTCAATTAGTAAATGATAAATTGATTCAAGGTAAGCACTAATAATTTTATAAATATTAAGAAGCATGTTTGTAAGAGCACTAATAATTTTATAAATATTAAGAAGCATGTTTGTAAGAGAAGTAATATTACATTATTGGACAAGCAATTGTTTTGCAAAAGAACATGTTTTTGAAACTCTTTCAATTTCTAAAGATGCCTTCTTCTGATATGAACAGGTTTCTATAAATATTCTTAATATTCAGCTCATATTTTAAGCCATTTGGCAATGATGTAATATTATATAGCCTATTATTTTATATTGACATTTTTGAAAATCCTCATGAAAAACTTCAACAAGTAAACATAAAAGCTTTTATGTCAACCAAACTCTCTCATGAAATGTCCTGCTGATATATTTTTCTGAAAATATCATATATGAATTTTTTGGAATCTTATAACCAAACTCTCTCATGAAATGTCATGTTGATATCCTTCATTGAAAAAAGAAGTGGAATTTTTCTGACCAAGAGTTTCAGATATCAGTGGTTAGTTAGATGATAATTATATTGGTACAATCTTAGTGGCTAATAAGTTTGAGATTCTCACACTATATTAAAGTGTGACTTGAATTTTCCTTTCAAATATTAATCTAACCTTAAATCTTATTACATTTGGTGACACATTTATATCTAGAGGCATCAAACAGGCCAACTTGGCCCAATCTACTATAGAAACTAGTTCGACAAAGCTCCTATAGCACGACCGCCTGATTAAGGGATAAGATTCACCTATTTTTTAAAATATTATTTAAATAAAATAAAATATATATACGTCGATAAGTAGCTTGTTAGCGCGGTCATGCTGTTTCATTGCTATATTGCTTCATCCTCTTTTTCATCTTCTAACCATACCATTCAGAGAAAGTCTTCTATCCATTCAGAGAAAAGTCTGCTATTCATCTTCACCTTTTGAAAAAAAAAAGATGAATTGTTATTTCATATTACTATTTTGATTTTAAAATTAATTTTATAAAACTAATGAAATAAATTAGATATAATTATCTTTTTTAGGAGCTTGCTGTTGATGTAAGCCATCACAATCATCATTACATCTCCAAAATGGTGATGGGTCGTACCATTTTCGATCTTTAATCTTCTATTCTAATCATTGTTATTCGAAGATGACTCTTCATCATCATTTTTCTAACCTTACATCATATCTTTTGTATCATACCAGTCCTTAAGAAAACCAACATCTCTACCGTATCGGATCTTAATTGGCACATCCTATTGTCAACTACCCATCCTCCTATAGTAAAAGCAGATTCCAATGTTACTATGGATACCAAAGGTGTTAGTAGATCATGAGTCATAGTGGCAAGCACATGATAATTATTTTCATGAGTTCACCATGAGGCCAAAATATCCCAAATATCTCTTTCTTCCCAAATTAGATATTTACAAAATTATTATTTAATTAAAAAGTTAATTTATTAGATGATGGTGAAGTGATAGTTCTTGATTTCTATAGAATATCTGTAATTGATCTCTAATACTACCCTTGTTGCTACTACTTCTTAAAGTCCATCCTGAAGTAGGATTTTTTACCTTTATTATATTTTTGATCATATATCATAATTTATGCTCAGCACTAATTTCAACTTTGCCATGAATTTTGCATTCAAACTACTACATCTTTTCACCCACACAAACCAGGCCAGCTGGTCGTTCAGGCTAGTTTAGCCTATTGACATGTCAAATAGTAAATGAACAAAAAAGAAAAAAAAGGAAAAGCCTGCAATTTGCCACCAGTAAATGAATAAAATGAAAAGATAAGTAAACAGCTTGCTTAGTCCAATTATTTTCTATATTTGGACTGTTTGGTTGCAGCTTTCATTCTGTTCATCTAATTGTTAGATTCATCTAAAGGTCAAGTTTCCACCCTATTTTCCAAACGTCCATAAATGTGGAAGAAAACTCGTCTAAGATTCTCATCCTTCTATTCCACCCCTCTCCCCTCCATATACCGCTTAACATTTTTTCTTGTTCACTCTGTCCAAGATGTTAATAGGTTAACCACATAGAGCTATTTAGAGTGAATAATCTCATGCAAATTTTTGGATAAATTGGTTAGCATCTAAAAATTTGAATGTTTGAAATGTAACAAATTATTCCCAAAATCTCATTTACACCCAATTTTAGGAATATAAGATAAACAAAAAAAGGAGTGTTAATCTTTGATTCTTAAAAATCTTCTTTTGAGAAATAAAGGATTACCATATGAATTTAACCCTTTCGCTCCAAATTAAATAGCCCCTAGGATGCTTGAAATAAAGCTGAATGGTTCTCCAGCAAGCCACTCAAGGAATAATATTTCTTTTTCTTGAGTATAGAAGATTTGTTCCTTTGTTCCCTGCAAAGAATATTGCACTAATTAGTGGTCCAAATCTGCTCTTAGTGGTCCAAATCTGCTCCTAGCTAGATAAAAATTTTGACTTTACTTGAAATGTAGCAGAGCTTTAGCCATCGAATAAGAGTTCTAGCCCTTATCTTTATAGTACACTATATATTCATCTTCTATATAAGCACAAGTAGCTCTATCTTTTAAGGTGGCTCTGGCTCTAGTTTAGACTCAAGCCTTGGGGCCTTGGCCTTGAGGTGGCCCAGTAACTTAAGAAGTTATTATGAGAATTCAAGAGAGGATATTGCTAGATATAAGCGGGTCTAGAGATTTATGAGAGAGTTTTTGATGGGATAGCAATGCTTTATAATTTTAAAGTTTGGTAGGAGCAATTCTTGTAGTCTTTAGATTTTTTTTTGTTTTTTTTTTTTTAAGTGAAATTCTCTACTCTTCTTTACCTACAGACGTAGTTCAGTAGGTCGAAGCACGTAAATCCTTATATATTTACTCTCTTATTTAGTTTTACTCTCTTTAGTTTGTTAATGATCTTAGAAGCCTTTTTGTCACTTTTTTTACGAATACTTAAAGTGCCACCTTAGCCCCATGTAATTAAAAAAGGACAGAGACTTTCACTACGCCGTTCGCATATATAGAACTATATGAAAGTTTTGTTCTTCCTTTTAATCCTAGCAACCCTATAGTTTTATTATAAGAATTAGTTTTTTAAAAAATTTTAACAAACTTTATCCTTTGCTGGTAAGGATTAGAAGTGAATAGGAGTCGACTTCTAATTTTTATGGAATAAAAATTTTAATCTTTTTAAAATATGATTGATATATAAGCATATGCAACCTAGGATATTATTATCAGGATGAGAGAGAAAGTTAAGAGAATAAGTTAAGAATAATTTTTTTTTATTTTTAATATATATTTTTTTCTCTCTTTTGAAGCTCGCGCTGGTGCGTTTGCACCGAGAAAACGTGCCGCTCTTGGAGCTTCCTCTAGATACGAAACATCTCTGGACCTGGTTGAAGATTACTTTAAAACCCATTACCACTCCAAGAAGCGTTATAGCTCGGACACCCAGAGAGAGAAAAGGAGAGAGAGCGAGAGAGAGAGAGAGAGAGAGAGAGATTTCAGAACCATAGAAAAAAAAAAAAAAAGGAGGAGAATGCAGCCCAAGGTTGTCTATTTTGTCTTACGAAGATCTTTTATTGTTTCGTATTTTTTTTAATGGTTTGTTGGATTTTGCTTAAAGTTTTTGATTTCTTGGTGTTCTTGATTCCTTTTGTCATCATTTGTCTTCGTAAATGGTAGGATTTTTCTTGGGTCGTTGATTTCTTGACCTCGTTAAGTTTCTTTATTGGACTTCTGATAAACTCATGAGTTCTTTATGCAAGTTTAGCAAGTGTTCTTTTTCTGGAGATGTATTTCTACGAATAGAAATGAATCATTGTTCTCTAGATGCATTTGCTGATTAATTGCACACAGAAGTAGGAGTGTTTCTAAGCATGCAGTGCACCTCGGTAGTAACGGGATTCAGTTTTTGTTAAATAGTTGTTTTCGTGGGTTAATTGTTCCATATTTTCTTGGTTCTTCTTGTCATAATTCCTCCAATGGTGTCCTTCATCCCTTTTTGTAGATGGTATCTAGGGTTTTGTTTCAAAGTTCTGATTTTTAGAACTTGTTTAGTTTCTTTACTGAGTTTTGACAGATTGATGAGTTATTTTTTCTTTATTGAATTTTGACAGATTGATGAGTTATTTATGCATGTTAATGAGTTGCTCCTTTTCCTGAGAACGTAATTAACTATCCATGTCCACATGGAACCGGTTGTTCTTCCATGTGGTTTTTGTGGGTTAATTGCTTGAATTTTTTTCTAGGTTCTTCTTGTTGTTATTCTAGTGATTTGGGTGTTTTTTTAATGTTTCATTCGGTTTTGTTAGCAGAACGCATGGATCACGATAATTACAACTTTTAATAGATCTGAAGGTTGTCTGCGCGTCCTTTTCTCCTGTGCAACTGGGTCTACTTTGATCAAAATGGGTCATTCCACCGTTTCTTTCTTTGGTCAATACCAATATTGATTTGAACACCAAAGTTGCTCTACATGTTCGTAGCATGCATCTCAATGGAAGCCGTATCAATGGAAGGAGAAGGCCTCCTCTACTCAGGGGAGGGGATCAGGTACACACGAGCGTCCACGTCTAACCTCCGTCAAAGCCCGGTCAGTTTATATAGAGACTTGGTGGTGAATGGGAGCTATTTCCATCCTCCGTACCCTCCTGGATTGAGGTTTATGCTGACAGACAAAGAACTTATGGTATACTATTTCATCCCTTAAGTTCATAATAAAATAATTCCATGCAACATCGTCACGGATGTGGACTTATATTCGTACCATTCTCAAGAACTTACAGATGATGTCTAACTTTTTTCTAAGTTCTCTTTTTAATTTAATTTTATTCTTAGTTCTCTTTTCTACTTACGAGTGATGTTTAATTCTTTTCTCAATTCTTTTTTTCTATTTATGGGTGATATTTAATCTTTTCTTATTTCAGCATTATCAGATGTATTATGGTTTACTTAAATTATATTTTGTAATTTATGTTTTGTATCGCAAAAATAAATAAAGAATACCATCTAGAATGCTTTGTAAACTATCAGCTTGTTGAAGATTATGTTGAAGTCAAGAAGATTATATTGAAGATTATATATTGATGGGGAAGTTGCTGACTTCTCCACCATTCCATCAAAAAAATAGTTTTGGCAATTTAGCATCACACATTTATTTTTGTTGGTTAAAAAAAAGCACTTCCTTCGACATGCTTCATTAAAAGATAGTTAAAAAGAAGACAAGAGTCTGGGGTGTTGCTCAATTTGTTTTCTTGATCAATAATTAAACCAAAACTTTTTAGGAAACATACGAAATCCATAATTTGTGACACAATAGCAGCTTTTTATTAACAATACAAACTTGAGACTTAACTAATCGTTTTGTAGTATTGCCTCTAATGTTCCTAGGTAGATGATATAAAATAATAAACTAAACATGCCTATCTTCCAACATATTGCCATTATATTGTAAGATGTGAAATGCAAGCCTTTGTACCATAAGTTAGAATGAATGATTGGTTGGTTGTTGGGTGCAAAATTTTTCTTAAAAGTTGGTCATCGAACTGTGAAATTATTTGTTTGTGATTTTGTCATCAAATTGAATCCTATTTATCTACTTTTGCCAATTTAGATTATACGATGTGGTTTGCAGAGTAGTTTAAGTCAAATGTTCAGGTGTTTTTGCCAATTGAGATAGTATGATTTTGCTTAGAAGTGTAAGTCATATAGTATGATGTTGCAGAGAGGTTTGGGACACAGGTTGAAGATGCTTGGTATTATTTTACCTCTAGAAATTGCAAGTATGCCAATGGAGGTAGGCCTAATCGCTCAGCTGGATTGGATGGTGGAGTGCGTTACTGGAAGCCCACTGGGTCAGATCAACGAAATGCAAACCAAAACGGTTAAGAGATTGGATATAAAAAACCACTGGTTTATTATAATGGGAGGCAACGATCCAAGGAGAAGACATGTTGGATGATGCACGAATATACGATCATGGATTCCCGTAGACCTGCTAACCCTGCTGACAATAACGCTATGTTGGTGAGCAGATTTATTTTATCAGTGCCTTTTGAAGCTTAGGAGAAGGAAAAGGAAGAAATAAAAATAAAAATAAATAAAAGAAAAGAAAACATGTTTTATTAAGTTGGTTTTATACTGGATGAACAATGTTGACCATGTTCAACATGGATCAGTTGATCTTGTTCCTATCTGCATGGAACATTCCTTCATTCTCAATGTTGGGGGGTTTTGGACGTCACCTTTCCCTTCTTGAGGCTCTTCTTGGGTTTGCTCATGGAAACTAGGTGCGTGTTTGTTTCGGTTGGCCTTCCAGGTTGCATGGTTCTAGAGTTGAATACTTGAATATATGGTTCTCTTTCTTCTACGTGAGATGGTTTTGGAGTTGAAATTATGGTTCTAGAGTTGAATTTATTGTTTCTTCTATGTGAGATTTTAATGATATCAATTTTTGCTGGGGGCCAAGAAGCTCGGCGTGCACGAAGCTACATGCAGCGCCCGGTGAACGGATCCTGCCCGCAAGGCGCCAACCATTGGTTGGGAACAATGATAGAGTTTGGATTCGGTTTGCCGGAAATACCCCTCTTCTGGCCTTGCCTCCAATTCCCCGCGTGCCAAAGCGCGTCCGTGCTACTCGGGGCGTTTTGGGAAGGAAAGGCAAAGCCAAACGGGACTCTTTTTGTCACGTGGTAGACGATAAATAAGATTGGGATAGAAGGTTAGCGTGAGCCCTTCTGCCAAGGGAAACCCGTTCGGAATTGAGATATTTTTTTTAGAGATTACTATATAAAATACAGAGTGATTAATTTTTCTTCACATATACTAAAAGCTTAGAGAAAATTGTAAGAGATAAGGAAGATGGATAAAAAAAATTGGATGCCAAAAATTCCTCCAGGATTTCGGTTCATGCCAACGGATGAAGAATTATTAATCTATTATCTTCTGCTTAAGTTGAGAGGACAATCATTACCCAGTGCAATGGTGAAAGAAGCAGATGTTTATAAATACCATCCTTATGAACTTCTATGTACGTTATATGAAAAAAAAATTTCTGTAGAATTATATTTTTATCACTTTATATGGCTTTCTTTCTCAAATTTTAAGGCCTTTTCATTATAAAAATTTATTTTTTTTACGCTTTTTAGGATTTATATTTTATTTTTAAATTTTTGTAATATTTATTTAATCCTTTATTGTTTAGATTTTTGGATATTTTACCGGGTCGAGTAATCTTTTCTCATCATTTTTTTTAGTTTATAATTTCTATGGGTGGGAGCCGTGGTCACAAAAGCAAGTACTACTTCAGCCCAGCTCATTTTTTATTCTTTGGTTTTAGTTCAGATACGAACCAAGGTGAGGAGAGAGAGAGGGGAGAGTTTTTTATAATTTACCGCAAAGCTTGCGCTTTGATCCCGTAGTTTGCTCGTATACATTTTTCTTAATAAACTGGGACCATATATATTTGTAACTCTAAGCTTATGAATTTTGGTAGTCCGTCTAACGTCAGTTCCTGGTCATATTAATTAAAAACATACAGCGGTGCCAGTGTACCAAAGTTTTTTATTTTCCTTTATTACAAGTATGTCCTATAGTTTGATATTATCATCATGAAAAAGGCATCATGAGAAGCTTATGAGCTAGAATCTTTGCAGGAACCAACCATGAGTCCTATTTTTTTACATCAACAAACAGGAAATATCTCAATGGAAAAGACTAGATCGCAATGCAGGAGTTGGGTTATGGAAGGCCTCCTCCGTTAAGAATATTAAGGATGCAAATAACTTGATAATTGGCCAAAAAAGAATGCTTGTTTACTACATAAATGATGGAACTCCAAAAGGAAGAAAGACAAATTGGCTTATGGCAGAGTTTCTCATCCCATGCTCTCGATTGCCATTGCAGCACGAGAAGGTAAATTCTTTCTAGAACCAAGCATGATAATTTTTTCTTTTTTTTTTCTTTTAAAATTTTTTGAATGGCAATTACCTGACCTTATGTGTCTATGATAATATTTAAAACATTAGTTTGAATTATTTTCTTAGAAGAATTTAATGTGCATACATGCGACCAAAGTCCGAAAACTAATTACCTTTTAATGTAATTTGATTCTCAAACTATTTCAAGTCCATCAACTTTCCTTGCCCCTAACAAGCTACTCAGTTATTATAATAATATATTTTCCAGCTAAAGTAGTAAAACTTTTTTGTTATTATTACTTTTTATTTTTTGAGAAAAATTCTAAAGACCAGATGAAGGTTATGTTTGTTTGGTGTCAGAAATGAAGGTCACGTTTGTCTAGTATCACAAAAAAATTCTACTTTAAGTTCATTACATAAATAAATTTTGTTGGGCTTTGCTCAATTTTTCCTTTAAAAAAAAAAAAATCTAAGAAAAATTTAGAGTCAGCCGATCAAATCCACCAGGACAACGACAAACTTTTAACAACTTTTTTAATTCAATGTCTCTGCTAACTTTCTATAGAGGTAAAACTTACTAATAAATTTCTTTTGTTTATGGCAATTTTCATATTTTCTTAACAATTAAAAGTCAAGAATGAATAAAAATTTTATGAATTTTAACTCTAATTAGTCACTTAAAAAAATAAAAGCAACCACTACTCAAGGGATGTTTGAAATATATATTCATTTTTGTTGGCAAGAAAAAGTTTTTGAAAGATTTACTTTAAATTAAGAAGTGATTTTTCAAAGAAAATTATATGGCTACGCCATAGTCGTGGTAGCATGTAGAACTATCTTGACTTTCAAATGAGGTTTTATTTATACTTTTTGAGAAGTAATATAAACTAATATGAATCATATAAATGATCATATCAAGCATCTCATATATATATATATATATATCACATCATAAATTACTTTCCTAACTCGTCTCTGTTGGCAGCTTGATTTGTGGGTGCTCTGCAAAATTTACTTGCACAGTAGAGAAAAGAATCCCAATGGTGGTGGAGACATAAATGAAAACCAAGCAATTGGATTTACAACTCATTCTATAGTTTACGAAGATACCACGGGTCCAATAGAAATTGTTGGCTTGCAGCAAGGTATAGATGGAAAGGAGATGAATGGAGAGGACTGGATGCCAACTATCCCACTTGGATTTTGATTCATGCCAACAGACGTCGAATTATTGGTATACTATCTCATGCCTAAGTTGATGGGACAACCTTTACCTTGTCAAAAAGTATGTGAAGTAGAAGTTTACAAACACCATCCTCAAAATCTTCTTGGTATGTGAGTAAAAAATTTTATTTTTAAAAATAATATTTTATTTCTATTTATTGATTTTTTAAAATTAAATCATGTTAGTCCCATATTATAATTCTAGGTGCAAGAATTTATTTCTTTTATATTCTTTAGGAAAAAAATATTTATTGGATCACATTTATGAATGGCTTGATCCATAGGGACTTAATACCTAACAAAATCGTGCATTTTCTCATATATTTAATCTTCTATATAGTTTTTATGTTGTACAATATATAATTTATTATCTAAAATCCTTGAATCATTTTCTAGAAAACCTCTGATGATTGTAGATGAATTATATGCTTTTCTTATGAGCTAGTTGGTTCTTTGAGCTTTTGTTTTAAATTGTTTATCGGTGTATCCAATTTGAACTCTCAAATCCGACAACAAAGTTTGGAAACAAAACTTTAAATTACAGCTTTCTTGAAAAAACTGATAAAATACTGCAACGTTTGCATTGACTACAGTTTTTGTTATAGACTCGTGGAATTTTGATAATTCATCGCTAAGCTTGTAGTTCAATCTTATGTGGTCCATATTTTTTTTTCTAGCAAATTGGGTAAGCTTGTAAATTCCATTTAACTATATATGACATCAAGATCAGGCCATATTAATTAGTTTGAAAGGTATGCCAATAGTTGTAGCTTGTAGGGTACCATTGTAGGTTTTTATTTACATTTATGTTGATATTGAATTCCAACCTACTTATTACTTACCATCATTATCTATTTTGCTCACATAAGCTTTGATGTTATTGCTGTTATTAACATCACTGTTCTTACTCTTTCCACTACTGTTGTTGTTACCACTAAAACTATTATTGCTATAATATTGAAAATTCTTGAATCAATATAAGTGTTATGAGAAACTTATAAGCTTAAATCTTTGTAGGAACTAATCGCGAAGCCTATTTTTTTACATCGAGAAAGAGAAAATACCCTAATGGAACAAGGCCAGATCGCAATGCAGGTGATGGATGTTGGAAGGCCTCATCAGGTAATAAGGATATTAAGAGCCTAAATAACTCGGTGATTGGCCAGAAAAGAATCCTTGCCTATCATATAAATGATGGAACTGTAAAGGGAAGAAAAACAAACTCGTTGATGGTAGAGTATACTATTCCATGCTCCCAATTGCCGTTGCAAGATGAGAAGGTATATTTTTTATGAAGTCTAAGCATGAATTTTTTTTTCTTTTCTAGAAATTTCTAAGCAATTACTTGAGTTGATTTGTCTTAGATGGTATTTGAAGCATTACTTTGCATTACTTTCTTAAAAGAATTTAACATGTGCACACGTAAGCAAAACTGGGCTATCTCATTCCATCCCAATGTAAGTAAAAGGGAAAAGAGAAAACCAATCACCCTTTAGTGCAAGTTGATTCTCAAATTATTTTAAGCCCATCGACTTTCTTTGCATCTATAAAAGTCCTTTGCTATTGTAATAATATATTTTCCAATGAAAGTAGTAAAGCTTCATTTTTTATAGTTACATTTTTTGGAAAAATTATAAGGATTGGATAAAGGTTGCATTTGTTTGAAACTTGAAGAAATTTTTACTTCAAGTTCATTGCCCAAATGAAGTTTGTTGGACTTTGCCCAATATTTTCTTTAAAAGAAAAGTCTGAGGAAAAAAATTAGATTGATCGACCAAATCATTTAGGGTAATGACACAATCACTAACTTTTAACAACTTTTTTATTCTATCTTAGGTAACTTCTTTGAGAGGTAAAACTTGCTAATTAATTTCCTTATGCGTGACATTTTTCATATTTTCTTGATAAATAGATGTCATAAAGAAATGCAAATATTTAAGTTAGGCACTTGGATATAAAAACAAGTACCGCTCAAGGGATGTCCAAAATATATTCTTGTTTTTTTAGTAAGAAAAACTATATTTGAAAGATTTTTTTAGAGAAAGGAGTGATTTTTTGAAGGAAATCATATTGCTACGTCACTAGTGATGTCATATGGAATCACCTTGATCCCTAAATGGGTTTTCGTTGGTACCATTTCATAAAAATCAAGCAACGCAACCCATGAATCATCCAAATAGTTGCATCTTACATCTCATGGATATAGATCATGTCATAAATTAATTCTCCTAACTTTATTTTGGCAGCTTGACACCTGGGTTATCTGCAAAGTATACTTCAACAATAGAGAAAAGAGTACCAATGATGGTGGAGACACATCAAACGACCAAGCCATCGAATCATCATCTCATTCGGCGGTTCTTGAAGTTGCCAAGTATCCAATAGAAATTGATAGTTTACAGCGATACACGACCACTGGAATGCGAGTTCAAGAGCTACCTGACTATTCGAATAATGCAAATAAACAAACCTGTGCACCATATGCTCCATTGTGTGCTAGGACACATATGTTTTCATCTACGGTGATGCCCAACAATATGCAATTGCAATCGATAGATCGCACAACACAATGCGGTCCTTCATATCTTAGTGAAGGCACCTTAGATTGTCAGCCTCAACTCACCTTACACCATCCACCACCACTACTCACAGGATCTCTTAATGATGAACCTTCAACCTCCCATACCAATCTTACGGTTCCAATGCCAACCCCTCCGCCAGACTACTCTACTACTATGCCTGGGCTTTCCAATCCTACCCTGTCAGAAGTTCTTGAATCCATCGAACATGATCCTATCACCGACAATTTTTATTCCATTGATGAAGAATTAAAGGAAGTTTTAGGAGACTCGTGGGTTGAAGAAATCTAATTTGAGAATTAATATTTTTTGTATAGGTGTGTGGTAGGACTTAAACAATTTTTCAACTTTCTTGTCAACTCAAATCCTAATATTTCATTTTACTAGTTTGTTTCTATAGTTTGGTTTGCCTTTAACTACCTTGTTCCTTAGACTTTCTGGCAAACTGAGTTTGTAAAACTCGATGTGCATTGATTTTTAAACATCAAACTTGAAACATTTGTTTTATTAATTGGTAGATATAAGTTTAGTTTCTTTTGTATCTCTTATTGTTTGTTTGCTTGGATTGTTTGTTATGATCTCTTACAACAATGATGCTCTAAGATGGTTCTGTTCTTATTGTCCCCCTAAAAACTTCACATTGTAGGTATCCCTTGAGTAATTGTATCTAAGCTAAAACATGGACAATCACCTAAAAACCAAAATAAGTAATATATAAAATTTTGACATAAAAAAAGAAATTTTAGAAATTAATGGAATACCATATTATGAGTTGCTATCATTCATACAAATGACTACCTATTGCTTGTATTCACGAGAAGCAACAACGTGGAGCAAAAATAGTACAATTCTTCTAACATGTTTGAATATGAATGTATGACAACAGAGAGTGTTGTTTGAGGTGATTTTAGTCACCATACTAAATCGTCAACAAGCCGTGATGATTGATGTATTATTTATAGAATGGGTTGACTTGGGCTCTAACCTAAAAATTTTGATATTTGGATAACGACAAAGTGCCAATTAGGGTATGCAGTCTGGATATTGAGTTTAATCCAACACCATAATTTAGTCATTTGGCTCACTTAGTTGCACATTAGGTCAAAATCCTCATAATTAGATCAAAACCAATATTCAAGCTTGATTAGCATACCCAGCTGATGCCAATTAGCTCAATTTCAGGTGTTGAGCTCGATCAGTAGACTCGATTACTAATGGTTGGGTCAAATGCAACATCTTGGCTCCATCATTTGGCTAGATTCTCAATCTTCAATTAACTGGATTCAGTTTAAGGCATTTAGCCTAATTTCCTAAACTAGGCCCAATTCAATTTAAATAGATTTTAGCGCAATTAAGGCCATGACATGTGATCAAAAGAAAATAAAGAGATAGTTATGACATCAAAATTGAGATGGTTGAGCATAAGCTCAAATCCTATGCCCAACAAATTATTTTTAATTAATCATCAAAAAAAATCTAAATTTAAAATCATCTTAAAATCTAAAACTTAAAATTCAAAAAAACCTAAAATTCAAAATCCAAAATCATCTAAAAATTCAAAATTCAAAAGATCATTCAAAAATCTAAAATTCAAAATTCAAAACTCAAAAGATCATTCAAAAATCTAAAATTCAAAATTCAAAATCACTTAAAATTTAGAATTCAAATCATGGGCAATTTAAACCACCTGACCTACCTAGGGGTAACAAGTACAACTAAGTTTGCCCTTGAATGATTAGAACCAGCAGGCCAACTCTTGTACAACCAAAACCATCAAGCTTATCTGATGACTAGCCAAAATCATCAAGCCTCCCTTTAGGGTAGGCATCACAACCAAACCTGCCCTTGAACATCCAAAACTAATAGGCCTACCCATGAGTAGCCAAAACCATCACGCCTATATATGGGACAGCTAGGGAATCAAACCTATATATGAACAACTAGATCTAGAATGACCAGATGTACCCATGTGCAGCCAAAACCATTAGGCTTGCTTACGAGTAGCTAAAACTATCATACTTGCTTCTAGGGCAACAAACACAACCAAGCTTGCTCATAAACAATCAAAACCATTAAGCTTGCCTATGGGGTAGCCACCACAATCAAGCTTGCTTATGGAAAGCCAGAACCATCAGACCTACCCATGTGCAACTCAAACCACCAAGCTTGTCCATGAGTAATCTAAACCACCCAACTAATCCAAGGCCTTCCATCATCATCCATTCCCATACCAATTAACAATTATGAATTATTAATTAAATGTAATTTAATAATAACATGAGTATGAAATTCCATAGAACTATGTCAAGTCATATAAAACTCCAAACATTTATACAATTTAAAATTTTTAATGATTCAACACATTTGCAAAACAAATGACCAATAAAATTTTATTAACACATAGCCTATCAAACATGCACAGTCATACTATTTTCCATTCTGTTGAGTTATTCATGAAGCTAATTTCATATATGAATATAAAAGTGTTCTATTACAAGTCAATCCACATCATAAACCATTTAATACACAAAATGCGTACAAGCATGTCATGGAGACATTCACAGCAATAATTTATCATAAGAGAAATCTCGTACTAAAGTTGCATAAAATGAAGACAGCACACAGCATGAAGCATGTTACATGGCCATCATGCATTCACAAATAATGAAAACGGATTCTTACCCAATTTCCACAATAAATCTAGTCTCACTTTTCCTAACTTTGGTGACTGCCTACCATCCGTATCGCAATAGATATAGCTGAATTTTCAGTTTATAGGAACCATGACTCCCTTTTTCTAGTATTCTTGGCAAAATTTCTCCATCTGAAATCTCTACTTGAAGAAGTTCAACAGCTACAACATCATATGCATTCTTAATCAAACCTTTCCACTTCCACGCAAGCTTCTTCAAAACCAATTTCCCTTCTCCATGTCTGCTTCCACCTCATCAGATGAGGTTTGCACATCATCAAGAAGTGCATGACCTCTCTCCTCGGTTTGACTTGCCGCTGTTTCATCAGAAAATAGCATGTCTCCTAACAACAGTTGAACGCAACATGGAGCAGATCTTACAAAGAAATCAAATGCTCCCTAGTAACAAACTAAATAAAGATCTTCCCCCAACTAGTCTTCTTCATCGTACAATAGCTGCCACTGTCTAACAATAAAAAAAAAAAGGGTGAAAATATGTTTTTAACCCCTGAAGTTTGGGGTCCATTTCACTTTGGACCCTGAATTCCCTCCACCAGGTCGCTCCCAGTTGGACCGTGAATCCCCTCCGCTACGAAGTTGCCAGTCAGCTAGCGAGGAGCTCAACCAAACATCAAGTGTGGGCCAAGTTAGTCTGCTTGGTCTAATGACTAGGAGCATAAGAAGGGGGCATTTGGTAACCAAAATAAGGTTATCATGGTAATTTTAAATTACCAATGTTCTTTGTCTTAGAGTAACCTTATCCTTGATAATATAAAACCATCACATTTGGTATCTTATATTATAATGGTTAAAAATCCCTAGATATCCATGATTAAATTGCTTAGGATGCCATAAAAATCTAAGACCATAGTCCATTTAATACTAAAACTATTCTTGATATATTTTGCAACTATCATAAAATTTTTTATCATTATTTCATATTTTTATTAGTATAATATTTAGATTTAATTATAATATTATTTTTTAATATCATATATAATATAATATTATAATATCACATAATATTATAATTAAATTATTATATTATATTATAAATCTATTATATTATATTTTATAATATATATTTTTAATATTAAATTAAATTATATTAATATAAAAATAATGTTGAGCTTTTTTTATGAATAGAGGGATATTATGGTCCCAAAATCTCAAGTCAAAAATACTACCTAGAAATGATCTTGATACCTCATTTAAACATAGGTATCTGGTCACTAATTGAGAGCTAATTTTAGTAATAGGGGTGATATAAGAACACAGTCACATATATCATCAATTGCAACCAAATATGGTGCAGGCACCAGATTGAGACCGAGGTTTCAAGGTTCCTTATGGATCTCTGATTTATGAGAGTCCTTTTTCTTTATTCTTAGAGTCCTTGTCGAGTCAAGTTATGCTAGTTAGCCTGGTTCATTGTTGAAATCCAGGAGTTGGTCAAGTGTCAAGTGTTATTTTCTTTCATTGAGTCCTGTAATAAATCAAGCGAAGGTTCAGCTTGAAAACTCAAGAGAAGACCCAAGAGAAGACCCATCAACCATGCAATGACCCATATCTTGGACCACTTCAGGACACATGGCATCACCAGAGCAAAGCAAGGAGCTGGCCCACATCAATTTTGGAAGGAATCTAGGCGCCAACACCCTCCTTCCTCTTTTCTTCATGCCGCCCACCCTTATATGGAAGCTTTTGGGCGCTCATTGACTTCCACACTTATCATGTGGTCCCCTGGCAAGCATTTATGGAAGAAATTGGCTGCCCCTCTCTAATTGGAAGATCTTCATGCACCCCAGATGGAAGAAGGTTGCCGCCCAGTCAAAGATGGCAGGAGGAATCAAGGGGCGCCCACTCTTTCCCTCTCTCAAGTGGTCTCCCTCCTCTACAAGCTTGGAAATTGCAGCCACTCTCTTTTTTTGGCCATCCCAGATGAAGCATGCAGAGATCCCTATCTCCCCAAGAAGAATCACATGCCATACATTACAATCCATGTCAACTATGTACTTAAAATGAATGATTTAACTTGTATTGACATGAAGGGGTTATAAAAAGACCTTTCTCTTGTAAATTGAAAAAAACCATTAATGAGAAAATTCTGAAGTTCTTTTCCATTGCTGTGAAGTCTCTAGTACTCCGGGAAGGAGTGGGTGTGAAGCCCTTAGTGTTTCCTTTCATCTTCTCTAACCTCCCTCAAACCCAAACCCTAGCCGTCCCCCCCTCCAGAAACCCTAAAACAACCCTGCTGCCAACCACAGGCCCCCATCTCCTCTTGCTACACTTTACTGCCCACTGAACCTCCTCCTCACTGTTGCACGCCCTCCAGAGCAACCCGACCAGCGAGTCTTCGGTCCGGAGGTCCACCTTTCAGGGGTTCCAGCCGCTAGGATCAAATCAGCCCCAAAGGGCTTCTTTTCTCAAGTTCTACTCTCTTTGTTCTTTGTTTACTTCTCTCCACCATCTTAAGTTTGTGGTTTGTTGCTTGCTATTTTCTCAGGGATTCACGAGCCGAAGAGGAAGTCGTCTTTGCCCCTGAACCATATTTCGAAGATCCTCTTCGGTAGACAGCTTCTTCATCCAGGACTTTCAACCTGTCAGAGCGATCTTCCTGTTTCAATCTTCGAGTGATCACTGTTGGTATATGAAATCCTTTCTCTAATTCTCTTTCTCTGATTTAGTGAATGTTGAGAGCATGTCCTAACCGAGGGTTTCCTAACCTTCACTTTCCTGGCTTCGTTAATATTCTAACAGTTCTAGTTCCAGTGTATGCTTCCGCTTGTCTTGCATAGTATAGCTTAACTAGTTTTTGATCTTTCTAGGTAATTAGCCATCTCATAATATATATATATATATATATATATATATATATATATTATTTCATTGCATTCGTGTCTCATCCACGTCCTGCATCAAAATATGGTGATCTTATCATCTTCATCCCAATCACCGGTGATCCTAAATAGATCAACCCACATCAAACGCCCAAAATACAAAGTAGTAGCAAAGCTTCAAAACCTTTTTATTTTTATTTTATTTTTCTAAGAGAGACTCAAAGGCTCAAAACCTTCTAATTACCAGAGTGGTGGTACAAAACCATTCCAAGAGGTGAAGCAAGAGCAGAGGACTCCACCAAATCTCCTAGGAGTGGTGCTAAGAAGAAAGTGTGAGGATTGCTTGGGAGGAGGAAAAGGAGAACCAAGAAGGACAACAATGGCGGCAGACATGCAATAGTCGCCTGATTCACTCTTCAACCCATCGAACGATGAGCTGGTAATCTATTACCTACGGGCTAAGCTCCTCGGCCAAGACTTGCCTTCCAACGACGTCACCTTGAGGCTCTTCTGGCATCTGCTCATGGAATCCTCTTGTTTGCATGTTTCATCTGCTTTTGATGGTGCATGTTCTTAAGAGTTGAATTTATGGTTTATCTATTTTTCTTGTTCTTCATTTCATGCTCTATACACATACTTTGGTGTATTAGTTTTCTTGACGTTCAAAATAGAGATAAAACTAATTATAAAATATGGACTTGAGGAAGAACGAGATAAAAAGATTCATAGCAATGGAAACTAATGAGTAGGACAAGGGCATGAGTCCATAGCAGGTGTAGGTTTGAGTCTGCAATCAGATGAATAGTTGTTTTAAATATTGTGACTTCAATTAGTAAATGATAAATTGATTCAAGGTAAGCACTAATAATTTTATAAATATTAAGAAGAATGTTTGTAAGAGAAGTAATATTACATTATTGGACAAGCAATTGTTTTGCAAAAGAACATGTTTTTGAAACTCTTTCAATTTCTAAAGATGTCTTCTTCTGATATGAACAGGTTTCTATAAATATTCTTAATATTCAGCTCATATTTTAAGCCATTTGGCAATGATGTAATATTATATAGCCTATTATTTTATATTGACATTTTTGAAAATCCTCATGAAAAACTTCAACAAGTAAACAAAAAAGCTTTTATGTCAACCAAACTCTCTCATGAAATGTCCTGCTGATATATTTTTCTGAAAATATCATATATGAATTTTTTGGAATCTTATAACCAAACTCTCTCATGAAATGTCATGTTGATATCCTTCATTGAAAAAAGAAGTGGAATTTTTCTGACCGAGAGTTTCAGATATCAGTGGTTAGTTAGATGATAATTATATTGGTACAATCTTAGTGGCTAATAAGTTTGAGATTCTCACACTATATTAAAGTGTGACTTGAATTTTCCTTTCAAATATTAATCTAACCTTAAATCTTATTACATTTGGTGACACATTTATATCTAGAGGCATCAAACAGGCCAACTTGGCCCAACCTACTATAGAAACCAGTTCGACAAAGCTCCTATAGCACGACCGCCTGATTAAGGGATAAGATTCACCTATTTTTTAAAATATTATTTAAATAAAATAAAATATATATACGTCGACAAGTAGCTTGTTAGCGCGGTCATGCTGTTTCATTGCTATATTGCTTCATCCTCTTTTTCATCTTCTAACCATACCATTCAGAGAAAGTCTTCTATCCATTCAGAGAAAAGTCTGCTATTCATCTTCACCTTTTGAAAAAAAAAAGATGAATTGTTATTTCATATTACTATTTTGATTTTAAAATTAATTTTAAAAAACTAATGAAATAAATTAGATGTAATTATCTTTTTTAGGAGCTTGCTGTTGATGTAAGCTGTCACAATCATCATTACATCTCCAAAACGGTGATGGGTCGTACCATTTTCCATCTTTAATCTTCTATTCTAATCATTGTTATTCGAAGATGACTCTTCATCATCATTTTTCTAACCTTACATTATATCTTCTGTATCATACCAGTCCTTAAGAAAACCAACATCTCTACCGTATCGGATCTTAATTGGCACATCCTATTGTCAACTACCCATCCTCCTGTAGTAAAAGCAGATTCCAATATTACTATGGATACCAAAGGTGTTAGTAGATCATGAGTCATAGTGGCAAGCACATGATAATTATTTTCATGTGCTCGCCATGAGGCCAAAATATCCCAAATATCTCTTTCTTCCCAAATTAGATATTTACAAAATTATTATTTAATTAAAAAGTTAATTTATTAGATGATGGTGAAGTGATAGTTCTTGATTTCTATAGAATATCTATAATTGATCTCTAATACTACCCTTGTTGCTACTACTTCTTAAAGTCCATCTTGAAGTAGGATTTTTTACCTTTATTATATTTTTGATCATATATCATAATTTATGCTCAGCACTAATTTCAACTTTGCCATGAATTCTGCGTTCAAACTACTACATCTTTTCACCCACACAAACCAGGCCAGCTGGTCGTTCAGGCTAGTTTAGCCTATTGACATGTCAAATAGTAAATGAACAAAAAAGAAAAAAAAGGAAAAGCCTGCAATTTGCCGCCAGTAAATGAATAAAATGAAAAGATAAGTAAACAGCTTGCTTAGTCCAATTATTTTCTATATTTGGACTGTTTGGTTGCAGCTTTCATTCTGTTCATCTAATTGTTAGATTCATCTAAAGGTCAAGTTTCCACCCTATTTTCCAAACGTCCATAAATGTGGAAGAAAACTCGTCTAAGATTCTCATCCTTCTATTCCACCCCTCTCCCCTCCATATACCGCTTAACATTTTTTCTTGTTCACTCTGTCCAAGATGTTAATAGGTTAACCACATAGAGCTATTTAGAGTGAATAATCTCATGCAAATTTTTGGATAAATTGGTTAGCATCTAAAAATTTGAATGTTTGAAATGTAACAAATTATTCCCAAAATCTCATTTACACCCAATTTTAGGAATATAAGATAAACAAAAAAAGGAGTGTTAATCTTTGATTCTTAAAAATCTTCTTTTGAGAAATAAAGGATTACCATATGAATTTAACCCTTTTGCTCCAAATTAAATAGCCCCTAGGATGCTTGAAATAAAGCTGAATGGTTCTCCATCAAGCCACTCAAGGAATAATATTTCTTTTTCTTGAGTATAGAAGATTTGTTCCTTTGTTCCCTGCAAAGAATATTGCACTAATTAGTGGTCCAAATCTGCTCTTAGTGGTCCAAATCTGCTCCTAGCCAGATAAAAATTTTGACCTTACTTGAAATGTAGCAGAGCTTTAGCCATCGAATAAGAGTTCTAGCCCTTATCTTTATAGTACACTATATATTCATCTTCTATATAAGCACAAGTAGCTCTATCTTTTAAGGTGGCTCTGGCTCTAGTTTAGACTCAAGCCTTGGGGCCTTGGCCTTGAGGTGGCCCAGTAACTTAAGAAGTTATTATGAGAATTCAAGAGAGGATATTGTTAGATATAAGAGGGTCTAGAGATTTATGAGAGAGTTTTTGATGGGATAGCGACGCTTTATAATTTTAAAGTTTGGTAGGAGCAATTCTTGTAGTCTTTAGATTTTTTTTTTTTTAGTGAAATTCTCTACTCTTCTTTACCTACAGACGTAGTTCAGTAGGTCCAAGCACGTAAATCCTTATATATTTACTCTCTTATTTAGTTTTACTCTCTTTAGTTTATTAGTGGTCTTAGAAGCCTTTTTGTCACTTTTTTTATGAATACTTAAAGTGCCACCTTAGCCCCATGTAATTAAAAAAGGACAGAGACTTTCACTACGCCGTTCGCATATATAGAACTATATGAAAGTTTTGTTCTTCCTTTTAATCCAAACAACCCTATAGTTTTATTGTAAGAATTAGTTTTTTAAAAAATTTTAACAAACTTTATCCTTTGCTGGTAAGGATTAGAAGTGAATAGGAGTCGACTTCTAATTTTTATGGAATAAAAATTTTAATCTTTTTAAAATATGATTGATATATAAGCATATGCAACCTAGGATATTATTATCAGGATGAGAGAGAAAGTTAAGAGAATAAGTTAAGAATAATTTTTTATTATTATTTTTAATATATATTTTTTTCTCTCTTTTGAAGCTGGCGCTGGTGCGTTTGCACCGAGAAAACGTGCCGCTCTTGGAGCTTCCTCTAGATACGAAACATCTCTGGACCTGGTTGAAGATTACTTAAAAACCCATTACCACTCCAAGAAGCGTTATAGCTCGGACACCCAGAGAGAGAAAAGGAGAGAGAGCGAGAGAGAGAGAGAGAGAGAGATTTCAGAACCATAAAAAAAAAAAAAGAGGAGGAGAATGCAGCCCAAGGTTGTCTATTTTATCTTACGAAGATCTTTTATTGTTTCGTATTTTTTTTAATGGTTTGTTGGATTTTGCTTAAAGTTTTTGATTTCTTGGTGTTCTTGATTCCTTTTGTCATCATTTGTCTTCGTAAATGGTAGGATTTTTCTTGGGTCGTTGATTTCTTGACCTCGTTAAGTTTCTTTATTGGACTTCTGATAAACTCATGAGTTCTTTATGCAAGTTAAGCAAGTGTTCTTTTTCTGGAGATGTATTTCTACGAATAGAAATGAATCATTGTTCTCTAGATGCATTTGCTGATTAATTGCACACAGAAGTAGGAGTGTTTCTAAGCATGCAGTGCACCTCGGTAGTAACAGGATTCAGTTTTTGTTAAATAGTTGTTTCCGTGGGTTAATTGTTCCATATTTTCTTGGTTCTTCTTGTCATAATTCCTCCAATGGTGTCCTTCATCCCTTTTTGTAGATGGTATCTAGGGTTTTGTTTCAAAGTTCTGATTTCTAGAACTTGTTTAGTTTCTTTACTGAGTTTTGACAGATTGATGAGTTATTTTTTCTTTATTGAATTTTGACAGATTGATGAGTTATTTATGCATGTTAATGAGTTGCTCCTTTTCCTGAGAACGTAATTAACTGTCCATGTCCACATGGAACCGGTTGTTCTTCCATGTGGTTTTTGTGGGTTAATTGCTTGAATTCTTTTCTAGGTTCTTCTTGTTGTTATTCTAGTGATTTGGGTGTTTTTTTAATGTTTCATCCGGCTTTGTTAGCAGAACGCATGGATCACGATAATTACAACTTTTAATAGATCTGAAGGTTGTTTGCGTGTCCTTTTCTCCTGTGCAACTGGGTCTACTTTGATCAAAATGGGTCATTCCACCGTTTCTTTCTTTGGTCAATACCAATATTGATTTGAACACCAAAGTTGCTCTACATGTTCGTAGCATGCATCTCAATGGAAGCCATATCAATGGAAGGAGAAGGCCTCCTCTACTCAGGGGAGGGGATCAGGTACACACGAGCATCCACGTCTAACCTCCGTCAAAGCCCGGTCAATTTATATAGAGACTCGGTGGTGAATGGGAGCTATTTCCATCCTCCGTACCCTCCTGGATTGAGGTTTATGCCGACAGACGAAGAACTTATGGTATACTATTTCATCCCCTAAGTTCATAATAAAATAATTCCATGCAACATCTTCACGGATGTAGACTTATATTCGTACCATCCTCAAGAACTTACAGGTGATGTCTAATTCTTTTCTAAGTTCTTTTTTCTATTTAATTTTATTCTTAGTTCTCTTTTCTACTTACGAGTGATGTTTAATTCTTTTCTCAATTCTTTTTTTCTATTTATGGGTGATATTTAATCTTTTCTTATTTCAGCATTATCAGATGTATTATGGTTTACTTAAATTATGTTTTGTAATTTATGTTTTGTATCGCAAAAATAAATAAAGAATACCATCTAGAATGCTTTGTAAACTACCAACTTGTTGAAGATTATGTTGAAGTCAAGAAGATTATATTGAAGATTATATATTGATGGGGAAGTTGCTGACTTCTCCACCATTCCATCAAAAAAATAGTTTTGGCAATTTAGCATCACACATTTATTTTTGTTGGTTAAAAAAAAGCACTTCCTTCGACATGCTTCATTAAAAGATAGTTAAAAAGAAGACAAGAGTCTGGGGTGTTGCTCAATTTGTTTTCTTGATCAATAATTAAACCAAAACTTTTTAGGAAACATACGAAATCCATAATTTGTGACACAATAGCAGCTTTTTACTAACAATACGAGCTTGAGACTTAACTAATCGTTTTGTAGTATTGCCTCTAATGTTCCTAGGTAGATGATATAAAATAATAAACTAAACATGCCTATCTTCCAACATATTGCCATTATATTGTAAGATGTGAAATGCAAGCCTTTGTACCATAAGTTAGAATGAATGATTGGTTGGTTGTTGGGTGCAAAATTTTTCTTAAAAGTTGGTCATCGAACTGTGAAATTATTTGTTTGTGATTTTGTCATCAAATTGAATCCTATTTATCTACTTTTGCCAATTTAGATTATACGATGTGGTTTGCAGAGTAGTTTAAGTCAAATGTTCAGGTGTTTTTGCCAATTGAGATAGTATGATTTTGCTTAGAAGTGTAAGTCATATAGTATGATGTTGCAGAGAGGTTTGGGACACAGGTTGAAGATGCTTGGTATTATTTTACCTCTAGAAATTGCAAGTATGCCAATGGAGGTAGGCCTAATCGCTCAGCTGGATTGGATGGTGGAGTGCGTTACTGGAAGCCCACTGGGTCAGATCAACGAATTGCAAACCAAAACGGTTAAGAGATTGGATATAAAAAACCACTGGTTTATTATAATGGGAGGCAACGATCCAAGGAGAAGACATGTTGGATGATGCACGAATATACGATCATGGATTCCCGTAGACCTGCTAACCCTGCTGACAAAAACGCTATGTTGGTGAGCAGATTTATTTTATCAGTGCCTTTTGAAGCTTAGGAGAAGGAAAAGGAAGAAATAAAAATAAAAATAAATAAAAGAAAAGAAAACATGTTTTATTAAGTTGGTTTTATACTGGATGAACAATGTTGACCATGTTCAACATGGATCAGTTGATCTTGTTCCTATCTGCATGGAACATTCCTTCATTCTCAATGTTGGGGGGTTTTGGACGTCACCTTTCCCTTCTTGAGGCTCTTCTTGGGTTTGCTCATGGAAACTAGGTGCGTGTTTGTTTCGGTTGGCCTTCCAGGTTGCATGGTTCTAGATTTGAATACTTGAATATATGGTACTCTTTCTTCTACGTGAGATGGTTTTGGAGTTGAAATTATGGTTCTAGAGTTGAATTTATTGTTTCTTCTATGTGAGATTTTAATGATATCAATTTTTGCTGGGGCCAAGAAACTCGGCGTGCACGAAGCTACATGCAGCGCCCGGTGAACGGATCCTGCCCGCAAGGCGCCAACCATTGGTTGGGAACAATGATAGAGTTTGGATTCGGTTTGCCGGAAATACCCCTCTTCTGGCCTTGCCTCCAATTCCCCGCGTGCCCAAGCGCGTCCGTGCTACTCGGGGCGTTTTGGGAAGGAAAGGCAAAGCCAAACATGAGTCCTATTTTTTTACATCAACAAACAGGAAATATCTCAATAGAAAAAGACCTGATCACAATGCAGGAGTTGGGTTATGGAAGGCCTCCTCCGTTAAGAATATTAAGGATGCAAATAACTTGATAATTGGCCAAAAAAGAATGCTTGTTTACTACATAAATGATGGAACTCCAAAAGAAAGAAAGACAAATTGGCTTATGGCAGAGTTTTCTCATCCCATGCTCTCGGTGCCATTGTGCAGCATGAGAAGGTAAATTCTTTCTAGAACCAAGCATGATAATTTTTTTCTTTTAAAATTTTCTTCAAAATGGCAATTCACGTGACCTTATGTGTCTATGATAATATCTAAAACATTAGTTTGAATTATTTTCTTAGAAGAATTTAATGTGCATACATGCGACCAAAAGTCAGAAACTAATTACCTTTTAATGTAATTTGATTCTCAAACTATTTCAAGTCCATCAACTTTCCTTGCCCCTAACAAGCTACTCGGAGTTATTATAATAATATATTTTCTAGCTAAAGTAGTAAAACTTTTTTGTTATTATTACTTTTTTATTTTTTGAGAAAATTCTAAAGACCGGATGAAGGTTATATTTGTTTGGTGTCGTAAATGAAGGTCACGTTTGTTTAGTATCACAAAAAAATTCACTAAGTTCATTACATAAATAAATTTTGTTGGGCTTTGCTCAATTTTTCCTTTAAAAAAAAAAATTCTAAGAAAAAATTTGTAAGATCAAATCCACTCAAGACAACGACACAACTTTTTAACAACTTTTTTAACTTTTCAAATGTCTCTGCTAACTTTCTATAGAGGTAAAACTTACTAATAAATTTCTTTTGTTTATGGCAATTTTCATATTTTCTTAACAATTAAAAGTCAAGAATGAATAACAATTTTATGAATTTTAACTCTAATTAGGCACTTAAAAAAATACAAGCAACCACTTCTCAAGGGATGTTTGAAATATAAATTAAGAAGTGATTTTTCAAAGAAAATTATATGGCTACGCCATAGTCATTGTAGCATGTAGAACTATCTTGACTTTCAAATGAGGTTTTATTTATACTTTTTGAGAAGTAATATAAACTAATATGAATCATATAAATGATCATATCAAGCATCTCATATATATATATATATATATATTACATCATAAATTACTTTCCTAACTCGTCTCTATTGGCAGCTTGATTTGTGGGTGCTCTGCAAAATTTACTTGCATAGTAGAGAAAAGAATCCCAATGGTGGTGGAGATATAAATGAAAACCAAGCAATTGGATTTACAACTCATTCTGTAGTTTACGAAGATACCACGGGTCCAATAGAAATTGTTGGCTTGCAGCAAGGTATAGATGGAAAGGAGATGAATGGAGAGGACTGGATGCCAACTATCCCACTTGGATTTCGATTCATGCCAACAGACGTCGAATTATTGGTATACTATCTCATGCCTAAGTTGATGGGACAACCTTTACCTTGTCAAAAAGTATGTGAAGCAGAAGTTTACAAACACCATCCTCAAAATCTTCTTGGTATGTGAGAAGAAAATTTTATTTTTAAAAATAGTATTTTATTTCTATTTATTGATTTTTTAAAATTAAATCATGTTAGTCCCATATTATAATTCTAGGTGCAAGAATTTATTTCTTTTATATTCTTTAGGAAAAAAATATTTATTGGATCATATTTATGAATGGCTTGATCCATAAGGACTTAATACCTAACAAAATCGTGCATTTTCTCATATATTTAATCTTCTATATAGTTTTTATGTTGTACAATATATAATTTATTATCTAAAATCCTTGAATCATTTTCTAGAAAACCTCTGATGATTGTAGATGAATTATATGCTTTTCTTATGAGCTAGTTGGTTCTTTGAGCTTTTGTTTTAAATTGTTTATCGGTGTATCCAATTTGAACTCTCAAATCCGACAACAAAGTTTGGAAACAAAACTTTAAATTACAGCTTTCTTGAAAAAACTGATAAAATACTGCAACGTTTGCATTGACTACAGTTTTTGTTATAGACTCATGGAATTTTGATAATTCACCGCTAAGCTTGTAGTTCAATCTTATGTGGTCCATATTTTTTTTTCTAGCAAATTGGGTAAGCTTGTAAATTCCATTTAACTATATATGACATCAAGATCAGGCCATATTAATTAGTTTGAAAGGTATGCCAATAGTTGTAGCTTGTAGGGTACCATTGTAGGTTTTTATTTACATTTATGTTGATATTGAATTCCAACCTACTTATTACTTACCATCATTATCTATTTTGCTCACATAAGCTTTGATGTTATTGCTGTTATTAACATCACTGTTCTTACTCTTTCCACTACTGTTGTTGTTACCACTAAAACTATTATTGCTATAATATTGAAAATTCTTGAATCAATATAAGTGTTATGAGAAACTTATAAGCTTAAATCTTTGTAGGAACTAATCGCGAAGCCTATTTTTTTACATCGAGAAAGAGAAAATACCCTAATGGAACAAGGCCAAATCTCAATGCAGGTGATGGATGTTGGAAGGCCTCATCAGGTAATAAGGATATTAAGAGCCTAAATAACTCGGTGATTGGCCGTAAAAGAATCCTTGCCTATCATATAAATGATGGAACTATAAAGGGAAGAAAAACAAACTCGTTGATGGTAGAGTATACTATTCCATGCTCCCAATTGCCGTTGCAAGATGAGAAGGTATATTTTTTATGAAGTCTAAGCATGAATTTTTTTTTCTTTTCTAGAAATTTCTAAGCAATTACTTGAGTTGATTTGTCTTAGATGGTATTTGAAGCATTACTTTGCATTACTTTCTTAAAAGAATTTAACATGTGCACACGTAACCAAAACTAAGCTATCTCATTCCATCCCAATGTAAGAAAAAGGGAAAAGAGAAAACCAATCACCCTTTAGTGCAAGTTGATTCTCAAATTATTTTAAGCCCATCGACTTTCTTTGCATCTATAAAAGTCCTTTGCTATTGTAATAATATATTTTCCAATGAAAGTAGTAAAGCTTCATTTTTTATAGTTACATTTTTTGGAAAAATTATAAGGATTGGATAAAGGTTGCATTTGTTTGAAACTTGAAGAAATTTTTACTTCAAGTTCATTGCCCAAATGAAGTTTGTTGGACTTTGCCCAATATTTTCTTTAAAAGAAAAGTCTGAGGAAAAAAATTAGATTGATCGACCAAATCATTTAGGGTAATGACACAATCACTAACTTTTAACAACTTTTTTATTCTATCTTAGGTAACTTCTTTGAGAGGTAAAACTTGCTAATTAATTTCCTTATGCGTGACATTTTTCATATTTTCTTGATAAATAGATGTCATAAAGAAATGCAAATATTTAAGTTAGGCACTTGGATATAAAAACAAGTACCGCTCAAGGGATGTCCAAAATATATTCTTGTTTTTTTAGTAAGAAAAACTATATTTGAAAGATTTTTTTAGAGAAAGGAGTGATTTTTTGAAGGAAATCATATTGCTACGTCACTAGTGATGTCATATGGAATCACCTTGATCCCTAAATGGGTTTTCGTTGGTACCATTTCATAAAAATCAAGCAACGCAACCCATGAATCATCCAAATAGTTGCATCTTACATCTCATGGATATAGATCATGTCATAAATTAATTCTCCTAACTTTATTTTGGCAGCTTGACACCTGGGTTATCTGCAAAGTATACTTCAACAATAGAGAAAAGAGTACCAATGATGGTGGAGACACATCAAACGACCAAGCCATCGAATCATCATCTCATTCGGCGGTTCTTGAAGTTGCCAAGTATCCAATAGAAATTGATAGTTTACAGCGATACACGACCACTGGAATGCGAGTTCAAGAGCTACCTGACTATTCGAATAATGCAAATAAACAAACCTGTGCACCATATGCTCCATTGTGTGCTAGGAGACATGTTTTCATCTACGGTGATGCCCAACAATATGCAATTGCAATCGATAGATCGCACAACACAATGCGGTCCTTCATATCTTAGTGAAGGCACCTTAGATTGTCAGCCTCAACTCACCTTACACCATCCACCACCACTACTCACAGGATCTCTTAATGATGAACCTTCAACCTCCCATACCAATCTTACGGTTCCAATGCCAACCCCTCCGCTAGACTACTCTACTACTATGCCTAGGCTTTCCAATCCTACCCTGTCAGAAGTTCTTGAATCCATCGAACATGATCCTATCACCGACAATTTTTATTCCATTGATGAAGAATTAAAGGAAGTTTTAGGAGACTCGTGGGTTGAAGAAATCTAATTTGAGAATTAATATTTTTTGTATAGGTGTGTGGTAGGACTTAAACAATTTTTCGACTTTCTTGTCAACTCAAATCCTAATATTTCATTTTACTAGTTTGTTTCTATAGTTTGGTTTGCCTTTAACTACCTTGTTCCTTAGACTTTTTGGTAAACTGAGTTTGTAAAACTCGATGTGCATTGATTTTTAAACATCAAACTTGAAACATTTGTTTTATTAATTGGTAGATATAAGTTTAGTTTCTTTTGTATCTCTTATTGTTTGTTTGCTTGGATTGTTTGTTATGATCTCTTACAACAATGATGCTCTAAGTTGGTTTTGTTCTTATTGTCCCCCTAAAAACTTCACATTGTAGGTATCCCTTGAGTAATTGTATCTAAGCTAAAACATAGACAATCACCTAAAAACCGAAACAAGTAATATATAAAATTTTGACATAAAAAAAGAAATTTTAGAAATTAATGGAATACCATATTATGAGTTGCTATCATTCATACAAATGACTACCTATTGCTTGTATTCACGAGAAGCAACAACGTGGAGCAAAAATAGTACAATTCTTCTAACATGTTTGAATATGAATGTATGACAACAGAGACACAGTGTTGTTTGAGGTGATTTTAGTCACCATACTAAATCGTCAACAAGCCATGATGATTGATGTATTATTTATAGAATGGGTTGACTTGGGCTCTAACCTAAAAATTTTGATATTTGGATAACGACAAAGTGCCAATTAGGGTATGCAGTCTGGATATTGAGTTTAATCCAACACCGTAATTTAGTCATTTGGCTCACTTAGTTGCACATTAGGTCAAAATCCTCATAATTAGATCAAAACCAATATTCAAGCTTGATCAGCATCCCCAGCTGATACCAATTAGCTCAATTTCAGGTGTTGAGCTCGATCAGTAGACTCGATTACTAATGGTTGGGTCAAATGCAACATCTTGGCTCCATCATTTGGCTAGATTCTCAATCTTCAATTAACTGGATTCAGTTTAAGGCATTTAGCCTAATTTCCTAAACCAGGCCCAATTCAATTTAAATAGATTTTAGCGCAGTTAAGGCCATGACATGTGATCAAAAGAAAATAAAGAGATAGTTATGACATCAAAATTGAGATGGTTGAGCATAAGCTCAAATCCTATGCCCAACAAATTATTTTTAATTAATCATCAAAAAAATCTAAATTTAAAATCATCTTAAAATCTAAAACTTAAAATTCAAAAAAACCTAAAATTCAAAATCCAAAATCATCTAAAAATTCAAAATTCAAAAGATCATTCAAAAATCTAAAATTCAAAATTCAAAACTCAAAAGATCATTCAAAAATCTAAAATTCAAAATTCAAAATCACTTAAAATTTAGAATTCAAATCATGGGCAATTAAAACCACCCGACCTACCTAGGGGTAACAAGTACAACTAAGCTTGCCCTTGAATGATTAGAACCAGCAGGCCAACTCTTGTACAACCAAAACCATCAAGCTTATCTGATGACTAGCCAAAATCATCAAGCCTCCCTTTAGGGTAGGCATCACAACCAAACCTGCCCTTGAACATCCAAAACTAATAGGCCTACCCATGAGTAGCCAAAACCATCATGCCTATATATGGGACAGCTAGGGCAATCAAACCTATATATGAACAACTAGATCTAGAATGACCAGATGTACCCATGTGCAGCCAAAACCATTAGGCTTGCTTACGAGTAGCTAAAACTATCATACTTGCTTATAGAGCAACATACACAACCAAGCTTGCTCATAAACAATCAAAACCATCAAGCTTGCCTATGGGGTAGCCACCACAATCAAGCTTGCTTATGGAAAGCCGTAACCATCGTACCTACCCATGTGCAACTCAAACTACCAAGCCTGTCCATGAGTAATCTAAACCACCCAACTAATCCAAGGCCTTCCATCATCATCCATTCCCATACCAATTAACAATTATGAATTATTAATTAAATGTAATTTAATAATAACATGAGTATGAAATTCCATAGAATTACATCAAGTCATATAAAACTCCAAACATATATACAATTTAAAATTTTTAATGATTCAACACATTTGCAAAACAAATGACCAATAAAATTTTATTAACACATAGCCTATCAAACATGCACGGTCATACTATTTTCCATTCTGTTGAGTTATTCATGAAGCTAATTTCATATATGAATATAAAAGTGTTCTATTGCAAGTCAATCCACATCATAAACCATTTAATACACAAAATGCCTACAAGCAGGTCATGGAGACATTCACAGCAAGAATTTATCATAAGAGAATTCTCGTACTAAAGTTGCATAAAATGAAGACAGCACACAGCATGAAGCATGTTACATGGCCATCATGCATTCACAAATAATGAAAACGGATTCTTACCCAATTTCCATAATAAATCTAGTCTCACTTTTCCTAACTTTGGTGACTGCCTACCATCCGTATCACAATAGATATAGCTGAATTTTCAGTTTGTAGGAACCATGACTCCCTTTTTCTAGTATTCTTGGCAAAATTTCTCCATCTGAAATCTCTACTTGAAGAAGTCCAACAGCTACAACATCATATGCAATCTTAATCAAACCTTTTCCACTTCCACGCAAGCTTCTTCAAAATCAATTTCCCTTCTCCATGTCTGCTTCCACCTCATCAGATGAGGTTTGCACATCATCAAGAGGTGCATGACCTCTCTCCTCAGTTTGTCTTACTGCTGTTTCAACAGAAATTAGCATGTCTCCTAACAACAGCTGAACGCAACATGGAGCAGATCTTATAAAGAAATCAAATGCTCCCTAGTAACAAACTAAATAAAGATCTTCCCCCAACCAGTCTTCTTCATCGTACAATAGCTGCCACTGTCTAAAAATAAAAAAAAAGTGTGAAACTATGTTTTTAACCCCTGAAGTTTGGGGTCCGTTTCACTTTGGACCCTGAATTCCCTCCATCAGGTCGCTCCCAGTTGGACCGTGAATCCCCTCCGCTACGAAGTTGCCAGTCAGCTAGCGAGGAGCTCAACCAAACATCAAGTGTTGGCCAAGTTAGTCTGCTCGGTCTGATGACTAGGAGCACAAGAAGGGGGCATTTGGTAACCAAAATAAGGTTGTCATGGTAATTTTAAATTACCAATGTTCTTTGTCTTAGGGTGACCTTATCCTTGATAATATAAAACCATCACATTTGGTATATTATATTATAATGGTTAAAAATCCCTAGATATCCATGATTAAATTACTTAGGATGCCATAAAAATCTAAGACCATAGTCCATTTAATACTAAAACTATTCTTGATATATTTTGCAACTATCATAATAATTTTTATCATTATTTCATATTTTTATTAGTATAATATTTAGATTTAATTATAATATTATTTTTTAAAATCATATTACAATATAATATTATAATATCACATAATATTATAATTAAATTATTATATTATGTTATAAATCTATTATATTATATTTTATAATATATTATTTTAATATTAAATTAAATTATATTAATATAAAAATAATGTTAAGCTTTTTTTATGAATAGAGGGATATTATGGTCCAAAATCTTAAGTCAAGAATACTGCTTAGAAATGATCTTGATACCTCATTTAAACATAGGTATATGATCATTAATTCAAAGGTGATATAAGAAACAATCACATATATCATCAATTGCAACCAAATACGATGATCTTATCATCTTCATCCCAATCACCGATGATTCTAAATAGATCAACCCACATCAAATGCCCAAAATACAAAGGAGTAGCAAAGCTTCAAAACCTTTTTATTTTTATTTTATTTTTTTAAGAGAGACTCAAAGGCTCAAAGCCTTCTAATTACCAGAGTCATGGTACAAAACCCTTCCAAGAGGTAAAGCGAGAGTGGAGGACTCCACCAAATCTCCTAGGAGTGGTGCCAAGAAGAAAGCATGAGGATTGCTTGGGAGGAGGAAAAGGAGAACCAAGAAGGACAACAATGGCGGCAGACGTGCAGTAGTTGCCTGATTCACTCTTCAACCCGTCGGACGATGAGCTGGTAATCTATTACCTACGGGCTAAGCTCCTCGGCCAAGACTTGCCTTCCAACGACCTCTGGCATCCGCTCATGGAATCCTCTTTTTTGCATGTTTCATCTGCTTTTGATGGTGCATGTTCTTAAGAGTTGAATTTATGGTTTATCTATTTTTCTTGTTCTTCATTTCATGCTCTATACACATACTTTGGTGTATTAGTTTTCTTGATGCTCAAAATAGAGATAAAACTAATTGTAAAATATGGACTTGAGGAAGAACGAGATAAAAAGATTCATAGCAATGGAAACTAATGAGTAGGACAAGGGCGTGAGTCCATAGCAGGTGTAGGTTTGAGTCTGCAATCAGATGAATAGTTGTTTTAAATATTGTGACTTCAATTAGTAAATGATAAATTGATTCAAGGTAAGCACTAATAATTTTATAAATATTAAGAAGAATGTTTGTAAGAGAAGTAATATTACATTATTGGACAAGCAATTGTTTTGCAAAAGAACATGTTTTTGAAACTCTTTCAATTTCTAAAGATGTCTTCTTCTGATATGAACAGGTTTCTATAAATATTCTTAATATTCAGCTCATATTTTAATTCATTTGGCAATGACGTAATATTATATAGCCTATTATTTTATATTGACATTTTTGAAAATCCTCATGAAAAACTTCAACAAGTAAACAAAAAAGCTTTTATGTCAACCAAACTCTCTCATGAAATGTCCTGCTGATATATTTTTCTAAAAATATCATATATGAATTTTTTGGAATCTTGTAACCAAACTCTCTCATGAAATGTCATGTTGATATCCTTCATTGAAAAAAGAAGTGGAATTTTTCTGACCGAGAGTTTCAGATATCAGTGGTTAGTTAGATGATAATTATATTGGTACAATCTTAGTGGCTAATAAGTTTGAGATTCTCACACTATATTAAAGTGTGACTTGAATTTTCCTTTCAAATATTAATCTTGTAATATCCCAAACTTGGAAGACTTGTAATTTCATTTTAAGCATATTTTTTTTGTTAGTTTAGCCTTCTAGTGTGAATGATTGAGTGGGAATCTTAAGAAAATGTGAAGGCTGAAATTTTGGAGGTTGTTTTGAATTTTCTCCCATGATCCTTTCAAAATGTTGATAAAGTCATTTATTTGGGCTTTTAATCAAAGTTTTTGTGATGATTTCAATGTTTTCTGATTATTTTTGATCCTTGGGAGAAGTTAGAATGAAGATTTGGAAGTTTGAAATGCATTAGAATGGCTTTTGAAAAGGTTTTATGATGTTTGTAACTCATTTATCAGCTAATTGGGATGATGGCTTTCTTTCTCAAATTTTAAGGTCTTTTCATTATAAAAATTTCTTTTTTTATGCTTTTTAGGATTTATATTTTATTTTTAAATTTTTGTAATATTTATTTAATTCTTTATTGTTTAGATTTTTGGATATTTTACTGGGTCGAGTAATCTTTTCTTGTCAATTTTTTTAGTTTATAATTTCTATGGGTGGGAGCCATGGTCACAAAAGCAAGTACTACTTCAGCCCAGCTCATTTTTATTCTTTGGTTTTAGTTCAGATACGAACCGGGGTGAGGAGAGAGAGAGGAGAGAGTTTTTTATAATTTACCGTAAAGCTTGCGCTTTGATCTCATAGTTTGTTCGTATACGTTTTTCTTAATAAACTAGGACCATATATATTTGTAACTCTAAGCTTATGAATTTTGGTAGTCCGTCTAATGTCAGTTCCTGGTCATATTAATTAAAAACATACAGCGGTGCCAGTGTACCGAAGTTTTTTATTTTCCTTTATTACAAGTATGTCCTGTAGTTTGATATTATCATCATGAAAAAGGCATCATGAGAAGCTTATGAGCTTCAATCTTTGCAGGAACCAACCATGAGTCCTATTTTTTTACATCAACAAATAGGAAATATCTCAATGGAAAAAGACCAGATCGCAATGCAGGAGTTGGGTTATGGAGGGCCTCCTCTGTTAAGAATATTAAGGATGCAAATAACTTGATAATTGGCCAAAAAAGAATGCTTGTTTACTACATAAATGATGGAACTCCAAAAGGAAGAAAGACAAATTGGCTTATGGCAGAGTTTCTCATCCCATGCTCCAAATTGCCATTGCAGCACGAGAAGGTAAATTCTTTCTAGAATCAAGCATGATAATTTTTTCTTTTTTTTTTCTTTAAAATTTTTTTGAATGGCAATTACCTGACCTTATGTGTCTATGATAATATTTAAAACATTAGTTTGAATTATTTTCTTAGAAGAATTTAATGTGCATACATGCGGCCAAAGTCTGAAAACTAATTACCTTTTAATGTAATTTGATTCTCAAACTATTTCAAGTCCATCAACTTTCCTTACCCCTAACAAGCTACTCAGTTATTATAATAATATATTTTCTAGCTAAAGTAGTAAAACTTTTTTGTTATTATTACTTTTTATTTTTTGAGAAAAATTCTAAAGACCAGATGAAGGTTATGTTTGTTTGGTATCAGAAATGAAGGTCACGTTTGTTTAGTATCACAAAAAAATTCTACTTTAAGTTCATTACATAAATAAATTTTGTTGGGCTTTGCTCAATTTTTCCTTTAAAAAAAAAAAATCTAAGAAAAAATTTGTCAGCCGATCAAATCCACCAGGACAACGACAAACTTTTAACAACTTTTTTAATTCAATGTCTCTGCTAACTTTCTATAGAGGTAAAACTTACTAATAAATTTCTTTTGTTTATGGCAATTTTCATATTTTCTTAACAATTAAAATTCAAGAATGAATAAAAATTTTATGAATTTTAGCTCTAATTAGTCACTTAAAAAAATAAAAGCAGCCACTACTCAAGGGATGTTTGAAATATATATTCATTTTTGTTGGCAAGAAAAAGTTTTTGAAAGATTTACTTTAAATTAAGAAGTGATTTTTCAAAGAAAATTATATGGCTAAGCCATAGTCGTGGTAGCATGTAGAACTATCTTGACTTTCAAATGAGGTTTTATTTATACTTTTTGAGAAGTAATATAAACTAATATGAATCATATAAATGATCATATCAAGCATCTCATATATATATATATATCACATCATAAATTACTTTTCCTAACTCGTCTCTGTTGGCAGCTTGATTTGTGGGTGCTCTGCAAAATTTACTTGCACAGTAGAGAAAAGAATACCAATGGTGGTGGAGATATAAATGAAAACCAAGCAATTGGATTATTAACTCATTCTGTAGTTTACGAAGATACCATGGGTCCAATAGAAATTGTTGGCTTGCAGCAAGGTATAGATGGAAAGGAGATGAATGGAGAGGACTGGATGCCAACTATCCCACTTGGATTTCGATTCATGCCAACAGACATCGAATTATTGGTATACTATCTCATGCCTAAGTTGATGGGACAACCTTTACCTTGTCAAAAAGTATGTGAAGCAAAAGTTTACAAACACCATCCTCAAAATCTTCTTGGTATGTGAGAAAAAAATTTTATTTTTAAAAATAATATTTTAAAAATTTTAGAACCAGCAGGCCAACTCTTGTACAACCAAAACCATCAAGCTTATCTGATGACTAGCCAAAATCATCAAGCCTCCCTTTAGGGTAGGCATCACAACCAAACCTGCCCTTAAACATCCAAAACTAATAGGCCTACCCATGAGTAGCCAAAACCATCACGCCTATATATGGGACAGCTAGGGAATCAAACCTATATATGAACAACTAGATCTAGAATGACCAGATGTACCCATGTGCAGCCAAAACCATTAGGCTTGCTTACGAGTAGCTAAAACTATCATACTTGCTTCTAGGGCAACAAACACAACCAAGCTTGCTCATAAACAATCAAAACCATTAAGCTTGCCTATGGGGTAGCCACCACAATCAAGCTTGCTTATGGAAAGCCAGAACCATCAGACCTACCCATGTGCAACTCAAACCACCAAGCTCATCCTTGAGTAATCTAAACCACCCAACTAATCCAAGGCCTTCCATCATCATCCATTCCCATACCAATTAACAATTATGAATTATTAATTAAATGTAATTTAATAATAACATGAGTATGAAATTCCATAGAACTATGTCAAGCCATATAAAACTCCAAACATTTATACAATTTAAAATTTTTAATGATTCAACACATTTGCAAAACAAATGACCAATAAAATTTTATTAACACAGCCTATCAAACATGCACAGTCATACTATTTTCCATTCTGTTGAGTTATTCATGAAGCTAATTTCATATATGAATATAAAAGTGTTCTATTACAAGTCAATCCACATCATAAACCATTTAATACACAAAATGCGTACAAGCATGTCATGGAGACATTCACAGCAAGAATTTATCATAAGAGAAATCTCGTACTAAAGTTGCATAAAATGAAGACAGCACACAGCATGAAGCATGTTACATGGCCATCATGCATTCACAAATAATGAAAACGGATTCTTACCCAATTTCCACAATAAATCTAGTCTCACTTTTCCTAACTTTGGTGACTGCCTACCATCCATATCGCAATAGATATGGCTGAATTTTCAGTTTATAGGAACCATGACTCCCTTTTTCTAGTATTCTTGGCAAAATTTCTCCATCTGAAATCTCTACTTGAAGAAGTTCAACAGCTACAACATCATATGCAATCTTAATCAAACCTTTCCACTTCCACGCAAGCTTCTTCAAAACCAATTTCCCTTCTCCATGTCTGCTTCCACCTCATCATATGAGGTTTGCACATCATCAAGAAGTGCATGACCTCTCTCCTCAGTTTGTCTTGCCGCTGTTTCAACAGAAATTAGCATGTCTCCTAACAACAGCTGAACACAACATGGAGCAGATCTTACAAAGAAATCAAATGCTCCCTAGTAACAAACTAAATAAAGATCTTCCCCCAACTAGTTTTTAACAATAGCTGCCACTGTCTAACAATAAAAAAAAAAAGGGTGAAACTATGTTTTTAACCCCTGAAGTTTGGGGTCCATTTCACTTTGGACCCTGAATTCCCTCCACCAGGTCGCTGCCAGTTGGACCGTGAATCCCCTCCGCTACGAAGTTGCCAGTCAGCTAGCGAGGAGCTCAACCAAACATCAAGTGTGGGCCAAGTTAGTCTACTCCGTCTGATGACTACAAGCACAAGAAGGGGGCATTTGGTAACCAAAATACGGTTGTCATGGTAATTTTAAATTACCAATGTTCTTTGTCATAGAGTAACCTTATCCTTGATAATATAAAACCACCATATTTGGTATATTATATTATAATGGTTAAAAATCCCTAGATATCCATGATTAAATTGCTTAGGATGCCATAAAAATCTAAGACCATAGACCATTTAATACTAAAACTATTCTTGATATATTTTGCAACTATCATAATAATTTTTATCATTATTTCATATTTTTATTAGTATAATATTTAGATTTAATTATAATATTATTTTTCATATTATAATATAATATTATAATATCACATAATATTATAATTAAATTATTATATTATATTATATTATATATTATAGTATTTTTAATATTAAATTATATTATATTAATATAAAAATAATGTTGAGCTTTTTTTTATGAATAGAGGGATATTATGGTCCCAAAATCTCAAGTCAAAAATACTACCTAGAAATGATCTTGATACCTCATTTAAACATAGGTATCTGGTCACTAATTGAGAGGTAATTTTAGTAATAGGGGTGATATAAGAACACAGTCACATATATCATCAATTGCAACCAAATATGGTGCAGGCACTAGATTGAGATAGAGGTTTTAGGGTTCCTTATGGATCTCTGATTTATGAGAGTCCTTTTTCTTTATTCTTAGAGTCCTTGTCGAGTCCAGTTGTGCTAGTTAGCCTGGTTCATTGTTGGAATCCAGGAGTTGGTCAAGTGTCAAGTATTATTTTCTTTCATTGAGTCTTGTAATAAATCAAGCGAAGGTTCAGCTTGAAGACCCAAGAGAAGACCCATCAATCATGCAATGACCCATGTCTTGGACTACTCCAGGACATATGGCATCACCAGAGCAAAGCAAGGAGCCGGCCCACATCAATTTAGGAAGGAATCTAGGTGCCAACACCCTCCTTCCTCTTTTCTTCATGCCGTCGACCCTTATATGGAAGCTTTTGGGTACCCATTGACTTTCACACTTATCATGTGGTCCCCTGGCAATCATTTATGGAAGAAATTGGCTGCCCCTCTCTAATTGGAAGATCTTCATGCGCCCCAGATGGAAGAAGGTTGCCGCCCAGTCAAAGATGGCAGGAGGAATCAAGGGGCGCCCACTCTTTCCCTCTCTCAAGTGGTCTCCCTCCTCTACAAGCTTGAAAATTGCAGCCACTCTCTTTTTTTGGCCATCTCAGATGAAGCATGCAGAGATCCCTATCTCTCCAAGAAGAATCACATGCCATACATTACAATCCATGTCAACTATGTACTTAAAATGAATGATTTAACTTGTATTGACATGAAGGGGCTATAAAAAGACCTTTCTCTTGTAAATTGAAAAAAATCATTAATGAGAAAATTCTGAAGTTCTTTTCCATTGCTGTGAAGGCTCTAAATACTCCGGGAAGGAGTGGGTGTGAAGCCCTTAGTGTTTCCTTTCATCTTCTCTAACCTCCCTCAAACCCAAACCCTAGTCGTCCCCCCCTCTAGAAACCCTAAAACAACCCTGCCGCCAACCACAGGCCCCCATCTCCTCTTGCTACACTTTACTACCCACTGAACCTCCTCCTCGCTGTTGCACACCCTCCAAAGCAACCCGACCAGCGAGTCTTCGATCCGAAAGTTCACCTTTCAGGGGTTTTAGTCGTCGGGATCAAATCAGCCCCAAAAGGCTTCTTTTCTCAAGTTCTACTCTCTTTGTTCTTTGTTTACTTCTCTCCACCATCTTAAGTTTGTAGTTTGTTGCTTGCTATTTTCTCAGGGATTCACGAGCCGAAGAGAAAGTCGTCTTTGCTCCTAAACCATATTTTAAAGATCCTCTCCGGTAGACAGCTTCTTCATCCAGGACTTTCAGCCTGTCAAAGCGATCTTCCTATTTCAATTTTCGAGTGATCACTGTTGGTATATGAAATCCTTTCTCTAATTCTCTTTCTCTGATATAGTGAATGTTGAGAGCATGTCCTAATCAAGGGTTTCCTAACCTTCACTTTCCTAGCTTCGTTAATATTCTAACAGTTCTAGTTCCAGTGTATGCTTCCGCCTGTCTTGCATAGTATAGCTTAACTAGTTTTTGATCTTTCTAGGTAATTAGCCATCTCATAATATATATATATATATATATATATATATTATTTCATTGCATTCGTGTCTCATCCACGTCCTGCATCAAAATATGGTGATCTTATCATCTTCATCCCAATCACTGGTGATCCTAAATAGATCAACCCACATCAAACGCCCAAAATACAAAGTAGCAGCAAAGCTTCAAAACCTTTTTATTTTTATTTTATTTTTCTAAGAGAGACTCAAAGGCTCAAAACCTTCTAATTACCAGAGTGGTGGTACAAAACCATTCCAAGAGGTGAAGCAAGAGCGGAGGACTCCACCAAATCTCCTAGGAGTGGTGCCACGAAGAAAGTGTGAGGATTGCTTGGGAGGAGGAAAAGGAGAACCAAGAAGGACAATAATGGCGGTAGACGTGCAGCAGTCGCCCGAATCACTCTTCAACCCATCGAACGACGAGCTGGTAATCTATTACCTACGGGCTAAGCTCCTCAGCCAAGACTTGCCTTCCAACGACATCACCTTGAGGCTCTTCTGGCATCCGCTCATGGAATCCTCTTGTTTGCATGTTTCATCTGCTTTTGATGGTGCATGTTCTTAAGAGTTGAATTTATGGTTTATCTATTTTTCTTGTTCTTCATTTCATGCTCTATACACATACTTTGGTGTATTAGTTTTCTTGACGTTCAAAATAGAGATAAAACTAATTATAAAATATGGACTTGAGGAAGAACGAGATAAAAAGATTCATAGCAATGGAAACTAATGAGTAGGACAAGGGCATGAGTCCATAGTAGGTGTAGGTTTGAGTCTGCAATCAGATGAATAGTTGTTTTAAATATTGTGACTTCAATTAGTAAATGATAAATTGATTCAAGGTAAGCACTAATAATTTTATAAATATTAAGAAGAATGTTTGTAAGAGAAGTAATATTACATTATTGGACAAGCAATTGTTTTGCAAAAGAACATGTTTTTGAAACTCTTTCAATTTCTAAAGATGTCTTCTTCTGATATGAACAGGTTTCTATAAATATTCTTAATATTCAGCTCATATTTTAAGCCATTTGGCAATGATGTAATATTATATAGCCTATTATTTTATATTGACATTTTTGAAAATCCTCATGAAAAACTTCAACAAGTAAACAAAAAAGCTTTTATTTCAACCAAACTCTCTCATGAAATGTCCTGCTGATATATTTTTCTGAAAATATCATATATGAATTTTTTGGAATCTTATAACCAAACTCTCTCATGAAATGTCATGTTGATATCCTTCATTGAAAAAAGAAGTGGAATTTTTCTGACCGAGAGTTTCATATATCAGTGGTTAGTTAGATGATAATTATATTGGTACAATCTTAGTGGCTAATAAGTTTGAGATTCTCACACTATATTAAAGTGTGACTTGAATTTTCCTTTCAAATATTAATCTTGTAATATCCTGAACTTGGAAGACTTGTAATTTCATTTTAAGCATATTTTTTTTGTTAGTTTAGCCTTCTAGTGTGAATGATTGAGTGGGAATCTTAAGAAAATGTGAAGGCTAAAATTTTGGAGGTTGTTTTGAATTTTCTTCCATGATCCTTTCAAAATATTGATAAAGTCATTTATTTGGGCTTTTAATCGAAGTTTTTGTGATGATTTCAATGTTTTCTGATTATTTTTGATCCTTGGGAGAAGTTAGAATGAAGATTTGGAAGTTTGAAATGCATTAGAATGGCTTTTGAAAATGTTTTATGATATTTGTAACTCATTTATCAGCTAATTGGGATGATGGCTGAAATTTTTGAGTTGTTAGTAAGCCAAATTTAAAAGTTAGCTGACTCTAGAGTCAGCTAACTTTGACATTTTTGGCTAACCCCTGAAGCTCACTGTTTGGAGGCTGGGAGAATTTTTGTTGCTACAGTAGTCAACTACTTAGTTGACGACTGTGGAAAAGTTTTCTGTAAAACTTGCCTGAGAGGATTTTTGGCCAAAGTAGTCGACTAGTTAGTCGACTACTTAGAAAAATGTCTCTGTAAAAGTGGTTTAGAAGGGATTTTTGCCACAGTATGGAGTTGATAGTCGACTACTGTGGAAATTTTGTCTGTGGAGTTGATTTGAGATTAATTTCACCCTTAATTAAGGACTTTCCAGTGGGTCACCCATCGCTCTCACCCAAGCACGCTTAACTGAGGTTTTAGGTGGATAAAAATCTTCTGTGGAAGTGGTTTGAGAATGATTTCACTCTCATTAGCTAGCATTCATGCTGACTAATAGGTGGGTAACCCCTGTTATTTATCTGATAACGAAAATTTGGCCAGGGGCATTAACGAAAATTTGATCAGGGGTAAAAGTGAAATTTGATAAAAAGTCATTTGAGGATTTGATCAAGGGCAAGATAGGAAGAAAAATTGAAGGGACAAAAATACTTGGTGGAGAAGGGAGCCATATGGATTTTGAAAAACGTGACTTAAGAATAAAGAGGGGCAAAATAAGAATTTTTAAGAGCATTTAAAGCCGCCCATCCCTCCTTAACTCTTAAGCGGCCGGATGAAAAGAGAGAAAAGAGAGAAAAGAAGAGAAAAGGGAAAGAAAAGAGGAGAGGTGCTGCCAGCCGTGGAGAAGAAGAAGAGAAGAAGAAAAAGAAGAGAGGAAGAAGAGAGGAAGAAGAGAAGAAGAGGAAGAGAAGAAAAAGAAGGAAGTTTGGTGGTTTAGCCATTTTTTCTAAGGTAAGCCCAAACTTTCCTAAGTTAGAGAATGATGTTTAAATCTTATAATTTAGAGGTAAATGAGGTGATAGCATGTGTAGTTGTGAATCCTTGAGCATGTTAGGGATTAAAGGGTATTATGCTAAGATATGAAGGCATAGAGCATGTATGCATAGTTTCATGAAACCTTTGATGCTTGTTATCCTAATAATGCATGCATGATGACTTAGGCCAAGAGATTGGTTCAAAGGAGCTAAAACAGGAGAAATAGCAGCTAAGGTGAGTGGGTTTCTCATCTAGCTTTGAGAAATATTTTATGATAACATAGTAGTATTTTGCTATAAATCAAAGTATGTTATGCTAAGTATAGTATTTCAAGTAGTTAAATATGAGAAATGAGAACCCAGTTATGATGTATCTTATTCTCAAAGCATATTATAAAGCAAAGCATGAGTTTAAGAAAAAAGCATGAGTTTAAAGCATATTCTAAAGCAAAGCATGAGTTTAAAAGCAAAGCATGAGTTTAAAGCATGTTCTAAAGCAAAGCATGGGTTCAAAGCATATTTTAAAGTAAAGCATGAGTTTAAAAGCAAAGCGTGAGTTTAAAGCATGTTCTAAAGCAAAGTATGGGTTTAAAGCATATTTTAAAGCAAAGCATGAGTTTAAGAGAAGAAAAGGAAACATGGGCTAGAGCATGTTTCAAAGCAAAGTGAGTTTCAGCAAAGCATAAGTTTCAGAAAAAGCATGAGTTTCAGCAAAGCATGAATTTAAGAAAAGAAAAGGAAACATGGGCTAGAGCATGTTTCAAAGCAAAGTATAGAATTTCATAAAAAGCATTGTTTGGATAAAAACACATGTTTCAGTAAAGCATGAAATTTACTTTTCAGATTTATGTTTCAAAGAGATGCATGGGCATGCATGAATATCAATGTTTCAAAGAAAGTATAGCTGGTTGTATATTGGATTGTAAACTTATATTGAAGTATTTTTACAGCATAAGCATAAAGAGCATGGGGCCATCTATGGGGTAGATCACCCTGTAGACTGTGCCATAGCATGAGCATTGCACATACTATTATAGCCGGCACCTCCTTGCGACTCAATCGTACTATGATCCCGAGGCCAGGGGGAGTACAAGCTAGATCAGCCCAGTAGGGCAGATTGCAAGCAGCCCAGTGGAGCAAGAATCACAGCTCGGTTAAGAGCTAGGTTACTATATAGCCCGAGGGGGCATAGAGATATAGGCCCATGGAGGGGGCAAGCAGGAGGCCCAGGGAAAAGGGGCAAGCTCACATCTGGGGTGAACCGCACATGTGAGGGGTGCCATGTGGTGCGGGGATCCTCGGCGCTCAGTACACTCACCCACTGAAGGTACACCTGCAGGAGGGCGACTATAGGGATGTACCTTAGTGGTAGCACACACAACCCAGCATCATGAGATTTTGTAAAAGTGGCATTATCTTACTTGAGTTATATTATTGGAAGCATAAACTAACTTATGAGTTTTCTTATCTCATTTGAAAAGATTTCTGTATCTATTGTGATATGATGTATTAGTATATTTATTGATTTTAAAATGTGGTTCTCAGTTTTTCTCCATTGTTAGATGGCTATCCAGTCACTGGGACTTAGGTCTCACTCCTCTACTGTTGAAATTTTTGGATTACAAATCAGAGTTAGCAGGTTGGCTCTTGGATGCCTAATTTTGATATGGGCTGCTAGATGTGTATAAATTGGTTGATGACATGGATTTATGTTACTTGGATTGTATATGTATTGATAATGGATATGGATGGATTTGTATAACTGTAACCCTATGATGTATTTTGGACTTGGGTGGTTATGAGAAATGACTGTCATTGTGAAATGGATTTGTGCATATGGTTTTTATAGCAGTATAGTGATGAAAGTTATATTGCCTATAATCATGTGATGAATAGATGTGAAAATCTTATGTTATCTGAGCAGGATGAAATAAATTGTGATGTAATCTTATGAATAGTATGAATGAATCGAGCAGATCAAAAGTTTTTAGCAGATTTAGCATTTTTGTGCATGTAACTTATGGCAATTGGATAGGGATCGCTTGAGCTTTATGGTACTTAGCATAAAGACTAGTAGATCTCTATCCAATTTTTATAAGAAATCATGCCGTCGGAAAGGGGGCCCGACAAATCTAACCTTAATCTTATTACATTTGGTGACACATTTATATCTAGAGGCATCAAACAGGCCAACTTGGCCCAACCTACTATACAAACCAGTTCGACAAAGCTCCTATAGCACGACTGCCTAATTAAGGGATAAGATTCACCTATTTTTTAAAATATTATTTAAATAAAATAAAATATATATACGTCGACAAGTAGCTTGTTAGCGCAGTCATGCTGTTTCATTGTTATATTGCTTCATCCTCTTTTTCATCTTCTAATCATACCATTCAGGGAAAGTCTTCTATCCATTCAGAGAAAAGTCTGCTATTCATCTTCACCTTTTGAAAAAAAAAAGATGAATTGTTATTTCATATTACTATTTTGATTTTAAAATTAATTTTAAAAAACTAACGAAATAAATTAGATGTAATTATCTTTTTTAGGAGCTTGCTGTTGATGTAAGCCGTCACAATCATCATTACATCTCCAAAACGGTGATGGGTCGTACCATTTTCCATCTTTAATCTTCTATTCTAATCATTGTTATTCGAAGATGACTCTTCATCATCATTTTTCTAACCTTACATCATATCTTCTATATCATACCAGTCCTTAAGAAAACCAACATCTCTACCATATCAGATTTTAATTGGCACATCCTATTGTTAACTACCCATCCTCATGTAGTAAAAGCAGATTCCAATATTACTATGCATTCCAAAGGTGTTAGTAGATCATGAGTCATAGTGGCAAGCACATGATAATTATTTTCATGTGCTCGCCACGAGGCCAAAATATCCCAAATATCTCTTTCTTCCCAAATTAGATATTTACAAAATTATTATTTAATTAAAAAGTTAATTTATTAGATGATGGTGAAGTGATAGTTCTTGATTTCTATAGGATATCTATAATTGATCTCTAATACTACCCTTGTTGCTACTACTTCTTAAAGTCCATCTTGAAGTAGGATTTTTTACCTTTATTATATTTTTGATCATATATCATAATTTATGCTCAGCACTAATTTCAACTTTGCCATGAATTCTGCGTTCAAACTACTACATCTTTTCACCCACACAAACCAGGCCAACTGGTCGTTCAGGCTAGTTTAGCCTATTGACATGTCAAATAATAAATGAACAAAAAAGAAAAAAACAGAAAAGCCTACAATTTGCCACCAGTAAATGAATAAAACGAAAAGATAAGTAAACAGCTTGCTTAGTCCAATTATTTTCTATATTTGGACTATTTGGTTGCAGCTTTCATTCTGTTCATCTAATTGTTAGATTCATCTAAAGGTCAAGTTTCCACCCTATTTTCCAAACGTCCATAAATGTGGAAGAAAACTCGTCTAAGATTCTCATCCTTCTATTCCACCCCTCTCCCCTCCATATACCGCTTAACATTTTTTCTTGTTCACTCTGTCCAAGATGTTAATAGGTTAACCACATAGAGCTATTTAGAGTGAATAATCTCATGCAAATTTTTGGATAAATTGGTTAGCATCTAAAAATTTGAATGTTTGAAATGTAACAAATTATTCCCAAAATCTCATTTACACCCAATTTTAGGAATATAAGATAAACAAAAAAAGGAGTGTTAATCTTTGATTCTTAAAAATCTTCTTTTGAGAAATAAAGGATTACCATATGAATTTAACCCTTTCGCTCCAAATTAAATAGCCCCTGGGATGCTTGAAATAAAGCTGAATGGTTCTCCAGCAAGCCACTCAAGGAATAATATTTCTTTTTCTTGAGTATAGAAGATTTGTTCCTTTGTTCCCTGCAAAGAATATTGCACTAATTAGTGGTCCAAATTTGCTCCTAGCCAGATAAAAATTTTGACCTTACTTGAAATGTAGCAGAGCTTTAGCCATCGAATAAGAGTTCTAGCCCTTATCTTTATAGTACACTATATATTCATCTTCTATATAAGCACAAGTAGCTCTATTTTTTAAGGTGGCTCTGGCTCTAGTTTAGACTCAGGCCTTAGAGCCTTGGCTTTGAGGTGGCCCATAAACTTAAAAAGTTATTATAAGTGGTGCAGGCACCAGGATTAGACAAAAGTTACAGGGGTCCATTTGGATCTCTGATTGATCCTTCAAATTGTTTATGAGTCAATTGAGTCATTTAATTGAGTCCAATAAAGTGTAGTCCATTATGAGTTAATTGAGTCCTATAATTAAGTCAAGTCAAGAAGGTGAAGGCTACATCCAGTGGCACCACCTCAGCTATTACATGAGACTCCAATCAACGCCTGCACCACCTCCACAGCATACATGGCGCCCCTCCCTTGTTTCATGCATGGACCACAAGCAAATATGGAAGGTAGATGGTGCCTTCTTGATTCTTGTGCCACCCCACGATAAATATGGAAGCCCTTGTTGTTGTCCCACACATATATGGAAGCTCCTTGATTCTTGTTGCTGCCTTACACCAAGAAAGGAAGAAAGTTGGCTCTCCTTGATTCCTTACCATGACCGTCTAGTCCAAAGGAGGAATGCTTTGCCGCCCCATGCTTTCTTCCCATGACTGCTCAGTCCAAAAGAGGAATGCTTTGCCACCCCATGCTTTCTCGCCATGATCGCTCAGTCCAAAGGAGGAATGCTTTGCCGCCCCATGCTTTCTTGCCATCACCACCTAGTCCAAGTAAAGAAGGAGATATGGAGATCATATTCTATTCCTATTTGTCATGCTTTGACCAATCCTAAAAGATTCTTTTCTATGTATGATGAATTCTAGTCCTATTGTAACAAGGAGTAGAGGAAGTTTATAAATACTCCCTCTTTTTCTCTTGTACTGGGAGAATAATTGGATGAATGAAACAAGAAGAACTTTTCTTCTATTCCGTGCTTTGAGCATTGTCACTCCGTGAGGAAGAGGGTGAGAGACCCAAAGTACCGCAATACAAACCTTAGTTCCATCCCTTGGCCGCCAACTCCTAGTTCCTATCCTTTGCCGTCCACCACAAGCATCAAGTCCCTGGTGTCCAAGAGTTCTCCTGACAACTCAAGATCCTCAGGTACCAAGATCTGAGGAGGGGTTCTTTCTTGCCACAGAACCATCAACCTGCAACCTAGGGTCCCAAGGGAAATCTAGCTTGTTCTTTAGAGCACATCCTTCAAGGAACGGTGTGAACCTGCTGATTCAGAAAATGTTACATCACTACCGAGTAATCCAAACTACCCTCCTCTAAGATCTGATTTATTTTAGATAACGAGTATGTTCTAATTAGGAGTTTCTCAATTCCTATGGTCCTATTTCTTAGTTTTTTTTAAAGGGTTTAGTTATGAATAATCGTAACTTGATATCTTTGTCTGCATATTTTTGATCTGTCTTTGAGAATCAATCCATAAAAATCTCAAATCTTTAATCTAAAATTTAGTTTCTTTATGATAGTCAACAACATGCCTTCATGTTCTGCATCAATAAGAATTCAAGAGAGGATATTGTTAGATATAAGTGGGTCTAGAGATTTATGAGAGAGTTTTTGGTGGGATAGCGACACTTATAATTTTAAAGTTTGATAGGAGCAGTCCTTGTGGTCTTCAAATTTTTTTTTTTTTTTTATAATGAAATTCTCTACTCTTCTTTACCCATAGATATAGTTCGGTAGGTCGAAGCACGTAAATCCTTATATATTTACTCTCTTATTTAATTTTACTCTCTTTAGTTTGCCAATGATCCTATAAGCCTTTTTGTTACTTTTTTTACAAATACTTAAAGTGCCACCTTAGCCCCATGTGATTAAAAAAGGATAGAGACTTTCACTACGCCATTCCGCATATATAGAACTGTATGAAAGTTTTGTTCTTCCTTTTAATCCTAACAACCCTATAGTTTTATTGTAAGAATTAGTTTTTTAAAAAATTTTAACAAACTTTATCCTTTGCTGGTAAGGATTAGAAGTGAATAGGAGTCGACTTCTAATTTTTATGGAACAAGAATTTTAATCTTTGTAGAATATGATTGATATATAAGCACATGCAATCTGGGATATTATTACTAGGATGAGAGAGAAAGTTAAGAGAATAAGTTAAGAATAATTTTTTTTACTATTTTTAATATATATATTTTTCTGTCTTTTGAAGCTCGCGCTGGTGCGTTCGCACCAAGAAAACATGCCGCTCTTGGAGCTTCCTCTAGATACGAAACATCTCTGGACCCAGTTGAAGATTACTTAAAAACCCATTACCACTCCAAGAAGCCTTATAGCTCGGACACCCAGAAGTAGGAGTGTTTCTAAGCATGCAGTGCACCTCGGTAGTAACAGGATTCAGTTTTTGTTAAATAGTTGTTTCCATGGGTTAATTGTTCCATATTTTCTTGGTTCTTCTTGTCATAATTCCTCCAATGGTGTCCTTCATCCCTTTTTGTAGATGGTATCTAGGGTTTTGTTTCAAAGTTCTGATTTCTGGAACTTGTTTAGTTTCTTTACTGAGTTTTGACAGATTGATGAGTTATTTTTTCTTTATTGAATTTTGACAGATTGATGAGTTATTTATGCATGTTAATGAGTTGCTCCTTTTCCTGAGAACGTAATTAACTGTCCATGTCCACATGGAACCGGTTGTTCTTCCATGTGGTTTTTGTGGGTTAATTGCTTGAATTCTTTTCTAGGTTCTTCTTATTGTTATTCTAGTGATTTGGGTGTTTTTTTAATGTTTCATCCGGCTTTGTTAGCAGAACGCATGGATCACGATAATTATAACTTTTAATAGATCTGAAGGTTGTCTGCGTGTCCTTTTCTCCTGTGCAACTGGGTCTACTTTGATCAAAATGGGTCATTCCACCGTTTCTTTCTTTTGTCAATACCAATATTGATTTGAACACCAAAGTTGCTCTACATGTTCGCAGCATGCATCTCAATGGAAGCCGTATCAATGGAAGGAGAAGGCCTCCTCTACTCAGGGGAGGGGATCAGGTACACACGAGCGTCCACGTCTAACCTCCGTCAAAGCCCGATCAGTTTATATAGAGACTTGGTGGTGAATGGGAGCTATTTCCATCCTCCGTACCCTCCTGGATTGAGGTTTATGCCGACAGACGAAGAACTTATGGTATACTATTTCATCCCCTAAGTTCATAATAAAATAATTCCATGCAACATCGTCACGGATGTGGACTTATATTCGTACCATCCTCAAGAACTTACAGGTGATGTCTAATTCTTTTCTAAGTTCTCTTTTCTATTTAATTTTATTCTTAGTTCTCTTTTCTACTTATGAGTGATGTTTAATTCTTTTCTCAGTTCTTTTTTTCTATTTATGGGTGATATTTAATCTTTTCTTATTTCAGCATTATCAGATGTATTATGGTTTACTTAAATTATGTTTTGTATCGCAAAAACAAATAAAGAATACCATCTAGAATGCTTTGTAAACTACCAACTTGTTGAAGATTATGTTGAAGTCAAGAAGATTATATTGAAGATTATATATTGATGGGGAAGTTGCTGACTTCTCCACCATTCCATCAAAAAAATAGTTTTGGCAATTTAGCATCACACATTTATTTTTGTTGGTTAAAAAAAAGCACTTCCTTTGACATGCTTCATTAAAAGATAGTTAAAAAGAAGACAAGAGCCTGGGGTGTTGCTCAATTTGTTTTCTTGATCAATAATTAAACCAAAACTTTTTAGGAAACATACGAAATCCATAATTTGTGACACAATAGCAGCTTTTTATTAACAATACAAACTTGAGACTTAACTAATCGTTTTGTAGTATTGCCTCTAATGTTCCTAGGTAGATGATATAAAATAATAAACTAAACATGCCTATCTTCCAACATATTGCCATTATATTGTAAGATGTGAAATGCAAGCCTTTGTACCATAAGTTAGAATGAATGATTGGTTGGTTGTTGGGTGCAAAATTTTTCTTAAAAGTTGGTCATCGAACTATGAAATTATTTGTTTGTGATTTTGTCATCAAATTGAATCCTATTTATCTACTTTTGCCAATTTAGATTATACGATGTGGTTTGCAGAGTAGTTTAAGTCAAATGTTCAGGTGTTTTTGCCAATTGAGATAGTATGATTTTGCTTAGAAGTGTAAGTCATATAGTATGATGTTGCAGAGAGGTTTGGGACACAGGTTGAAGATGCTTGGTATTATTTTACCTCTAGAAATTGCAAGTATGCCAATGGAGGTAGGCCTAATCGCTCAGCTGGATTGGATGGTGGAGTGCGTTACTGGAAGCCCACTGGGTCAGATCAACGAAATGCAAACCAAAACGGTTAAGAGATTGGATATAAAAAACCACTGGTTTATTATAATGGGAGGCAACGATCCAAGGAGAAGACATGTTGGATGATGCACGAATATACGATCATGGATTCCCGTAGACCTGCTAACCCTGCTGACAAAAATGCTATGTTGGTGAGCAGATTTATTTTATCAGTGCCTTTTGAAGCTTAGGAGAAGGAAAAGGAAGAAATAAAAATAAAAATAAATAAAAGAAAAGAAAACATGTTTTATTAAGTTGGTTTTATACTGGATGAACAATGTTGACCATGTTCAACATGGATCAGTTGATCTTGTTCCTATCTGCATGGAACATTCCTTCATTCTCAATGTTGGGGGGTTTTGGACGTCACCTTTCCCTTCTTGAGGCTCTTCTTGGGTTTGCTCATGGAAACTAGGTGCGTGTTTGTTTCGGTTGGCCTTCCAGGTTGCATGGTTCTAGAGTTGAATACTTGAATATATGGTTCTCTTTCTTCTACGTGAGATGGTTTTGGAGTTGAAATTATGGTTCTAGAGTTGAATTTATTGTTTCTTCTATGTGAGATTTTAATGATATCAATTTTTGCTGGGGGCCAAGAAGCTCGGCGTGCACGAAGCTACATGCAGCGCCCGGTGAACGGATCCTGCCCGCAAGGCGCCAACCATTGGTTGGGAACAATGATAGAGTTTGGATTCGGTTTGCCGGAAATACCCCTCTTCTGGCCTTGCCTCCAATTCCCCGCGTGCCAAAGCGCGTCCGTGCTACTCGGGGCGTTTTGGGAAGGAAAGGCAAAGCCAAACGGGACTCTTTTTGTCACGTGGTAGACGATAAATAAGATTGGGATAGAAGGTTAGCGTGAGCCCTTCTGCCAAGGGAAACCCGTTCGGAATTGAGATATTTTTTTTAGAGATTACTATATAAAATACAGAGTGATTAATTTTTCTTCACATATACTAAAAGCTTAGAGAAAATTGTAAGAGATAAGGAAGATGGATAAAAAAAATTGGATGCCAAAAATTCCTCCAGGATTTCGGTTCATGCCAACGGATGAAGAATTATTGATCTATTATCTCCTGCCTAAGTTGAGAGGATAATCATTACCCAGTGCAATGGTGAAAGAAGCAGATGTTTATAAATACCATCCTCAGGAACTTCTAGGTATGTTATATGAAAATTTTTTTTCTTTAGAATTATATTTTTATCACTTTATATGGCTTTCTTTCTTAAATTTTAAGGTCTTTTTGTTATAAAAATTTCTTTTTTTTACGCTTTTTAGGATTTATATTTTATTTTTAAATTTTTGTAATATTTATTTAATTCTTTATTGTTTAGATTTTTGGATATTTTACCGGGTCGAGTAATCTTTTCTTGTCATTTTTTTTAGTTTATAATTTCTATGGGTGGGAGCCGTGGTCACAAAAGCAAGTACTACTTCAGCCCAGCTCATTTTTTATTCTTTGGTTTTAGTTTAGATACGAACCGGGGTGAGGAGAGAGAGAGGAGAGTTTTTTATAATTTACCGCAAAGCTTGCGCTTTGATCTCGTAGTTTGTTCGTATACGTTTTTCTTAATAAACTGGGACCATATATATTTGTAACTCTAAGCTTATGAATTTTGGTAGTCCGTCTAATGTCAGTTCCTAGTCATATTAATTAAAAACATACAGCGGTGCCAGTGTACCGAAGTTTTTTATTTTCCTTTATTACAAGTATGTCCTGTAGTTTGATATTATCATCATGAAAAAGGCATCATGAGAAGCTTATGAGCTTCAATCTTTGCAGGAACCAACCATGAGTCCTATTTTTTTACATCAACAAACAGGAAATATCTCAATGGAAAAAGACCAGATCGCAATGCAGGAGTTGGGTTATGGAAGGCCTCCTCCGTTAAGAATATTAAGGATGCAAATAACTTGATAATTGGCCAAAAAAGAATGCTTGTTTACTACATAAATGATGGAACTCCAAAAGGAAGAAAGACAAATTGGCTTATGGCAGAGTTTCTCATCCCATGCTCTCAATTGCCATTGCAGCACGAGAAGGTAAATTCTTTCTAGAACCAAGCATGATAATTTTTTTCTTTTTTTTTTCTTTTAAAATTTTTTGAATGGCAATTACCTGACCTTATGTGTCTATGATAATATTTAAAACATTAGTTTGAATTATTTTCTTAGAAGAATTTAATGTGCATACATGCGACCAAAGTCCGAAAACTAATTACCTTTTAATGTAATTTGATTCTCAAACTATTTCAAGTCCATCAACTTTCCTTGCCCCTAACAAGCTACTCAGTTATTATAATAATATATTTTCCAGCTAAAGTAGTAAAACTTTTTTGTTATTATTACTTTTTATTTTTTGAGAAAAATTCTAAAGACCAGATGAAGGTTATGTTTGTTTGGTGTCAGAAATGAAGGTCACGTTTGTTTAGTATCACAAAAAAATTCTACTTTAAGTTCATTACATAAATAAATTTTGTTGGGCTTTGCTCAATTTTTCCTTTAAAAAAAAAAAATCTAAGAAAAAATTAGTCAGCCGATCAAATCCACTAGGACAACGACAAACTTTTAACAACTTTTTTAATTCAATGTCTCTGCTAACTTTCTATAGAGGTAAAACTTACTAATAAATTTCTTTTGTTTATGGCAATTTTCATATTTTCTTAACAATTAAAAGTCAAGAATGAATAAAAATTTTATGAATTTTAACTCTAATTAGGCACTTAAAAAAATACAAGCAACCACTACTCAAGGGATGTTTGAAATATATATTCATTTTTGTTGGCAAGAAAAAAAGTTTTTGAAAGATTTACTTTAAATTAAGAAGTGATTTTTCAAAGAAAATTATATGGCTACGCCATAGTCGTTGTAGCATGTAGAACTATCTTGACTTTCAAATGAGGTTTTATTTATACTTTTTGAGAAGTAATATAAACTAATATGAATCATATAAATGATCATATCAAGCATCTCATATATATATATATATATATATATATATATATATATATATATATATCATATCATAAATTACTTTTCCTAACTCGTCTCTGTTGGCAGCTTGATTTGTGGGTGCTCTGCAAAATTTACTTGCACAGTAGAGAAAAGAATCCCAATGGTGATGGAGATATAAATGAAAACCAAGCAATTGGATTATCAACTCATTCTGTAGTTTACGAAGATACCATGGGCCCAATAGAAATTGTTGGCTTGCAGCAAGGTATAGATGGAAAGGAGATGAATGGAGAGGACTGGATGCCAACTATCCCACTTGGATTTCGATTCATGCCAACAGATGTCGAATTATTGGTATACTATCTCATGCCTAAGTTGATGGGACAACCTTTACCTTGTCAAAAAGTATGTGAAGCAGAAGTTTACAAACACCATCCTCAAAATCTTCTTGGTATGTGAGAAGAAAATTTTATTTTTAAAAATAGTATTTTATTTCTATTTATTGATTTTTTAAAATTAAATCATGTTAGTCCCATATTATAATTCTAGGTGCAAGAATTTATTTCTTTTATATTCTTTAGGAAAAAAATATTTATTGGATCATATTTATGAATGGCTTGATCCATAAGGACTTAATACCTAACAAAATTGTGCATTTTCTCATATATTTAATCTTCTATATAGTTTTTATGTTGTACAATATATAATTTATTATCTAAAATCCTTGAATTATTTTCTAGAAAACCTCTGATGATTGTAGATGAATTATATGCTTTTCCTGTGAGCTAGTTGGTTCTTTGAGCTTTTGTTTTAAATTGTTTATCGGTGTATCCAATTTGAACTCTCAAATCCGACAACAAAGTTTGGAAACAAAACTTTAAATTACAGCTTTCTTGAAAAAACTGATAAAATACTGCAACGTTTGCATTGACTACAGTTTTTGTTATAGACTCGTGGAATTTTGATAATTCACCACTAAGCTTGTAGTTCAATCTTATGTGGTCCATATTTTTTTTTTCTAGCAAATTGGGTAAGCTTGTAAATTCCATTTAACTATATATGACATCAAGATCAGGCCATATTAATTAGTTTGAAAGGTATGCCAATAGTCGTAGCTTGTAGGCTACCATTGTAGGTTTTTATTTACATTTATGTTGATATTGAATTCCAACCTACTTATTACTTACCATCATTATCTATTTTGCTCACATAAGGTTTGATGTTATTGCTGTTATTAACATCACTATTCTTACTCTTTCCACTACTGTTGTTGTTACCACTAAAACTATTATTGCTATAATATTGAAAATTCTTGAATCAATATAAGGGTTATGAGAAACTTATAAGCTTAAATCTTTGTAGGAACTAATCGGGAGGCCTATTTTTTTACATCGAGAAAGAGAAAATACCCTAATGGAACAAGGCCAGATCGCAATGCAGGTGATGGATGTTGGAAGGCCTCATCAGGTAATAAGGATATTAAGGGCCTAGATAACTCGATGATTGGCCAGAAAAGAATCCTTGCCTATCATATAAATGATGGAACTATAAAGGGAAGAAAAACAAACTGGTTGATGGTAGAGTATACTATTCCATTCTCCCAATTGCAGTTGCAAGATGAGAAGGTATATTTTTTTTGAAGTCTAAGCATGATTTTTTTTTTTCTTTTCTAGAAATTTCTAAGCAATTACTTGAGTTTATTTGTCTTAGATGGTATTTGAAGCATTGCTTTGCATTACTTTCTTAAAAGAATTTAACATGTGCACATGTAAGCAAAACTAGGTTATCTCATTCCATCCCAATCTAAGAAAAAGGGAAAAGAGAAAACCAATCACCCTTTAGTGCAAGTTGATTCTCAAATTATTTTAAGCCCATCGACTTTCTTTGCATCTATAAAAGTCCTTTGCTATTGTAATAATATATTTTCCAATGAAAGTAGTAAAGCTTCATTTTTTATAGTTACATTTTTTAGAAAAATTATAAGGATTGGATAAAGGTTGCATTTGTTTGAAACTTGAAGAAATTTTTACTTCAAGTTCATTGCCCAAATGAAGTTTTTTGGACTTTGCCCAATATTTTCTTTAAAAGAAAAGTCTGAGGAAAAAAATTAGATTGATCGACCAAATCATTTAGGGTAATGACACAATCACTAACTTTTAACAACTTTTTTATTCTATCTTAGGTAACTTCTTCGAGAGGTAACACTTGCTAATTAATTTCCTTATGTGTGACATTTTTCATATTTTCTTGATAAATAGATGTCAGAAAGAAATGCAAATATTCAAGTTAGGCACTTGGATATAAAAACAAGTACCGCTCAAGGGATGTCCAAAATATATTCTTGTTTTTTTAGTAAGAAAAACTATATTTGAAAGATTTTTTTTAGAGAAAGGAGTGATTTTTTGAAGGAAATCATATTGCTACATCACTAGTGATGTCATATGGAATCACCTTGATCCCTAAATGGGTTTTCGTTGGTACCATTTCATAAAAATCAAGCAACGCAACCCATGAATCATCCAAATAGTTGCATCTTACAACTAATGGATATAAATCATGTCATGAATTAATTCTCCTAACTTTATTTTGGCAGCTTGACACCTGGGTTATCTGCAAAGTTTACTTCAACAATAGAGAAAAGAGTACCAATGATGGTGGAGACACATCAAACGATCAAGCCATCGAATCATCATCTCATTCGGCGGTTCTTGAAGTTGCCAAGTGTCCAATAGAAATTGATAGTTTACAGCAATACACGACCACTGGAATGCGAGTTCAAGAGCTACCTGACGATTCGAATAATGCAAATAAACAAACCTGTGCACCATATGCTCCATTGTGTGCCAGGAGACATGTTTTCATCTACGGTGATGCCCAACAATATGCAATTGCAATCAATAGATCGCACAACACAATGCGGTCCTTCATATCTTAGTGAAGGCACCTTAGATTGTCAGCCTCAACTCACCGTACACCCTCCACCACCACTGCTCACAGGATCTCTTAATGATGAGCCTTCAACCTCCCATACCAATCTTACGGTTCCAATGCCAACCCCTCCACCAGACTTCTCTGCTACTATGCCTGGGCTTTCTAATCCTACCCTGTCAGAAGTTCTTGAATCCATCGAAAATAATCCTATCACCAAAAATTTTTATGCCACTGAAGCAAAATTAAGGGAAGTTTTAGGAGACTTGTGGATTGAAGAAATCTAATTTGAGAATTAATATTTTTTGCATAGGTGTGTGGTAGGACTTAAACAATTTTTCGACTTTCTTGTCAACTCAAATCCTGATATTTCATTTTACTAGTTTGTTTCTATAGTTTGGTTTGCCTTTAACTACCTTGTTCCTTAGACTTTTTGGTAAACTGAGTTTGTAAAACTCGATGTGCATTGATTTTTAAACATCAAACTTGAAACATTTGTTTTATTAATTGGTAGATATAAGTTTAGTTTCTTTTGTATCTCTTATTGTTTGTTTGCTTGGATTGTTTGTTATGATCTCTTACAACAATGATGCTCTAAGTTGGTTCTGTTCTTATTGTCCCCCTAAAAACTTCACATTGTAGGTATCCCTTGAGTAATTGTATCTAAGCTAAAACATAGACAATCACCTAAAAACCGAAACAAGTAATATATAAAATTTTGACATAAAAAAAGAAATTTTAGAAATTAATGGAATACCATATTATGAGTTGCTATCATTCATACAAATGACTACCTATTGCTTGTATTCACGAGAAGCAACAACGTGGAGCAAATAGTACAATTCTTCTAACATGTTTGAATATGAATGTATGACAATAGAGACAGTATTATTTGAGGTGATTTTAGTCACCATACTAAATCGTCAACAAGCCGTGATGATTGATGTATTATTTATAGAATGGGTTGACTTGGGCTCTAACCTAAAAGTTTTGATATTTGGATAACGACAAAGTGCTAATTAGGGTATGCAGTCTGAAAATTGAGTTTAATCTAACATCGTAATTTAGTTATTTGGCTCACTTAGTTGCACATTAGGTCAAAATCCTCAGAATTATATCAAAACGAATATTCAAGCTCGATCAGCATCCCCAGCTGATACCAATTTGCTCAATTTCGGGTGTTGAGCTCGATCAGTAGACTCGATTACTAATAATTGGGTCAAATGCAACATCTTGGCTCCATCATTTGGCTAGATTCTAGATCTTCAATTAACTGAATTTAGTTTAAGGCATTTAGCCTAATTTCCTAAACCAGGCCCAATTTGATTTAAATAGATTTTAGCGCAGTTAAGGCCATGACATGTGATCAAAAGAAAATAAAGAGATAGTTATGACATCACAATTGAGATGGTTGAGCATAGGCTCAAATCCTATTCCCAACAAATTATTTTTAATTAATCATCAAAAAAATCTAAATTTAAAATCATCTTAAAATCTAAAACTTAAAATTCAAAAAAACCTAAAATTCAAAATCCAAAATCATTTAAAAAATCAAAACTAAAAATTGAAAATTCAAAAGATCATTCAAAAATCTAAAATTCAAAATTCAAAACTCAAAAGATCATTCAAAAATCTAAAATTCAAAATTCAAAATCACTTAAAATTTAAAATTCAAATCATGGGCAATTAAAACCACCTGACCTACCTAGGGGTAACAAGTACAACTAAGCTTGCCCTTGAATGATTAGAACCACCAGGCCAACTCTTGTACAACCAAAACCATTAAGCTTATCTGATGACTAGCCAAAATCATCAAGCCTGCCTTTAGGGTAGCCATCACAACCAAACCTGCCCTTGAACATCCAGAACTAATAGGCCTACCCATGAGTAGCCAAAACCATCACGCCTATATATGGGACAGCTAGGGCAATCAAACCTATATATGAACAACTGGATCTAGAATGACCAGATGTACCCATGTGCAGCCAAAACCATTAGGCTTGCTTACGAGTAGCTAAAACTATCATACTTGCTTATAGAGCAACAAACACAACCAAGCTTGCTCATAAACAATCAAAACCATCAAGCTTGCCTATGGGGTAGCCACCACAATCAAGCTTGCTTATGGAAAGCCAGAACCATCAGACCTACCCATGTGCAACTCAAACTACCAAGCCTGTCCATGAGTAATCTAAACCACCCAACTAATCCAAGGCCTTCCATCATCATCCATTCCCATACCAATTAACAATTATGAATTATTAATTAAATGTAATTTAATAATAACATGAGTATGAAATTCCATAGAATTAAGTCAAGTCATATAAAACTCCAAACATATATACAATTTAAAATTTTTAATGATTCAACACATTTGCAAAACAAATGACCAATAAAATTTTATTAACACATAGCCTATCAAACATGCACGGTCATACTATTTTCCATTCTGTTGAGTTATTCATGAAGCTAATTTCATATATGAATATATAAGTATTCTATTGCAAGTCAATCCACATCATAAACCATTTAATACACAAAATGCCTACAAGCATATCATGGAGACATTCACAGCAAGAATTTATCATAAGAGAATTCTCGTACTAAAGTTGCATAAAATGAAGACAGCACACAGCATGAAGCATGTTACATGGCCATCATGCATTCACAAATAATGAAAACGGATTCTTACCCAATTTCCACAATAAATCTAGTCTCACTTTTCCTAACTTTGGTGACTGCCTACCATCCGTATCACAATAGATATAGCTGAATTTTCAGTTTATAGGAACCATGACTCCCTTTTTCTAGTATTCTTGGCAAAATTTCTCCATCTGAAATCTCTACTTGAAGAAGTCCAACAGCTACAACATCATATGCAATCTTAATCAAACCTTTCCACTTCCACGCAAGCTTCTTCAAAATCAATTTCCCTTATCCATGTCTGCTTCCACCTCATCAGATGAGGTTTGCACATCATCAAGAGGTGCATGACCTCTCTCCTCAGTTTGTCTTGCCACTGTTTCAACAGAAATTAGCATGTCTCCTAACAATAGCTGAATGCAACATGGAGCAGATCTTACAAAGAAATCAAATGCTCCCTAGTAACAAACTGAATAAAGATCTTCCCCCAACCAGTCTTCTTCATCGTACAATAGCTGCCACTGTCTAAAAATAAAAAAAAAGTGTGAAACTATGTTTTTAACCCCTGAAGTTTGGGGTCCATTTCACTTTGGACCCTGAATTCCCTCCACCAGGTCGCTCCCAGTTGGACCGTGAATCCCCTCCGCTACGAAGTTGCCAGTCAGCTAGCAAGGAGCTCAACCAAACATCAAGTGTTGGCCAAGTTAGTCTGCTCGGTCTGATGACTAGGAGCACAAGAAGGGGGCATTTGGTAACCAAAATAAGGTTGTCATGGTAATTTTAAATTACCAATGTTCTTTGTCTTAGGGTGACCTTATCCTTGATAATATAAAACCATCACATTTGGTATATTATATTATAATGGTTAAAAATCCCTAGATATCCATGATTAAATTACTTAGGATGCCATAAAAATCTAAGACCATAGTCCATTTAATACTAAAACTATTCTTGATATATTTTGCAACTATCATAATAATTTTTTATCATTATTTCATATTTTTATTAGTATAATAGTTAGATTTAATTATAATATTATTTTTTAATATCATATTACAATCTAATATTATAATATCACATAATATTATAATTAAATTATTATATTGTATCATAAATCTATTATATTATATTTTATAATATAGTATTTTAATATTAAATTAAATTATATTAATATAAAAATAATGTTGAGCTTTTTTTATGAATAGAGGGATATTATGGTCCAAAATCTTAAGTCAAGAATACTGCTTAGAAATGATCTTGATACCTCATTTAAACATAGGTATATGATCATTAATTCAGAGGTGATATAAGAAACAGTCACATATATCATCAACTGCAACCAAATACGATGATCTTATCATCTTCATCCCAATCACCGATGATTCTAAATAGATCAACCCACATCAAATGCCCAAAATACAAAGGAGCAGCAAAGCTTCAAAACCTTTTTATTTTTATTTTATTTTTTTAAGAGAGACTCAAAGGCTCAAAGCCTTCTAATTACCAGAGTGGTGGTACAAAACCCTTCCAAGAGGTGAAGCGAGAGTGGAGGACTCCACCAAATCTCCTAGGAGTGGTGCCAAGAAGAAAGCGTGAGGATTGCTTGGGAGGAGGAAAAGGAGAACCGAGAAGGACAACAATGGTGGCAGACGTGCAGCAGTCGCCCGATTCACTCTTCAACCCGTCGGACGATGAGCTGGTAATCTATTACCTGCGGGCTAAGCTCCTTGGCCAAGACTTGCCTTCCAACGATGTCACCTTGAGGCTCTTCTGGCATCCGCTCATGGAATCCTCTTGTTTGCATGTTTCATCTGCTTTTGATGGTGCATGTTCTTAAGAGTTGAATTTATGGTTTATCTATTTTTCTTGTTCTTCATTTCATGCTCTATACACATACTTCGGTGTATTAGTTTTCTTTACGTTCAAAATAGAGATAAAACTAAATATAAAATATGGACTTGAGGAAGAACGAGATAAAAAGATTCATAGCAATGGAAACTAATGAGTAGGACAAGGGCATGAGTCCATAGCAGGTGTAGGTTTGAGTCTGCAATCAGATGAATAGTTGTTTTAAATATTGTGACTTCAATTAGTAAATGATAAATTGATTCAAGGTAAGCACTAATAATTTTATAAATATTAAGAAGAATATTTGTAAGAGAAGTAATATTACATTATTGGACAAGCAATTGTTTTGCAAAAGAACATGTTTTTGAAACTCTTTCAATTTTTAAAGATGTCTTCTTCTGATATGAACAGGTTTCTATAAATATTCTTAATATTCAGCTCATATTTTAAGCCATTTGGCAATGATGTAATATTATATAGCCTATTATTTTATATTGACATTTTTGAAAATCCTCATGAAAAACTTCAACAAGTAAACAAAAAAGCTTTTATGTCAACCAAACTCTCTCATGAAATGTCCTGCTGATATATTTTTCTGAAAATATCATATATGAATTTTTTGGAGTCTTATAACCAAACTCTCTCACAAAATGTCATGTTGATATCCTTCATTGAAAAAAGAAGTGGAATTTTTCTGACCGAGAGTTTCAGATATCAGTGGTCAGTTAGATGATAATTATGTTGGTACAATCTTGTGGCTAATAAGTTTGAGATTCTCACACTATATTAGAGTGTGACTTGAATTTTCCTTTCAAATATTAATCTAACCTTAAATCTTATTACATTTGGTGGCACATTTATATCTAGAGGCATCAAACAGGCCAACTTGGCCCAACTTACTATACAAACCAGTTCGACAAAGCTCCTATAGCACGACCGCCTGATTAAGGGATAAGATTCATCTATTTTTTAAAATATTATTTAAATAAAATAAAATATATATACGTCGACAAGTAGCTTGTTAGCGCGATCATGCTGTCTCATTGCTGTATTGCTTCATCCTCTTTTTCATCTTCTAACCATACCATTCAAAGAAAGTCTTCTATCCATTCAGAGAAAAGTCTGCTATTCATCTTCACCTTTTGAAAAAAAAAAAAATGAATTGTTATTTCATATTACTATTTTGATTTTAAAATTAATTTTAAAAAACTAATGAAATAAATTAGATGTAATTATCTTTTTTAGGGGCTTGTTGTTGATGTAAGCCGTCACAATCATCATTACATCTCCAAAACGGTGATGGGTCGTACTATTTTTTATCTTTGATCTTCTATTCTAATCATTGTTATTCGAAGATGACTCTTCATCATCATTTTTCTAACCTTACATCATATCTTCTATATCATACCAGTCCTTAAGGAAACCAACATCTCTACCGTATCGGATCTTAATTGGCACATCCTATTGTCGACTACCCATCCTCCTGTAGTAAAAGCAGATTCCAATGTTACTATGGATACCAAAGGGGTTAGTAGATCATGAGTCATAGTGGCAAGCACAGGATAATTATTTTTATGTGCTCGCCACCAGGCCAAAATATCCCAAATATCTCTTTCTTTCCAAATTAGATATTTACAAAATTATTATTTAATTAAAAAGTTAATTTATTAGATGATGGTGAAGTGATAGTTCTTGATTTCTATAGGATATCCATAATTGATCTCTAATACTACCCTCGTTGCTACTACTTCTTAAAGTCCATCCTGAAGTAGGATTTTTTACCTTTATTATATTTTTGATCATATATCGTAATTTATGCTCAGTGCTAATTTCAACTTTGCCATGATTTCTGCGTTCAAACTACTACATCTTTTCACCCATACAAACCAGGCCAGCTGGTCGTTCAGGCTAGTTTAGCCTATTGACATGTCAAATAATAAATGAACAAAAAAGAAAAAAAAAGGAAAAGCCTACAATTTGCCACCAATAAATGAATAAAATGAAAAGATAAGTAAACAGCTTGCTTAGTCCAATTATTTTCTATATTTGGACTATTTGGTTGCAGCTTTCATTCTGTTCATCTAATTGTTAGATTCATCTAAAGGTCAAGTTTCCACCCCATTTTCCAAACATACATAAATGTGGAAGAAGACTCGTCTAAGAATTTCATCCTTCTATTCCACCCATCTCCCCTCCATACACCGCTTAACATTTTTTCTTGTTCACCCTGCCCAAGATGTTAATAGGTTAACCACATAGGGCTGTTTGGAGTGAATAATCTCATGCAAATTTTTGGATAAATTGGTTAGCATCTAAAAATTTGAATGTTTGAAATGTAACAAATTATTCCCAAAATCTCATTTACACCCATTTTTAGGAATATAAGATAAACAAAAAAAGGAGTGTTAATCTTTGATTCTTAAAAATCTTCTTTTGAGAAATAAAGGATTACCATATGAATTTAACCCTTTCGCTCCAAATTAAATAGCCCCTAAGATGCTTGAAATAAAGCTGAATGGTTCTCCAGCAAGCCACTCAAGGAATAATATTTCTTTTTCTTCAGTATAGAAATTTGTTCCTTTGTTCCCTGCAAAGAATATTGCACTAATTAGTGGTCCAAATCTGCTCCTAGCTAGATAAAAATTTTAACCTTACTTGAAATGTGGCAGAGCTTTAGCCATCGAATAAGAGTTCTAGTCCTTATCTTTATAGTACACTATATATTCATCTTCTATATAAGCACAAGTAGCTCTATTTTTTAAGGTGGCTCTGGCTCTAGTTTAGACTCAAGCCTTAGAGCCTTGGCTTTGAGGTGGCCCATAAACTTAAAAAGTTATTATAAGTGGTGCAGGCACCAGGATTAGACAAAGGTTACAGGGGTCCATTTGGATCTCTGATTGATCCTTCAAATTGTTTATGAGTCAATTGAGTCATTTAATTGAGTCCAATAAAGTGTAGTCCATTATGAGTTAATTGAGTCCTGTAATTAAGTCAAGTCAAGTCAAGTGTCTTGAGTCAAGAAGGTGAAGGCTACATCCAGTGGCACCACCTCAGCTATTACATGAGACTCCAGTCAACGCCTGCACCACCTCCACAGCATACATGGCGCCCCTCCCTTGTTTCATGCATGGACCACAAGCAAATATGGAAGGTAGATGGTGCCTTCTTGATTCTTGTGCCACCCCACGATAAATATGGAAGCCTTTGTTGTTGTCCCACACATATATGGAAGCTCCTTGATTCTTGTTGCTGCCTTACACCAAGAAAGGAAGAAAGTTGGCGCCCCTTGATTCCTTACCATGACCGCCTAGTCCAAAGGAGGAATGCTTTGCCTCCAAAAGAGGAATGCTTGCCGCCCCATGCTTTCTTGCCATGACCGCCCAGTCCAAAAGAGGAATGCTTTGCCACCCCATGCTTTCTCGCCATGATCGCTCAGTCCAAAGGAGGAATGCTTTGCCGCCCCATGCTTTCTTGCCAAGACCGCCCAATCCAAAGGAGGAATGCTTTGCCGCCCCATGCTTTCTTGCCATCACCGCCTAGTCCAAGTAAAGAAGGAAATATGGAGATCATATTCTATTCCTATTTGTCATGCTTTGACCAATCCTAAAAAATTCTTTTCTATGTATGATGAATTCTAGTCCTATTGTAACAAGGAGTAGAGAAAGTTTATAAATACTCCCTCTTTTTCTCTTGTACTGGGAGAATAATTGGATGAATGAAACAAGACCTTTTCTTCTATTCCGTGCCTTGAGCATTGTCACTCCGTGAGAAAGAGGGTGAGAGACCCAAAGTACCGCAACACAAACCTTAGTTCCATCCCTTGGCCGCCAACTTCTAGTTCCCATCCTTCGCCGTCCACCACAAGCATCAAGTCCCTAGTGTCCAAGAGTTCTCCTGACAACTCAAGATCCTCAGGTACCAAGATCTGAGGAGGGGTTCTTCCTTGCCACAGAACCATCAACCTACAACCTAGGGTCCCAAGGAAAATCTAGCTTGTCCTTTAGAGCGCATCCTTCGAGGAACGGTGTGAACCTGCTGATTCAGAAAATGTTACATCACTACCAAGTAATCCAAACTACCCTCCTCTAAGATCTGATTTATTGAAGATAACGAGTATGTTCTAATTAGGAGTTTCTCAATTCCTGTGATCCTATTTCTTAGTTTTCTTTAAAGGGTTTAGTTCTGAAGAATCGTAACTTGATATCTTTGTCTGCATGTTTTTGATCTGTCTTTGAGAATCAATCCATAAAAATCTCAAATCTTTAATCTAAAATTTAGTTTCTTTATGATAGTCAACAACATGCCTTCATGTTCTGCATCAATAAGAATTCAAGAGAGGATATTGTTAGATATAAGCGGGTCTAGAGATTTATGAGAGAGTTTTTGGTGGGATAGCGACACTTATAATTTTAAAGTTTGATAGGAGAAGTCCTTGTGGTCTTCAATTTTTTTTTTTTTTATAGTGAAATTCTCTACTCTTCTTTACCCATAGATATAGTTCGGTAGGTCGAACCACGTAAATCCTTATATATTTACTCTCTTATTTAGTTTTACTCTCTTTAGTTTGCCAATGATCCTATAAGCCTTTTTGTTACTTTTTTAACAAATACTTAAAGTGCCACCTTAGCCCCATGTGATTAAAAAAGGATAGAGACTTTCACTATGCCATTCCGCATATATAGAACTGTATGAAAGTTTTGTTCTTCCTTTTAATCCTAACAACCCTATAGTTTTATTGTAAGAATTAGTTTTTTAAAAAATTTTAACAAACTTTAACATTTGCTGGTAAGGATTAGAAGTGAATAGGAGTCGACTTCTAATTTTTATGGAACAAGAATTTTAATTTTTGTAGAATATGATTGATATATAAGCACATGCAATCTGGGATATTATTACTAGGATGAGAGAGAAAGTTAAGAGAATAAGTTAAGAATAATTTTTTTTACTATTTTTAATATATATTTTTTTTTGTCTTTTGAAGCTCGCGCTGGTGCGTTCGCACCAAGAAAACATGCCACTCTTGGAGCTTCCTCTAGATACGAAACATCTCTGGACCCGGTTGAAGATTACTTAAAAACCCATTACCACTCCAAGAAGCCTTATAGCTTGGACACCCAGAGAGAGAAAAGGAGAGAGAGAGAGAGAAAGACATTTTAGAATCATAAAAAAAAAAAAAAAGTAGGAGAATGCAGCCCAAGGTTGTCTATTTTGTCTTACGAAGATCTTTTATTGTTTCATATTTTTTTTAATGGTTTGTTGGATTTTGCTTAAAGTTTTTGATTTCTTGGTGTTCTTGATTCCTTTTGTCATCATTTGTCTTCGTAAATGGTAGGATTTTTCTTGGGTCGTTGATTTCTTGACCTCGTTAAGTTTCTTTATTGGACTTCTGATAAACTCATGAGTTCTTTATGCAAGTTAAGCAAGTGTTCTTTTTCTGGAGATGTATTTCTACGAATAAAAATGAATCATTGTTCTCTAGATGCATTTGCTGATTAATTGCACACAAAAGTAGGAGTGTTTCTAAGCATGCAGTGCACCTCGGTAGTAACAGGATTCAGTTTTTGTTAAATAGTTGTTTCCGTGGGTTAATTGTTCCATATTTTCTTGGTTCTTCTTGTCATAATTCCTCCAATGGTGTCCTTCATCCCTTTTTGTAGATGGTATCTAGGGTTTTGTTTCAAAGTTCTGATTTCTGGAACTTGTTTAGTTTCTTTACTGAGTTTTGACAGATTGATGAGTTATTTTTTCTTTATTGAATTTTGACAGATTGATGAGTTATTTATGCATGTTAATGAGTTGCTCCTTTTCCTGAGAACGTAATTAACTGTCCATGTCCACATGGAACCGGTTGTTCTTCCATGTGGTTTTTGTGGGTTAATTGCTTGAATTCTTTTCTAGGTTCTTCTTGTTGTTATTCTAGTGATTTGGGTGTTTTTTTAATGTTTCATCCGGCTTTGTTAGCAGAACGCATGGATCACGATAATTATAACTTTTAATAGATCTGAAGGTTGTCTGCGTGTCCTTTTCTCCTGTGCAACTGGGTCTACTTTGATCAAAATGGGTCATTCCACCGTTTCTTTCTTTTGTCAATACCAATATTGATTTGAACACCAAAGTTGCTCTACATGTTCGCAGCATGCATCTCAATGGAAGCCGTATCAATGGAAGGAGAAGGCCTCCTCTACTCAGGGGAGGGGATCAGGTACACACGAGCGTCCACGTCTAACCTCCGTCAAAGCCCGGTCAGTTTATATAGAGACTTGGTGGTGAATGGGAGCTATTTCCATCCTCCGTACCCTCCTGGATTGAGGTTTATGCCGACAGACGAAGAACTTATGGTATACTATTTCATCCCCTAAGTTCATAATAAAATAATTCCATGCAACATCGTCACGGATGTGGACTTATATTCGTACCATCCTCAAGAACTTACAGGTGATGTCTAATTCTTTTCTAAGTTCTCTTTTCTATTTAATTTTATTCTTAGTTCTCTTTTCTACTTATGAGTGATGTTTAATTCTTTTCTCAGTTCTTTTTTTCTATTTATGGGTGATATTTAATCTTTTCTTATTTCAGCATTATCAGATGTATTATGGTTTACTTAAATTATGTTTTGTAATTTATGTTTTGTATCGCAAAAACAAATAAAGAATACCATCTAGAATGCTTTGTAAACTACCAACTTGTTGAAGATTATGTTGAAGTCAAGAAGATTATATTGAAGATTATATATTGATGGGGAAGTTGCTGACTTCTCCACCATTCCATCAAAAAAATAGTTTTGGCAATTTAGCATCACACATTTATTTTTGTTGGTTAAAAAAAAGCACTTCCTTCGACATGCTTCATTAAAAGATAGTTAAAAAGAAGACAAGAGCCTGGGGTGTTGCTCAATTTGTTTTCTTGATCAATAATTAAACCAAAACTTTTTAGGAAACATACGAAATCCATAATTTGTGACACAATAGCAGCTTTTTATTAACAATACAAACTTGAGACTTAACTAATCGTTTTGTAGTATTGCCTCTAATGTTCCTAGGTAGATGATATAAAATAATAAACTAAACATGCCTATCTTCCAACATATTGCCATTATATTGTAAGATGTGAAATGCAAGCCTTTGTACCATAAGTTAGAATGAATGATTGGTTGGTTGTTGGGTGCAAAATTTTTCTTAAAAGTTGGTCATCGAACTATGAAATTATTTGTTTGTGATTTTGTCATCAAATTGAATCCTATTTATCTACTTTTGCCAATTTAGATTATACGATGTGGTTTGCAGAGTAGTTTAAGTCAAATGTTCAGGTGTTTTTGCCAATTGAGATAGTATGATTTTGCTTAGAAGTGTAAGTCATATAGTATGATGTTGCAGAGAGGTTTGGGACACAGGTTGAAGATGCTTGGTATTATTTTACCTCTAGAAATTGCAAGTATGCCAATGGAGGTAGGCCTAATCGCTCAGCTGGATTGGATGGTGGAGTGCGTTACTGGAAGCCCACTGGGTCAGATCAACGAAATGCAAACCAAAACGGTTAAGAGATTGGATATAAAAAACCACTGGTTTATTATAATGGGAGGCAACGATCCAAGGAGAAGACATGTTGGATGATGCACGAATATACGATCATGGATTCCCGTAGACCTGCTAACCCTGCTGACAATAACGCTATGTTGGTGAGCAGATTTATTTTATCAGTGCCTTTTGAAGCTTAGGAGAAGGAAAAGGAAGAAATAAAAATAAAAATAAATAAAAGAAAAGAAAACATGTTTTATTAAGTTGGTTTTATACTGGATGAACAATGTTGACCATGTTCAACATGGATCAGTTGATCTTGTTCCTATCTGCATGGAACATTCCTTCATTCTCAATGTTGGGGGGTTTTGGACGTCACCTTTCCCTTCTTGAGGCTCTTCTTGGGTTTGCTCATGGAAACTAGGTGCGTGTTTGTTTCGGTTGGCCTTCCAGGTTGCATGGTTCTAGAGTTGAATACTTGAATATATGGTTCTCTTTCTTCTACGTGAGATGGTTTTGGAGTTGAAATTATGGTTCTAGAGTTGAATTTATTGTTTCTTCTATGTGAGATTTTAATGATATCAATTTTTGCTGGGGGCCAAGAAGCTCGGCGTGCACGAAGCTACATGCAGCGCCCGGTGAACGGATCCTGCCCGCAAGGCGCCAACCATTGGTTGGGAACAATGATAGAGTTTGGATTCGGTTTGCCGGAAATACCCCTCTTCTGGCCTTGCCTCCAATTCCCCGCGTGCCAAAGCGCGTCCGTGCTACTCGGGGCGTTTTGGGAAGGAAAGGCAAAGCCAAACGGGACTCTTTTTGTCACGTGGTAGACGATAAATAAGATTGGGATAGAAGGTTAGCGTGAGCCCTTCTGCCAAGGGAAACCCGTTCGGAATTGAGATATTTTTTTTAGAGATTACTATATAAAATACAGAGTGATTAATTTTTCTTCACATATACTAAAAGCTTAGAGAAAATTGTAAGAGATAAGGAAGATGGATAAAAAAAATTGGATGCCAAAAATTCCTCCAGGATTTTGGTTCATGCCAACGGATGAAGAATTATTGATCTATTATCTTCTGCCTAAGTTGAGAGGACAATCATTACCCAGTGCAATGGTGAAAGAAGCAAATGTTTATAAATACCATCCTCAGGAACTTCTAGGTACGTTATATGAAAATTTTTTTTCTTTAGAATTATATTTTTATCACTTTATATGGCTTTCTTTCTCAAATTTTAAGGTCTTTTCGTTATAAAAATTTCTTTTTTTATGCTTTTTAGGATTTATATTTTATTTTTAAATTTTTGTAATATTTATTTAATCCTTTATTGTTTAGATTTTTGGATATTTTATCGGGTCGAGTAATCTTTTCTCGTCATTTTTTTTAGTTTATAATTTCTATGGGTGGGAGCCATGGTCACAAAAGCAAGTACTACTTCAGCCCAGCTCATTTTTTATTCTTTGGTTTTAGTTCAGATACAAACCAGGGTGAGGAGAGAGAGAGGAGAGAGTTTTTTATAATTTACCGCAAAGCTTGCGCTTTGATCTCGTAGTTTGTTCGTATACGTTTTTCTTAATAAACTGGGACCATATATATTTGTAACTCTAAGCTTATGAATTTTGGTAGTCCGTCTAATGTCAGTTCCTGGTCATATTAATTAAAAACATACAGCGGTGCCAGTGTGATGCAGCCCACATTCAAGACCAAGAACCATCCCAAGTCTCTCATCTTTGACTTTGTCATTTCCCAGGCACTACACCTTTCCCATGCATATTCTTGGAACAGCCACAAGCATTGGAAATATTGTGCTTTTATTAAGCTTCTAGTTTCTAAATTTGACCTTAAGTCTTTTGGTTTCCCTTTTGTTTTTGCTTTGTCTATAATAAACCATCAAGCCTCTGTAAAAGAGCAGAATGAATAAAATTTGTCTAAGTGCAATTATCTTGAACCTTGAAGAGTTCATACCTTTTGAAAATCTAGAAGAGTTTTCACTCCTTCCTTGAAGAGTTGGAGCGTTTCCAAAGTATGCATCCTTGAAGAGTTGCAGCCATCAATCTAGAAGAATTGATGCCATTTTATCTTCCTTGGAGGCCTAGAAGAGCAACCATCGAAGTTCTATTCATTCGCAACTTCTCATTTTTTTTCCAATTTCAATCCTCTTGAAGTTCTCATCTAAGAGATCTCAAAATAGCAAAGTTGTAGATCAAAGAGTCTTGAACTTTGGCTTTGAAATTACTATATTCCAATTTGTATTACTCACTCTCCCGATCCTACTGTTTGAAGTAGCTGAAGTTGGGCTACATCATTTGGTATCAGAGCTGTGGAGGAGAGGACAATGCCTCCAAGACAAGTTAGACATCGAGGTGGCAAGAACCATTCCCTTGAACGAAGTACACACACTTGCTGAAAATTTACAGCAGCATATGCAACAACAGATTGATGATTTGACCCGAGAAGTTCAGCGTCTGAGGGTTGAAGCGAACAATCCTCCACCCCGTGCCACAACCAGCGAGTACAATGGCAATTCTTCTTCTTCAGAAAGTGTTCAATCTTGTCCCCGAAGAAGGAATGCTCCATCTCGCGCACAAGTAGTTCGAGAGCCGGATTGGGAAAAGGAAATCAAGAGAGACATTCCAGAATTTTTAGGTATTGATTCTGTTGGTGAAATTGTTGATTGGTTGACACTTGTGAATGAAATTTTTGAGCATAGGAATGTCCCAGAAGATCGCCAAGTTGGCATCATCGCTATGCGCCTCCGAGGCAAAGCCATAGCCTGGTGGAGACGTGAGAAGCAAACTCGCCAATCTGTTGGCAAGGCTCCAATCACTTCATGGAGGAAAATGGAGGACAAAATTCGAAAGTATTTCCTTCCCAAAGGTTACAACAGAGAGCTTTACCAAAGGTACCAAAACTTGAGGCAAGGTACGCGAACGGTAAAGGAATACACCAATGAGTTCCATGAGTTGGTGATTCGCAACAACATTCAAGATTCAGAAGAGATGCTTGTGAACAAGTACTTGAATGGTCTCCAACTTCATATCCAAGATGCTTTAGAAGTTCTTGCTATTTGGGACATAGGAGATGCACATCAACGGGCTCTCAAAGTGTAACGTTCTCATTCTAGGAGGCAGCAACCCCCTACCTTGCCAAACCGAGCAACCAGGAGTACAATCGGTCCCACCAAAGTTGCTGAAGCTATAACAAAACCATCTAGTACAAGCAAGCCTTCTACTCAGCCCAACATTTTCAAACAACAAGCTACAACCGGTCAAAGCTCTACAACTGGCATACGTTGTTATTCCTGTGGAGAGATGGGTCATCGTGCTAACAATTGTCGGATTAACAAGAATCGACCAGCTGGCAAAGCTTTCTTGATGGAAGATGACTCTGTTGAATACATGAAGGAACCACTTGAGGAGGAATTCAAGGCTCATGAAGTTGCTGAGGAAGATGAGCAAATAATCCATGGTGATTCTGGTGAACTTCTCATGGTGAGAAAGATTTTCCTCACTCCCAAAGATGACTCTGGAGATAAGTGGTTGTGCACCAATATTTTTCACTCAGCCTGCACCATTTTAGGAAAAGTATGTCAGTTAATTATTGACTCTGGTTGTTGTGAAAATGTGATTTCTGAGGTAGCGGTAAACAAGCTGAAATTGGAATTGAAAGAGCACCCTACACCCTACAAAATGTCTTGGCTGAAGAAAGATACTGAGGTAACTGTTTCCAAACGTTGCCTTATCAATTTTTCCATTGGTTCCATCTATTTTGATAAGATATGGTGCGATGTTCTACCCATGGATGCTAGTCATATTATCCTTGGCCGACCTTGGCAGTTTGACAAAAGGACTACCCATGATGGCTACCATAATACCTATTCTTTTGTTTATGAGGGGAAGAAAATTACTTTGGCACCTAGTAAGGAGCCTCTTAAGACTCCTCTGAATGAAAATTCCTTATTCCCTAATTTGCTCACAATGAAATATGTAAAGAGTGCCTTGAAGGGAGTTCATGTTGTGTATGTTTTACTTAACAAAACCAGCATGGAAAATGAAATTGCACCTCCCATATCCCATCAAGTTCAGCTTCTTTTGGAAGAGTTTAAGGATGTGTTTCCATCAAACTTACCACCTGGTCTTCCTCCCATGAGAAAAATTCAGCATGAAATTAACTTGATGTCTAGTACTCCACTACCTAATCTAGCTCATTATCGGATGAGTCCGACTGAACATGAAGAATTGCAGCGACAAGTTATGGAACTCTTGAATAAAGGTTTTATAAGAGAAAGTCTAAGTCCATGTGCTTTGTACCAGCCCTCTTGGTGCACAGAAAAATGGCACTTGGAGAATGTGTATTGATAGTAGGGCAATTAATAAGATCACTATCAAGTATCGGTTCCCTATCCCTCGTCTTGATGATCTCTTGGATCAACTTTCTGGTGCAACCATCTTCTCAAAGCTAGACTTAAAGAGTGGATATCATCAAATCAGAATCAAGCCTGGAGATGAATGGAAGACTGCATTCAAAACCAAAGATGGACTGTTTGAGTGGCTAGTCAGGCCATTCGGATTGTCAAATGCACCATCCACATTCATGAGATTCATGACTCAAGTTTTGAAGAAATTTCTTGGAAAGTTTGTTGTAGTTTATTTTGATGATATTTTGATTTTTAGCAAGCCTACTAATGAACATTTGTAGCACCTTCAAGAAGTGTTATGTGTGTTACGACAAGAACATTTGTATGCAGCCCCTGACAAGTGCTACTTTATGGTGCCACAAATCTTATTCTTAGGATTTCACATCTCAAAAGAAGGTATCTCAGTTGATGATGCTAAGATTAAGGTGATCCAAGAATGGCCAACTCCAACAAATGTGCATGAAGTTCGAAGCTTTCATGGCCTAGCTTCTTTCTACCGGCGATTCATTGCGCATTTTAGCACCATTGCAGCCCCACTCACCTCTTGTATGAAGAAAGGAGTTTTTGAGTGGACAAGAGCAGCCCAACAAAGTTTTGAACATCTCAAAGAAAAGCTGAACACAACCCCAGTCCTTGCATTACCTAACTTTGATCTTGTCTTTGAGGTGCATTGTGATGCATCCGGTACCGGCATAGGAGGAGTTCTAAGTCAAGGAGGTCGACCCATTGCCTTCTTTAGTGAGAAATTGAATGGTGCAAAACTTCAGTACATCACTTATGATTTGGAGTTTTATGCATTATTTTGCACACTTGAGCATTGGAGGCCATATCTTATTCATAGGGAGTTTATTTTGTACACTGACCATGAAGCTCTTAAGTATATTTTAGGTCAACAAAAGCTCAATTCCAGGTGTGCAAAATGGGCTGAATATCTCCAAGAATTTACATTCAACATCAAGCACAAATCCGGAGTTCAAAATCAGGTTGCCGATGCTCTTAGCCGAAAGAAGAGCTTGCTTCATACCATGTGCTCAATTGTTCTTGGATTTGACTCTTTTCAAGAGTTGTATCAAGAAGACCCTTTCTTCTCAATGATCATTTCAGATGCACAAGACAAGAAGCTTGCTGATTTTACTTTATGTGATGGCTTCCTTTTCAAAGGAAATCGTCTGTGTGCCGAATTGCTCTCTTCGACAAAGGGTGATTGATGAAATTCATCACAACGGACATTTTGGGCGTGACAAGACTATGCAACTTGTTTCAGCAAAATATTTTTGGCCCCATCTGAAACGTGATGTACATCGTCATGTGATGAGTTGTCGAAATTGCCAAGTAGGAAAGGGACAAGCCACCAATGCTAGCCTTTATTTGCCATTGCCGATACCACAAGCCCCTTGGGAAGATATTTCTATGGACTTTGTCATTGGGCTCCCACGCACATTGAGAGGTATGGATTCAATCTTTGTGGTTGTTGATAGGTTTTCAAAAATGGCACATTTTATTCCTTGTCGCAAGACTATGGATGCCTCACGCATAGCTGAATTATTCTTTAAAGAAGTATACAAGCTGCATGGCCTTCCTAAGACCATTACTTCTGATTGGGACACCAAGTTTCTCAGTCACTTCTGGCGACAACTATGGAAGAGTATTGGTACCAAACTACAATATAGTACAGTGTTTCACCCTCAAATGGATGGACAAACTGAAGTTGTCAATCGGTCCTTGGGAAATCTGTTGAGAACTTTGATTGATGATAACCCCCGATCTTGGGAGTCATGGTTGTCACTTGGAGAATTTGCATACAACTGCTCGGTGAACCGTACCATTGGATACAACCCTTTTGAGATTGTGTATGGACATCAACCAAAGACTGCTCTTGATCTTGCACCTATCCCCTTTGCTGAAAAGTTAATTGATAAGGTGCATGATATTGTTTCTCAAATGAAAGTAGTTCATGAAGATGTGCGCCAACGGCTAGAGAGCAAAGCTGAATCCTATAAAAAGAATGTTGATAAGCGGTGACGTGAAGTCATTTTTGAACCTGGAGATTTTGTTTGGGCTTATTTACCACCAGAACGCCATCCCATTGGAACCAACAACAAACTTAGTAATCGGAAGCTTGGTCCCCTTGAAGTACTTGAGTGCATCAATCCTAATGCATATCGATTAAAGCTTCCTTCCCACAAGAAGATACATGATGTGTTCAATGTCCGGCATTTAACACCTTATATTGGCAATTCTTCCAATAATGGTGATTCGAATTCAGGGACGAATTCTTCTAAAGAAGGGGGGAATGATGCAGCCCACATTCAAGACCAAGAACCATCCCAAGTCTCTCATCTTTGACTTTGTCATTTCCCAGGCACTACACCCTTCCCATGCATATTCTTGGAATAGCCACAAGCATTGGAAATATTGTGCTTTTATTAAGCTTCTAGTTTCTAAATTTGACCTTAAGTCTTTTGGTTTCCCTTTTGTTTTTGCTTTGTCTATAATAGACCATCAAGTCTCTGTAAAAGAGTAGAATGAATGAAATTTGTCTAAGTGCAATTATCTTGAACCTTGAAGAGTTCATACCTTTTGAAAATCTAGAAGAGTTTTCACTCCTTCCTTGAAGAGTTGGAGCGTTTCCAAAGTCTGCATCCTTGAAGAGTTGCAGCCATTAATCTAGAAGAATTGATGCCATTTTATCTTCCTTGGAGGCCTAGAAGAGCAACCATCGAAGTTCTATTCATTCGCAACTTCTCATTTTTTTTTCAATTTCAATCCTCTTGAAGTGCTCATCTAAGAGATATCAAAATAGCAAAGTTGTAGATCAAAGAGTCTTGAACTTTGGCTTTGGAATTACTATATTCCAATTTGTATTACTCACTCTCCCGATCCTACTGTTTGAAGTAGCTGAAGTTGGGCTACATCACAGTGTACCGAAGTTTTTTATTTTCCTTTATTACAAGAATGTCCTGTAGTTTGATATTATCATCATGAAAAAGGCATCATGAGAAGCTTATGAGCTTCAATCTTTGCAGGAACCAACCATGAGTCCTATTTTTTTACATCAACAAACAGGAAATATCTCAATGGAAAAAGACCAGATCGCAATGCAGGAGTTGGGTTATGGAAGGCCTCCTCCGTTAAGAATATTAAGGATGCAAATAACTTGATAATTGGCCAAAAAAGAATGCTTGTTTACTACATAAATGATGGAACTCCAAAAGGAAGAAAGACAAATTGGCTTATGGCAGAGTTTCTCATCCCATGCTCTCAATTGCCATTGCAGCACGAGAAGGTAAATTCTTTCTAGAACCAAGCATGATAATTTTTTTCTTTTTTTTTTCTTTTAAAATTTTTTGAATGGCAATTACCTGACCTTATGTGTCTATGATAATATTTAAAACATTAGTTTGAATTATTTTCTTAGAAGAATTTAATGTGCATACATGCGACCAAAGTCCGAAAACTAATTACCTTTTAATGTAATTTGATTCTCAAACTATTTCAAGTCCATCAACTTTCCTTGCCCCTAACAAGCTACTCAGTTATTATAATAATATATTTTCCAGCTAAAGTAGTAAAACTTTTTTGTTATTATTACTTTTTATTTTTTGAGAAAAATTCTAAAGACCAGATGAAGGTTATGTTTGTTTGGTGTCAGAAATGAAGGTCACGTTTGTTTAGTATCACAAAAAAATTATACTTTAAGTTCATTACATAAATAAATTTTGTTGGGCTTTGCTCAATTTTTCCTTAAAAAAAAAAAAAATCTAAGAAAAATTTAGAGTCAGCCGATCAAATCCACCAGGACAACGACAAACTTTTAACAACTTTTTTAATTCAATGTCTCTGCTAACTTTCTATAGAGGTAAAACTTACTAATAAATTTCTTTTGTTTATGGCAATTTTCATATTTTCTTAACAATTAAAAGTCAAGAATGAATAAAAATTTTATGAATTTTAACTCTAATTAGTCACTTAAAAAAATAAAAGCAACCACTACTCAAGGGATGTTTGAAATATATATTCATTTTTGTTGGCAAGAAAAAAGTTTTTGAAAGATTTACTTTAAATTAAGAAGTGATTTTTCAAAGAAAATTATATGGCTACGCCATAGTCGTGGTAGCATGTAGAACTATCTTGACTTTCAAATGAGGTTTTATTTATACTTTTTGAGAAGTAATATAAACTAATATGAATCATATAAATGATCATATCAAGCATCTCATATATATATATATATATATATATATATATATATATATATATCACATCATAAATTACTTTTCCTAACTCGTCTCTATTGGCAGCTTGATTTGTGGGTGCTCTGCAAAATTTACTTGCACAGTAGAGAAAAGAATCCCAATGGTGGTGGAGATATAAATGAAAACCAAGCAATTGGATTATCAACTCATTCTGTAGTTTACGAAGATACCATGGGTCCAATAGAAATTGTTGGCTTGCAGCAAGGTATAGATGGAAAGGAGATGAATGGAGAGGACTGGATGCCAACTATCCCACTTGGATTTCGATTCATGCCAACAGACGTCGAATTATTGGTATACTATCTCATGCCTAAGTTGATGGGACAACCTTTACCTTGTCAAAAAGTATGTGAAGCAGAAGTTTACAAACACCATCCTCAAAATCTTCTTGGTATGTGAGAAAAAAATTTTATTTTTAAAAATAATATTTTATTTCTATTTATTGATTTTTTAAAATTAAATCATGTTAGTCCCATATTATAATTCTAGGTGCAAGAATTTATTTCTTTTATATTCTTTAGGAAAAAAATATTTATTGGATCACATTTATGAATGGCTTGATCCATAGGGACTTAATACCTAACAAAATCGTGCATTTTCTCATATATTTAATCTTCTATATAGTTTTTATGTTGTACAATATATAATTTATTATCTAAAATCCTTGAATCATTTTCTAGAAAACCTCTGATGATTGTAGATGAATTATATGCTTTTCTTATGAGCTAGTTGGTTCTTTGAGCTTTTGTTTTAAATTGTTTATCGGTGTATCCAATTTGAACTCTCAAATCCGACAACAAAGTTTGGAAACAAAACTTTAAATTACAGCTTTCTTGAAAAAACTGATAAAATACTGCAACGTTTGCATTGACTACAGTTTTTGTTATAGACTCGTGGAATTTTGATAATTCACCGCTAAGCTTGTAGTTCAATCTTATGTGGTCCATATTTTTTTTTCTAGCAAATTGGGTAAGCTTGTAAATTCCATTTAACTATATATGACATCAAGATCAGGCCATATTAATTAGTTTGAAAGGTATGCCAATAGTTGTAGCTTGTAGGTTACCATTGTAGGTTTTTATTTACATTTATGTTGATATTGAATTCCAACCTACTTATTACTTACCATCATTATCTATTTTGCTCACATAAGCTTTGATGTTATTGCTGTTATTAACATCACTGTTCTTACTCTTTCCACTACTGTTGTTGTTACCACTAAAACTATTATTGCTATAATATTGAAAATTCTTGAATCAATATAAGTGTTATGAGAAACTTATAAGCTTAAATCTTTGTAGGAACTAATCGCGAAGCCTATTTTTTTACATCGAGAAAGAGAAAATACCCTAATGGAACAAGGCCAGATCGCAATGCAGGTGATGGATGTTGGAAGGCCTCATCAGGTAATAAGGATATTAAGAGCCTAAATAACTCGGTGATTAGCCAGAAAAGAATCCTTGCCTATCATATAAATGATGGAACTATAAAGGGAAGAAAAACAAACTGGTTGATGGTAGAGTATACTATTCCATGCTCCCAATTGCCGTTGCAAGATGAGAAGGTATATTTTTTATGAAGTCTAAGCATGAATTTTTTTTTCTTTTCTAGAAATTTCTAAGCAATTACTTGAGTTTATTTGTCTTAGATGGTATTTGAAGCATTACTTTGCATTACTTTCTTAAAAGAATTTAACATGTGCACACGTAAGCAAAACTGGGCTATCTCATTCCATCCCAATGTAAGAAAAAGGGAAAAGAGAAAACCAATCACCCTTTAGTGCAAGTTGATTCTCAAATTATTTTAAGCCCATCGACTTTCTTTGCACCTACAAAAGTCCTTTGCTATTGTAATAATATATTTTCCAATGAAAGTAGTAAAGCTTCATTTTTTATAGTTACATTTTTTGGAAAAATTATAAGGATTGGATAAAGGTTGCATTTGTTTGAAACTTGAAGAAATTTTTACTTCAAGTTCATTGCCCGAATGAAGTTTGTTGGACTTTGCCCAATATTTTCTTTAAAAGAAAAGTCTGAGGAAAAAAATTAGATTGATCGACCAAATCATTTACAGTAATGACACAATCACTAACTTTTAACAACTTTTTTATTCTATCTTAGGTAACCTCTTTGAGAGGTAAAACTTGCTAATTAATTTCCTTATGCATGACATTTTTCATATTTTCTTGATAAATAGATGTCATAAAGAAATGCAAATATTTAAGTTAGGCACTTGGATATAAAAACAAGTACCGCTCAAGGGATGTCCAAAATATATTCTTGTTTTTTTAGTAAGAAAAACTATATTTGAAAGATTTTTTTAGAGAAAGGAGTGATTTTTTGAAGGAAATCATATTGCTACGTCACTAGTGATGTCATATGGAATCACCTTGATCCCTAAATGGGTTTTCGTTGGTACCATTTCATAAAAATCAAGAAACGCAACCCATGAATCATCCAAATAGTTGCATCTTACATCTCATGGATATAGATCATGCCATAAATTAATTCTCCTAACTTTATTTTGGTAGCTTGACACCTGGGTTATCTGCAAAGTTTACTTCAACAATAGAGAAAAGAGTACCAATGATGGTGGAGACACATCAAACGACCAAGCCATCGAATCATCGTCTCATTCGGCGGTTCTTGAAGTTGCCAAGTATCCAATAGAAATTGATAGTTTACAGCAATACACGACCACTGGAATGCGAGTTCAAGAGCTACCTGACTATTCGAATAATGCAAATAAACAAACCTGTGCACCATATGCTCCATTGTGTGCTAGGAGACATATGTTTTCATCTACGGTGATGCCCAACAATATGCAATTGCAATCGATAGATCGCACAACACAATGCGGTCCTTCATATCTTAGTGAAGGCACCTTAGATTGTCAGCCTCAACTCACCTTACACCCTCCACCACCACTACTCACAGGATCTCTTAATGATGAACCTTCAACCTCCCATACCAATCTTACGGTTTCAATGCCAACCCCTCCACCAGACTACTCTACTACTATGCCTGGGCTTTCCAATCCTACCCTGTCAGAAGTTCTTGAATCCATCGAACATGATCCTATCACCAACAATTTTTATTCCATTGATGAAGAATTAAAGGAAGTTTTAGGAGACTCGTGGGTTGAAGAAATCTAATTTGAGAATTAATATTTTTTGTATAGGTGTGTGGTAGGACTTAAACAATTTTTTGACTTTCTTGTCAACTCAAATCCTAATATTTCATTTTACTAGTTTGTTTCTATAGTTTGGTTTGCCTTTAACTACCCTGTTCCTTAGACTTTTTGGTAAACTAAGTTTGTAAAACTCCATGTGCATTGATTTTTAAACATCAAACTCGAAACATTTGTTTTATTAATTGGTAGATATAAATTTAGTTTCTTTTGTATCTCTTATTGTTTGTTTGCTTGGATTGTTTGTTATGATCTCTTACAATAATGATGCTCTAAGTTGGTTCTGTTCTTATTGTCCCCCTAAAAACTTCACATTGTAGGTATCCCTTGAGTAATTGTATCTAAGCTAAAGCATGGACAATCACCTAAAAACTGAAACAAGTAATATATAAAATTTTGACATAAAAAAAGAAATTTTAGAAATTAATGGAATACCATATTATGAGTTGCTATCATTCATACAAATGACTACCTATTGCTTGTATTCACGAGAAGCAACAACGTGGAGCAAAAATAGTACAATTCTTCTAACATGTTTGAATATGAATGTATGACAACAGAGACAGAGTGTTGTTTGAGGTGATTTTAGTCACCATACTAAATCATCAACAAGCCATGATGATTGATGTATTATTTATAGAATGGGTTGACTTGGGCTCCAACCTAAAAATTTTGATATTTGGATAACGACAAAGTGCCAATTAGGGTATGTAGTCTGGATATTGAGTTTAATCCAACACCGTAATTTAGTCATTTGGCTCACTTAGTTGCACATTAGGTCAAAATCCTCATAATTAGATCAAAACCAATATTCAAGCTTGATCAGCATCCCCAGCTGATACCAATTAGCTCAATTTCAGGTGTTGAGCTCGATCAGTAGACTCGATTACTAATGGTTGGGTCAAATGCAACATCTTGGCTCCATCATTTGGCTAGATTCTCAATCTTCAATTAACTGGATTCAGTTTAAGGCATTTAGCCTAATTTCCTAAACCAGGCCCAATTCAATTTAAATAGATTTTAGCGCAGTTAAGGCCATGACATGTGATCAAAAGAAAATAAAGAGATAGTTATGACATCAAAATTGAGATGGTTGAGCATAAGCTCAAATCCTATGCCCAACAAATTATTTTTAATTAATCATCAAAAAAATCTAAATTTAAAATCATCTTAAAATCTAAAACTTAAAATTCAAAAAAACCTAAAATTGAAAATCCAAAATCATCTAAAAAATCAAAACTAAAAATTAAAAATTCAAAAGATCATTCAAAAATCTAAAATTCAAAATTCAAAACTCAAAAGATCATTCAAAAATCTAAAATTCAAAATTCAAAATCACTTAAAATTTAGAATTCAAATCATGGGCAATTAAAACCACCCGACCTACCTAGGGGTAACAAGTACAACTAAGTTTGCCCTTGAATGATTAGAACCAGCAGGCCAACTCTTGTACAACCAAAACCATCAAGCTTATCTGATGACTAGCCAAAATCATCAAGCCTCCCTTTAGGGTAGGCATCACAACCAAACCTGCCCTTGAACATCCAAAACTAATAGGCCTACCCATGAGTAGCCAAAACCATCACGCCTATATATGGGACAGCTAGGGAATCAAACCTATATATGAACAACTAGATCTAGAATGACCAGATGTACCCATGTGCAGCCAAAACCATTAGGCTTGCTTACGAGTAGCTAAAACTATCATACTTGCTTCTAGGGCAACAAACACAACCAAGCTTGCTCATAAACAATCAAAACCATTAAGCTTGCCTATGGGGTAGCCACCACAATCAAGCTTGCTTATGGAAAGCCAGAACCATCAGACCTACCCATGTGCAACTCAAACCACCAAGCTCGTCCTTGAGTAATCTAAACCACCCAACTAATCCAAGGCCTTCCATCATCATCCATTCCCATACCAATTAACAATTATGAATTATTAATTAAATGTAATTTAATAATAACATGAGTATGAAATTCCATAGAACTATGTCAAGTCATATAAAACTCCAAACATTTATACAATTTAAAATTTTTAATGATTCAACACATTTGCAAAACAAATGACCAATAAAATTTTATTAACACATAGCCTATCAAACATGCACAGTCATACTATTTTCCATTCTGTTGAGTTATTCATGAAGCTAATTTCATATATGAATATAAAAGTGTTCTATTACAAGTCAATCCACATCATAAACCATTTAATACACAAAATGCGTACAAGCATGTCATGGAGACATTCACAGCAAGAATTTATCATAAGAGAAATCTCGTACTAAAGTTGCATAAAATGAAGACAGCACACAGCATGAAGCATGTTACATGGCCATCATGCATTCACAAATAATGAAAACGGATTCTTACCCAATTTCCACAATAAATCTAGTCTCACTTTTCCTAACTTTGGTGACTGCCTACCATCCGTATCGCAATAGATATGGCTGAATTTTCAGTTTATAGGAACCATGACTCCCTTTTTCTAGTATTCTTGGCAAAATTTCTCCATCTGAAATCTCTACTTGAAGAAGTTCAACAGCTACAACATCATATGCAATCTTAATCAAACCTTTCCACTTCCACGCAAGCTTCTTCAAAACCAATTTCCCTTCTCCATGTCTGCTTCCACCTCATCAGATGAGGTTTGCACATCATCAAGAAGTGCATGACCTCTCTCCTCAGCTTGTCTTGCCGCTGTTTCAACAAAAATTAGCATGTCTCCTAACAACAGCTGAACGCAACATGGAGTAGATCTTACAAAGAAATCAAATGCTCCCTAGTAACAAACTAAATAAAGATCTTCCCCCAACTAGTCATCTTCATCGTACAATAGCTGCCACTGTCTTACAATAAAAAAAAAAAGGGGTGAAACTATGTTTTTAACCCCTGAAGTTTGGGGTCCATTTCACTTTGGACCTTGAATTCCCTCCACCAGGTCGCTCCCAGTTGGACCGTGAATCCCCTCTGCTACGAAGTTGCCAGTTAGCTAGCGAGGAGCTCAACCAAACATCAAGTGTGGGCCAAGTTAGTCTACTTGGTCTGATGACTAGGAGCATAAGAAGGGGGCATTTGGTAACCAAAATAAGGTTATCATGGTAATTTCAAATTACCAATGTTCTTTGTCTTAGAGTAACCTTATCCTTGATAATATAAAACCATCACATTTGGTATCTTATATTATAATGGTTAAAAATCCCTAGATATCAATGATTAAATTGCTTAGGATGCCATAAAAATCTAAGACCATAGTCCATTTAATACTAAAACTATTCTTGATATATTTTGCAACTATCATAATAATTTTTATCATTATTTCATATTTTTATTAGTATAATATTTAGATTTAATTATAATATTATTTTTAATATCATATATAATATAATATTATAATATCACATAATATTATTATTAAATTATTATATTATATTATATTATGTATTATAGTATTTTAATATTAAATTATATTATATTAATATAAAAATAATGTTGAGCTTTTTTTTATGAATAGAGGGATATTATGGTCCCAAAATCTCAAGTCAAAAATACTACCTAGAAATGATCTTGATACCTCATTTAAACATAGGTATCTGGTCACTAATTGAGAGGTAATTTTAGTAATAGGGGTGATATAAGAACACAGTCACATATATCATCAATTGCAACCAAATATGATGCAGGCACCAGATTGAGACAGAGGTTTCAGGGTTCCTTATGGATCTCTGATTTATGAGAGTCCTTTTTCTTTATTCTTAGAGTCCTTGTCGAGTCCAGTTGTGCTAGTTAGCCTGGTTCATTATTGGAATCCAGGAGTTGGTCAAGTGTCAAGTGTTATTTTCTTTCATTGAGTCCTGTAATAAATCAAGCGAAGGTTCAGCTTGAAGACCCAAGAGAAGACCCATCAATCATGCAATGACCCATGTCTTGGACCACTCCAGGACACATGGCATCACCAGAGCAAAGCAAGGAGCCAGCCCACATCAATTTAGGAAGGAATCTAGGCACCAACACCCTCCTTCCTGTTTTCTTCATGCCGCCCACCCTTATATGGAAGCTTTTGGGCGCCCATTGACTTCCACACTTATCATGTGGTCCCTTGGCAAGCATTTATGGAAGAAATTGGCTGCCCCTCTCTAATTGGAAGATCTTCATGCACCCCAGATGGAAGAAGGTTGCACCCAGTCAAAGATGGCAGGAGGAATCAAGGGGCGCCCACTCTTTCCCTCTCTCAAGTGGTCTCCCTCCTCTACAAGCTTGGAAATTGCAGCCACTCTCTTTTTTTGGCCGTCATAGATGAAGCATGCAGAGATCCCTATCTCCCCAAGAAGAATCACATGCCATACATTACAATCCATGTCAACTATGTACTTAAAATGAATGATTTAACTTGTATTGACATGAAGGGGTTATAAAAAGACCTTTCTCTTGTAAATTGAAAAAAACCATTAATGAAAAAATTTTGAAGTTCTTTTCTATTGCTGTGAAGGCTCTAGTACTCCAGGAAGGAGTGGGTGTGAAGCCCTTAGTGTTTTCTTTCATCTTCTTTAACCTCCCTCAAACCCAAACCCTAGCCGTCCTCCCCTTTAGAAACCCTAAAACAACCCTGCCGCCAACCACAGGCCCCCATCTCCTCTTGCTACACTTTACTGCCCACTGAACCTCCTCCTCGCTGTTGCATGCCCTCTAGAGCAACCCAACCAGCAAGTCTTCGGTCCGGAAGTCCACCTTTCAGGGGTTCCAGCCACCGGGATCAAATCAGCCCCAAAGGGCTTCTTTTCTCAAGTTCTACTCTCTTTGTTCTTTGTTTACTTCTCTTCACCATCTTAAGTTTGTGGTTTGTTGCTTGCTGTTTTCTCAGGGATTCACGAGCCGAAGAGGAAGTCGTCTTTGCCCCTAAACCATATTTTGAAGATCCTCTTCGGTAGACAGCTTCTTCATCCAGGACTTTCAACCTGTCAGAGCGATCTTCCTGTTTCAATCTTCGAGTGATCACTGTTGGTATATGAAATTCTTTCTCTAATTCTCTTTCTCTGATTTAGTGAATGTTGAGAGCATGTCCTAACCGAGGGTTTCCTAACCTTCACTTTCCTGGCTTTGTTAATATTCTAACAGTTCTAATTCCAGTGTATGCTTTCGCCTGTCCTGCATAGTATAGCTTAACTAGTTTTTGATCTTTCTAGGTAATTAGCCATCTCATAATATATATATATATATATATAATATTATTTCATTGCATTCGTGTCTCATCCACGTCCTGCATCAAAATATGGTGATCTTATCATCTTCATCCCAATCACCGGTGATCCTAAATAGATCAACCCACATCAAACGCCCAAAATACAAAGTAGCAGCAAAGCTTCAAAACCTTTTTATTTTTATTTTATTTTTCTAAGAGAGACTCAAAGGCTCAAAACCTTCTAATTACCAGAGTGGTGGTACAAAACCATTCCAAGAGGTGAAGCAAGAGCGAAGGACTCCACCAAATCTCCTAGGAGTGGTGCCAAGAAGAAAGTGTGAGGATTGCTTGGGAGGAGGAAAAGGAGAACCAAGAAGGACAACAATGGCGGCAGACGTGCAGCAGTCCCCCGATTCACTCTTCAACCCATCGAACGATGAGCTGGTAATCTATTACCTATGGGCTAAGCTCCTCGGCCAAGACTTGCCTTCCAACGACATCACCTTGAGGCTCTTCTGGCATCCGCTCATGGAATCCTCTTGTTTGCATGTTTCATCTGCTTTTGATGGTGCATGTTCTTAAGAGTTGAATTTATGGTTTATCTATTTTTCTTGTTCTTCATTTCATGCTCTATACACATACTTTGGTGTATTAGTTTTCTTGACGTTCAAAATAGAGATAAAACTAATTATAAAATATGGACTTGAGGAAGAACGAGATAAAAAGATTCATAGCAATGGAAACTAATGAGTAGGACAAGGGCATGAGTCCATAGCAGGTGTAGGTTTGAGTCTGCAATCAGATGAATAGTTGTTTTAAATATTGTGACTTCAATTAGTAAATGATAAATTGATTCAAGGTAAGCACTAATAATTTTATAAATATTAAGAAGAATGTTTGTAAGAGAAGTAATATTACATTATTGGACAAGCAATTGTTTTGCAAAAGAACATGTTTTTGAAACTCTTTCAATTTCTAAAGATGTCTTCTTCTGATATGAACAGGTTTCTATAAATATTCTTAATATTCAGCTCATATTTTAAGCCATTTGGCAATGATGTAATATTATATAGCCTATTATTTTGTATTGACATTTTTGAAAATCCTCATGAAAAACTTCAACAAGTAAACAAAAAAGCTTTTATGTCAACCAAACTCTCTCATGAAATGTCCTGCTGATATATTTTTCTGAAAATATCATATATGAATTTTTTGGAATCTTATAACCAAACTCTCTCATGAAATGTCATGTTGATATCCTTCATTGAAAAAAGAAGTGGAATTTTTCTGACCGAGACTTTCAGATATCAGTGGTTAGTTAGATGATAATTATATTGGTACAATCTTAGTGGCTAATAAGTTTGAGATTCTCACACTATATTAAAGTGTGACTTGAATTTTCCTTTCAAATATTAATCTAACCTTAAATCTTATTACATTTGGTGACACATTTATATCTAGAGGCATCAAACAGGCCAACTTGGCCCAACCTACTATAGAAACCAGCTCGACAAAGCTCCTATAGCACGACCGCCTGATTAAGGGATAAGATTCACCTATTTTTTAAAATATTATTTAAATAAAATAAAATATATATACATCAACAAGTAGCTTGTTACCGCGGTCATGCTGTTTCATTGCTATATTGCTTCATCCTCTTTTTCATCTTCTAACCATACCATTCATAGAAAGTCTTCTATCCATTCAGAGAAAAGTCTGGTATTCATCTTCACCTTTTGAAAAAAAAAAGATGAATTATCATTTCATATTACTATTTTGATTTTAAAATTAATTTTAAAAAACTAATGAAATAAATTAGATGTAATTATCTTTTTTAGGAGCTTGCTGTTGATGTAAGCCGTCACAATCATCATTACATCTCCAAAACGGTGATGGGTCATACCATTTTCCATCTTTAATCTTCTATTCTAATCATTGTTATTCGAAGATTACTCTTCATCATCATTTTTCTAACCTTACATCATATCTTCTGCATCATACCAGTCCTTAAGAAAACCAACATCTCTACCGTATCGGATCTTAATTGGCACATCCTATTATCAACTACCCATCCTCCTGTAGTAAAAGCAGATTCCAATGTTACTATGGATACCAAAGGTGTTAGTAGATCATGAGTCATAGTGGCAAGCACATGATAATTATTTTCATGTGCTCGCCATGAGGCCAAAATATCCCAAATATCTCTTTCTTCCCAAATTAGATATTTACAAAATTATTATTTAATTAAAAAGTTAATTTATTAGATGATGGTGAAGTGATAGTTCTTGATTTCTATAGAATATCTATAATTGATCTCTAATACTACCCTTGTTGCTACTACTTCTTAAAGTCCATTCTGAAGTAGGATTTTTTACCTTTATTATATTTTTGATCATATATCATAATTTATGCTCAGCACTAATTTCAACTTTGCCATGAATTCTGCGTTCAAACTACTACATCTTTTCACCCACACAAACCAGGCCAGCTGGTCGTTCAAGCTAGTTTAGCCTATTGACATGTCAAATAGTAAATGAACAAAAAAGAAAAAAAAGGAAAAGCCTGCAATTTGCCACCAATAAATGAATAAAACGAAAAGATAAGTAAACAGCTTGCTTAGTCCAATTATTTTCTATATTTGGACTGTTTGGTTGCAGCTTTCATTCTGTTCATCTAATTGTTAGATTCATCTAAAGGTCAAGTTTCCACCCTATTTTCCAAACATCCATAAATGTGGAAGAAAACTCGTCTAAGATTCTCATCCTTCTATTCCACCCCTCTCCCCTCCATATACCGCTTAACATTTTTTCTTGTTCACTTTGTCCAAGATGTTAATAGGTTAACCACATAGAGCTATTTAAAGTGAATAATCTCATGCAAATTTTTGGATAAATTGGTTAGCATCTAAAAATTTGAATGTTTGAAATGTAACAAATTATTCCCAAAATCTCATTTACACCCAATTTTAGGAATATAAGATAAACAAAAAAAAGGAGTGTTAATCTTTGATTCTTAAAAATCTTCTTTTGAGAAATAAAGGATTACCATATGAATTTAACCCTTTTGCTCCAAATTAAATAGCCCCTAGGATGCTTGAAATAAAGCTGAATGGTTCTCCAGCAAGCCACTCAAGGAATAATATTTCTTTTTCTTGAGTATAGAAGATTTGTTCATTTGTTCCCTGCAAAGAATATTGCACTAATTAGTGGTCCAAATCTGCTCTTAGTGGTCCAAATCTGCTCCTAGCTAGATAAAAATTTTGACCTTACTTGAAATGTAGCAGAGCTTTAGCCATCGAATAAGAGTTCTAGCCCTTATCTTTATAGTACACTATAACATCTTCTATATAAGCACAAGTAGCTCTATCTTTTAAGGTGGCTCTGGCTCTAGTTTAGACTCAAGCCTTGGGGCCTTGGCCTTGAGGTGGCCCAGTAACTTAAGAAGTTATTATGAGAATTCAAGAGAGGATATTGCTAGATATAAGTGGGTCTAGAGATTTATGATAGAGTTTTTGAAGGGATAGCAATGCTTTATAATTTTAAAGTTTGGTAGGAGCAATTCTTGTAGTCTTTAGATTTTTTTTTGTTTTTTTTTTTTTAAGTGAAATTCTCTACTCTTCTTTACCTACAGAAGTAGTTCAGTAGGTCGAAGCACGTAAATCCTTATATATTTACTCTCTTATTTAGTTTTACTCTCTTTAGTTTGTTAGTGATCTTAGAAGCCTTTTTATCACTTTTTTTATGAATACTTAAAGTGCCACCTTAGCCCCATGTAATTAAAAAAGGACAGAGACTTTCACTAGGCCGTTCGCATATATAAAACTATATGAAAGTTTTGTTCTTCCTTTTAATCCTAACAACCCTATAGTTTTATTGTAAGAATTAGTTTTTTAAAAAATTTTAACAAACTTTATCCTTTGCTGGTAAGGATTAGAAGTGAATAGGAGTCGACTTCTAATTTTTATGGAATAAAAATTTTAATCTTTTTAAAATATGATTGATATATAAGCATATGCAACCTAGGATTTTATTATCAGGATGAGAGAGAAAGTTAAGTGAATAAGTTGAGAATAATTTTTTTTAATTTTTAATATATATATTTTTCTCTCTTTTGAAGCTTGCGCCAGTGCGTTTACACCGAGAAAACATGTCGCTCTTGGAGCTTCCTTTAGATACGAAACATCTCTGGACCTGGTTGAAGATTACTTAAAAACCCATTACCACTCCAAGAAGCGTTATAGCTCGGACACCCAGAGAGAGAAAAGGATAGAGAGCGAGAGAGAGAGAGAGAGAGAGAGAGAGAGAGATTTCAGAACCACAGAAAAAAAAAAGGAGGAGAATGCAACCCAAGGTTGTCTATTTTGTCTTACGAAGATCTTTTCTTGTTTCATATTTTTTTTGATGGTTTGTTGGATTTTGCTTAAAGTTTTTGATTTCTTGGTGTTCTTGATTCATTTTGTCATCATTTGTCTTTGTAAATGGTAGGATTTTTCTTGGGTCATTGATTTCTTGACCTCGTTAAGTTTCTTTATTGGACTTCTGATAAACTCATGAGTTCTTTATGCAAGTTTAGCAAGTGTTCTTTTTCTGGAGATGTATTTCTACGAATAGAAATGAATCATTGTTCTCTAGATGCATTTTCTGATTAATTGCACACAAAAGTAGGAGTGTTTCTAAGCATGCAATGCACCTTGGTAGTAACGGGATTTAGTTTTTGTTAAATAGTTGTTTCCGTGGGTTAATTGTTCCATATTTTCTTGGTTCTTCTTGTCATAATTCCTCCAATGGTGTCCTTCATCCCTTTTTGTAGATGGTATCTAGGGTTTTGTTTCAAAGTTCTGATTTCTAGAACTTGTTTAGTTTCTTTACTGAGTTTTGATAGATTGATGAGTTATTTTTTCTTTATTGAATTTTGACAGATTGATGAGTTATTTATGCATGTTAATGAGTTGCTCCTTTTCCTGAGAACGTAATTAACTGTCCATGTCCACATGGAACCGGTTGTTCTTCCATGTGGTTTTTGTGGGTTAATTGCTTGAATTCTTTTCTAGGTTCTTCTTGTTGTTATTCTAGTGATTTGGGTGTTTTTTTAATGTTTCATCTGGCTTTGTTAGCAGAACGCAAGGATCATAATTACAACTTTTAATAGATCTGAAGGTTGTCTGTGCGTCCTTTTCTCCTGTGCAATTGGGTCTACTTTGATCAAAATGGGTCATTCCACCGTTTCTTTCTTTGGTCAATACCAATTTTGATTTGAACACCAAAGTTGCTCTACATGTTCGTAGCATGCATCTCAATGAAAGCCGTATCAATGGAAGGAGAAGGCCTCCTCTACTCAGGGGAGGGGATCAGGTACACACGAGCATCCACGTCTAACCTCCGTCAAAGCCCGATCAGTTTATATAGAGACTTGGTGGTGAATGGGAGCTATTTCCATCCTCCGCACCCTCCTGGATTGAGGTTTATGCCAACAGACGAAGAACTTATGGTATACTATTTCATCCCCTATTTCATCCCTTAAGTTCATAATAAAATAATTCCATGCAACATCGTCACGGATGTGGACTTATATTCGTACCATCCTCAAGAACTTACAGGTGATGTCTAATTCTTTTCTAAATTCTCTTTTCTATTTAATTTTATTCTTAGTTCTCTTTTCTACTTATGAGTGATGTTTAATTCTTTTCTCAGTTCTTTTTTTCTATTTATGGGTGATATTTAATCTTTTCTTATTTCAGCATTATCAGATGTATTATGGTTTATTTAAATTATGTTTTGTAATTTATGTTTTGTATCGCAAAAATAAATAAAGAATACCATCTAGAATGCTTTGTAAACTATCAGCTTGTTGAAGATTATGTTGAAGTCAAGAAGATTATATTGAAGATTATATATTGATGGGGAAGTTGCTGACTTCTCCACCATTCCATCAAAAAAATAGTTTTGGCAATTCAGCATCACACATTTATTTTTGTTGGTTAAAAAAAAGCACTTCCTTCGACATGCTTCATTAAAAGATAGTTAAAAAGAAGACAAGAGTCTGGGGTGTTGCTCAATTTGTTTTCTTGATCAATAATTAAACCAAAAATTTTTAGGAAACATACGAAATCCATAATTTATGACACAATAGCAGTTTTTTATTAACAATACAAACTTGAGACTTAACTAATCGTTTTGTAGTATTGCCTCTAATGTTCCTAGGTAGATGATATAAAATAATAAACTAAACATGCCTATCTTCCAACATATTGCCATTATATTGTAAGATGTGAAATGCAAGCCTTTGTACCATAAGTTAGAATGAATGATTGGTTGGTTGTTGGGTGCAAAATTTTTCTTAAAAGTTGGTCATCGAACTGTGAAATTATTTGTTTGTGATTTTGTCATCAAATTGAATCCTATTTATCTACTTTTGCCAATTTAGATTATACGATGTGGTTTGCAGAGTAGTTTAAGTCAAATGTTCAGGTGTTTTTGCCAATTGAGATAGTATGATTTTGCTTAGAAGTGTAAGTCATATAGTATGATGTTGCGGAGAGGTTTGGGACACAGGTTGAAGATGCTTGGTATTATTTTACCTCTAGAAATTGCAAGTATGCCAATGGAGGTAGGCCTAAACGCTCAGCTGGATTGGATGGTGGAATGCGTTACGGGAAGCCCACTGGGTCGGATCAACGAAATGCAAACCAAAAGGGTTAAGAGATTGGATATAAAAAAGCACTGGTTTATTATAATGGGAGGCAAGGATCCAAGGAGAAGACTTGTTGGATGATGCACGAAAATACGATCATGCATTCCCGTAGACCTCCTAACCCTGCCGACAATAACGCTATGTTGGTGAGCAGATTTATTTTATCAGTGCCTTTTGAAGCTTAGGAGAAGGAAAAGGAAGAAATAAAAATAAAAATAAATAAAAGAAAAGAAAACATGTTTTATTAAGTCGGTTTTATACTGGATGAACAATGTTGACCATGTTCAACATGGATCAATTGATCTTGTTCCTATCTGCATGGAACATTCCTTCATTCTCAATGTTGGGGGGTTTTGGACGTCACCTTTCCCTTCTTGAGGCTCTTCTTGGGTTTGCTCATGGAAACTAGGTGCGTGTTTGTTTCGGTTGGCCTTCCAGGTTGCATGGTTCTAGAGTTGAATACTTGAATATATGGTTCTCTTTCTTCTATGAATTTTGGTAGTCGTCTAACGTCGGTTCCTGGACATATTAATTAAAAACATACAGCGGTGCCAGTGTACCGAAGTTTTTTATTTTCCTTTATTACAAGAATGTCCTGTAGTTTGATATTATCATCATGAAAAAGGCATCATGAGAAGCTTATGAGATTCAATCTTTCCAGGAACCAACCATGAGTCCTATTTTTTTACATCAACAAACAGGAAATATCTCAATGAAAAAAGATCAGATCGCAATGTAGGAGTTGGGTTATGGAAGGCCTCCTCCGTTAAGAATATTAAGGATGCAAATAACTTGATAATTGGCCAAAAAAGAGTGCTTGTTTACTACATAAATGATGGAACTCCAAAAGGAAGAAAGACAAATTGGCTTATGGCAGAGTTTCTCATCCCATGCTCTCAATTGCCATTGCAGCACGAGAAGGTAAATTCTTTCTAGAACCAAGCATGATAATTTTTTTCTTTTTTTTTTCTTTTAAAATTTTTTGAATGGCAATTACCTGACCTTATGTGTCTATGATAATATTTAGAACATTAGTTTGAATTATTTCTTAGAAGAATTTAATGTGCATACATGCGACCAAAGTCCGAAAACTAATTACCTTTTAATGTAATTTGATTCTCAAACTATTTCAAGTCCATCAACTTTCCTTGCCCCTAACAAGCTACTCAGTTATTATAATAATATATTTTCTAGCTAAAGTAGTAAAACTTTTTTGTTATTATTACTTTTTATTTTTTGAGAAAAATTCTAAAGACCAGATGAAGGTTATGTTTGTTTGGTGTCAGAAATGAAGGTCACGTTTGTTTAGTATCACAAAAAAATTCTACTTTAACTTCATTACATAAATAAATTTTGTTGGGCTTTGCTCAATTTTTCCTTTAAAAAAAAAAAATCTAAGAAAAAATTAGAGTCAGCCGATCAAATCCACCAGGACAACGACAAACTTTTAACAACTTTTTTAATTCAATGTCTCTGCTAACTTTCTATAGAGGTAAAACTTACTAATAAATTTCTTTTGTTTATGGCAATTTTCATATTTTCTTAACAATTAAAAGTCAAGAATGAATAAAAATTTTATGAATTTTAACTCTAATTAGTCACTTAAAAAAATAAAAGCAACCACTACTCAAGGGATGTTTGAAATATATATTCATTTTTGTTGGCAAGAAAAAAGTTTTTGAAAGATTTACTTTAAATTAAGAAGTGATTTTTCAAAGAAAATTATATGGCTACGCCATAGTCGTGGTAGCATGTAGAACTATCTTGACTTTCAAATGAGGTTTTATTTATACTTTTTGAGAAGTAATATAAACTAATATGAATCATATAAATGATCATATCAAGCATCTCATATATATATATATATATATCACATCATAAATTACTTTTCCTAACTCGTCTCTGTTGGCAGCTTGATTTGTGGGTGCTCTGCAAAATTTACTTGCACAGTAGAGAAAAGAATCCCAATGGTGGTGGAGATATAAATGAAAACCAAGCAATTGGATTATCAACTCATTCTGTAGTTTACGAAGATAACACGGGCCCAATAGAAATTGTTGGCTTGCAGCAAGGTATAGATGGAAAGGAGATGAATGGAGAGGACTGGATGCCAACTATCCCACTTGGATTTCGATTCATGCCAACAGACATCGAATTATTGGTATACTATCTCATGCCTAAGTTGATGGGACAACCTTTACCTTGTCAAAAAGTATGTGAAGCAGAAGTTTACAAACACCATCCTCAAAATCTTCTTGGTATGTGAGAAAAAAATTTTATTTTTAAAAATAATATTTTATTTCTATTTATTGATTTTTTAAAATTAAATCATGTTAGTCCCATATTATAATTCTAGGTGCAAGAATTTATTTCTTTTATATTCTTTAGGAAAAAAATATTTATTGGATCACATTTATGAATGGCTTGATCCATAGGGACTTAATACCTAACAAAATCGTGCATTTTCTCATATATTTAATCTTCTATATAGTTTTTATGTTGTACAATATATAATTTATTATCTAAAATCCTTGAATCATTTTCTAGAAAACCTCTGATGATTGTAGATGAATTATATGCTTTTCTTATGAGCTAGTTGGTTCTTTGAGCTTTTGTTTTAAATTGTTTATCGGTGTATCCAATTTGAACTCTCAAATCCGACAACAAAGTTTGGAAACAAAACTTTAAATTACAGCTTTCTTGAAAAAACTGATAAAATACTGCAACGTTTGCATTGACTACAGTTTTTGTTATAGACTCGTGGAATTTTGATAATTCATCGCTAAGCTTGTAGTTCAATCTTATGTGGTCCATATTTTTTTTTCTAGCAAATTGGGTAAGCTTGTAAATTCCATTTAACTATATATGACATCAAGATCAGGCCATATTAATTAGTTTGAAAGGTATGCCAATAGTTGTAGCTTGTAGGGTACCATTGTAGGTTTTTATTTACATTTATGTTGATATTGAATTCCAACCTACTTATTACTTACCATCATTATCTATTTTGCTCACATAAGCTTTGATGTTATTGCTGTTATTAACATCACTGTTCTTACTCTTTCCACTACTGTTGTTGTTACCACTAAAACTATTATTGCTATAATATTGAAAATTCTTGAATCAATATAAGTGTTATGAGAAACTTATAAGCTTAAATCTTTGTAGGAACTAATCACGAAGCCTATTATTTTACATCGAGAAAGAGAAAATACCCTAATGGAACAAGGCCAGATCGCAATGCAGGTGATGGATGTTGGAAGGCCTCATTAGGTAATAAGGATATTAAGAGCCTAAATAACTTGGTGATTGGCCAGAAAAGAATCCTTGCCTATCGTATAAATGATGGAACTGTAAAGGGAAGAAAAACAAAATGGTTGACGGTAGAGTATACTATTCCATGCTCCCAATTGCCGTTGCAAGATGAGAAGGTATATTTTTTATGAAGTCTAAGCATGAATTTTTTTTTCTTTTCTAGAAGATTCTAAGCAATTACTTGAGTTTATTTATCTTAGAAGGTATTTGAAGCATTACTTTGCATTAGTTTCTTAAAAGAATTTAACATGTGCACACGTAAGCAAAACTGGGCTATCTCATTCCATCCCAATGTAAGAAAAAGGGAAAAGAGAAAACCAATCACCCTTTAGTGCAAGTTGATTCTCAAATTATTTTAAGCCCATCGACTTTCTTTGCATCTATAAAAGTCCTTTGCTATTGTAATAATATATTTTCCAATGAAAGTAGTAAAGCTTCATTTTTTATAGTTACATTTTTTGGAAAAATTATAAGGATTGGATAAAGGTTGCATTTGTTTGAAACTTGAAGAAATTTTTACTTCAAGTTCATTGCCCAAATGAAGTTTGTTGGACTTTGCCCAATATTTTCTTTAAAAGAAAAGTCTGAGGAAAAAAATTAGATTGATCGACCAAATCATTTAGGGTAATGACACAATCACTAGCTTTTAACAACTTTTTTATTCTATCTTAGGTAACTTCTTTGAGAGGTAAAACTTGCTAATTAATTTCCTTATGCGTGACATTTTTCATATTTTCTTGATAAATAGATGTCATAAAGAAATGCAAATATTTAAGTTAGGTTTTTGGATATAAAAACAAGTACCGCTCAAGGGATGTCCAAAATATATTCTTGTTTTTTTAGTAAGAAAAACTATATTCAAAAGATTTTTTTAGAGAAAGGAGTGATTTTTTGAAGGAAATCATATTGCTACGTCACTAGTGATGTCATATGGAATCACCTTGATCCCTAAATGGGTTTTCGTTGGTACCATTTCATAAAAATCAAGCAACGCAACCCATGAATCATCCAAATAGTTGCATCTTACATCTCATGGATATAGATCATGTCATAAATTAATTCTCCTAACTTTATTTTGGCAGCTTGACACCTGGGTTATCTGCAAAGTTTACTTCAACAATAGAGAAAAGAGTACCAATGATGGTGGAGACACATCAAACGACCAAGCCATCGAATCATCATCTCATTCGGCGGTTCTTGAAGTTGCCAAGTATCCAATAGAAATTGATAGTTTACAGCGATACACAACCACTGGAATGCGAGTTCAAGAGCTACCTGACTATTCGAATAATGCAAATAAACAAACCTGTGCACCATATGCTCCATTGTGTGCTAGGAGACATGTTTTCATCTACGGTGATGCCCAACAATATGCAATTGCAATCGATAGATCGCACAACACAATGCGGTCCTTCATATCTTAGTGAAGGCACCTTAGATTGTCAGCCTCAACTCACCTTACACCATCCACCACCACTACTCACAGGATCTCTTAATGATGAACCTTCAACCTCCCATACCAATCTTACGGTTCCAATGCCAACCCCTCCACCAGACTACTCTACTACTATGCCTGGGCTTTCCAATCCTACCCTGTCAGAAGTTCTTGAATCCATCGAACATGATCCTATCACCGACAATTTTTATTCCATTGATGAAGAATTAAAGGAAGTTTTAGGAGACTCATGGGTTGAAGAAATCTAATTTGAGAATTAATATTTTTTGTATAGGTGTGTGGTAGGACTTAAACAATTTTTCAACTTTCTTGTCAACTCAAATCCTAATATTTCATTTTACTAGTTTGTTTCTATAGTTTGGTTTGCCTTTAACTACCTTGTTCCTTAGACTTTTTGGTAAACTGAGTTTGTAAAACTCGATGTGCATTGATTTTTAAACATCAAACTTGAAACATTTGTTTTATTAATTGGTAGATATAAGTTTAGTTTCTTTTGTATCTCTTATTGTTTGTTTGCTTGGATTGTTTGTTATGATCTCTTACAATAATGATGCTCTAAGTTGGTTCTGTTCTTATTGTCCCCCTAAAAACTTCACATTGTAGGTATCCCTTGAGTAATTGTATCTAAGCTAAAATATGGACAATCACCTAAAAACCGAAACAAGTAATATGTAAAATTTTGACATAAAAAAAGAAATTTTAGAAATTAATGGAATACCATATTATGAGTTGCTATCATTCATACAAATGACTACCTATTGCTTGTATTCACGAGAAGCAACAACGTGGAGCAAAAATAGTACAATTCTTCTAACATGTTTGAATATGAATGTATGACAACAGAGACACAGTGTTGTTTGAGGTGATTTTAGTCACCATACTAAATCGTCAACAAGCCGTGATGATTGATGTATTATTTATAGAATGGGTTGACTTGGGCTCTAACCTAAAAATTTTGATATTTGGATAACGACAAAGTGCCAATTAGGGTATGCAGTCTGGATATTGAGTTTAATCCAACACCGTAATTTAGTCATTTGGCTCACTTAGTTGCACATTAGGTCAAAATCCTCATAATTAGATCAAAACCAATATTCAAGCTTGATCAGCATCCCCAGCTGATACCAATTAGCTCAATTTTAGGTGTTGAGCTCGATCAGTAGACTCGATTACTAATGGTTGGGTCAAATGCAACATCTTGGCTCCATCATTTGGCTAGATTCTCAATCTTCAATTAACTGGATTCAGTTTAAGGCATTTAGCCTAATTTCCTAAACCAGGCCCAATTCAATTTAAATAGATTTTAGCGCAGTTAAGGCCATGACATGTGATCAAAAGAAAATAAAGAGATAGTTATGACATCAAAATTGAGATAGTTGAACATAAGCTCAAATCCTATGCCCAACAAATTATTTTTAATTAATCATCAAAAAAATCTAAATTTAAAATCATCTTAAAATCTAAAACTTAAAATTCAAAAAAATCTAAAATTCAAAATCCAAAATCATCTAAAAATTCAAAATTAAAAAGATCATTCAAAAATCTAAAATTCAAAATTCAAAACTCAAAAGATCATTCAAAAATCTAAAATTCAAAATTCAAAATTACTTAAAATTTAGAATTCAAATCATGGGCAATTAAAACCACCCGACCTACCTATGGGTAACAAGTACAACTAAGTTTGCCCTTGAATGATTAGAACCAGCAGGCCAACTCTTGTACAACCAAAACCATCAAGCTTATCTGATGACTAGCCAAAATCATCAAGCCTCCCTTTAGGGTAGGCATCACAACCAAACCTGCCCTTGAACATCCAAAACTAATAGGCCTACCCATGAGTAGCCAAAACAAACACGCCTATATATGGGACAACTAGGGAATCAAACCTATATATGAACAACTATATCTAGAATGACCAGATGTACCCATGTGCAATCAAAACCATTAGGCTTGCTTACGAGTAGCTAAAACTATCATACTTGCTTCTAGGGCAACAAACACAACCAAGCTTGCTCATAAACAATCAAAACCATTAAGCTTGCCTATGGAGTAGCCACCACAATCAAGCTTGCTTATGGAAAACCAGAACCATCAGACCTACCCATGTGCAACTCAAACCACCAAGCTTGTCCATGAGTAATCTAAACCACCCAACTAATCCAAGGCCTTCCATCATCATCCATTCCCATACCAATTAACAATTATGAATTATTAATTAAATGTAATTTAATAATAACATGAGTATGAAATTCCATACAACTATGTCAAGTCATATAAAACTCCAAACATTTAGACAATTTAAAATTTTTAATGATTCAACACATTTGCAAAACAAATGACCAATAAAATTTTATTAACACATAGCCTATCAAACATGCACAGTCATACTATTTTCCATTCTGTTGAGTTATTCATGAAGCTAATTTCATATATGAATATAAAAGTGTTCTATTACAAGTCAATCCACATCATAAACCATTTAATACACAAAATGGGTACAAGCATGTCATGGAGACATTCACAGCAATAATTTATCATAAGAGAAATCTCGTACTAAAGTTGCATAAAATGAAGACAGCACACAGCATGAAGCATGTTACATGGCCATCATGCATTCACAAATAATGAAAACGGATTCTTAACCAATTTCCACAATAAATCTAGTCTCACTTTTCCCAACTTTGGTGACTGCCTACCATCCGTATCGCAATAGATATAGCTGAATTTTCAGTTTATAGGAACCATGACTTCCTTTTTCTAGTATTCTTGGCAAAATTTCTCCATCTGAAATCTCTACTTGAAGAAGTTCAACAGCTACAACATCATATGCATTCTTAATCAAACCTTTCCACTTCCACGCAAGCTTCTTCAAAATCAATTTCCCTTCTCCATGTCTGCTTCCACCTCATCAAATGAGGTTTGCACATCATCAAGAAGTGCATGACCTCTCTCCTCAGTTTGTCTTGTCGCTATTTCAACAGAAATTAGCATGTCTCCTAACAACAGCTGAATGCAACATGGAGCAGATCTTACAAAGAAATCAAATGCTCCCTAGTAACAAACTAAATAATGATCTTCCCCCAACTAGTCTTCTTCATCGTACAATAGCTGCCACTGTCTAACAATATAAAAAAAAAGGGTGAAACTATGTTTTTAAACCCTGAAGTTTGGGGTCCATTTCACTTTGGACCCTGAATTCCCTCCACCAGGTCGCTCCCAGTTGGACCGTGAATCCCCTCCGCTACGAAGTTGCCAGTCAGCTAGCGAGGAGCTCAACCAAACATCAAGTGTGGGCCAAGTTAGTCTGCTTGGTCTAATGACTAGGAGCATAAGAAGGGGGCATTTGGTAACCAAAATAAGGTTATCATGGTAATTTTAAATTACCAATGTTCTTTGTCTTAGAGTAACCTTATCCTTGATAATATAAAACCATCACATTTGGTATCTTATATTATAATGGTTAAAAATCCCTAGATATCCATGATTAAATTGCTTAGGATGCCATAAAAATCTAAGACCATAGTCCATTTAATACTAAAACTATTCTTGATATATTTTGCAACTATCATAATAATTTTTATCATTATTTCATATTTTTATTAGTATAATATTTAGATTTAATTATAATATTATTTTTTAATATCATATTATAATATAATATTATAATATCACATAATATTATAATTAAATTATTATATTATATTATATTATATATTTTAGTATTTTAATATTAAATTATATTATATTAATATAAAAATAATGTTGAGCTTTTTTTATGAATAGAGGGATATTATGGTCCCAAAATCTCAAGTCAAAAATACTACCTAGAAATGATCTTGATACCTCATTTAAACATAGGTATCTGGTCACTAATTGAGAGGTAATTTTAGTAATAGGGGTGATATAAGAACACAGTCACATATATCATCAATTGCAATCAAATATGGTGATCTTATCATATTCATCCCAATCACCGGTGATCCTAAATAGATCAATCCACATCAAACGCCCAAAATACAAAGTAGCAGCAAAGCTTCAAAACCTTTTTATTTTTATTTTATTTTTCTAAGAGAGACTCAAAGGCTCAAAACCTTCTAATTACCAGAGTGGTGGTACAAAACCATTCCAAGAGGTGAAGCAAGAGCGGAGGACTCCACCAAATCTCCTAGGAGTGGTGCCAAGAAGAAAGTGTGAGGATTGCTTGGGAGGAGGAAAAGGAGAACCAAGAAGGACAACAATGGCGGTAGACGTGCAGCAGTTGCCCGATTCACTCTTCAACCCATCGGATGACGAGCTGGTAATCTATTACCTACAGGCTAAGCTCCTCGGCCAAGACTTGCCTTCCAACGACGTCACCTTGAGGCTCATCTGGCATCCACTCATGGAATCCTCTTGTTTGCATGTTTCATTGGATTTTGATGGTGCATGTTCTTAAGAGTTGAATTTATGGTTTATCTATTTTTCTTGTTCTTCATTTCATGCTCTATACACATACTTTGGTGTATTAGTTTTCTTGACGTTCAAAATAGAGATAAAAGTAATTATAAAATATGGACTTGAGGAAGAACGAGATAAAAAGATTCATAGCAATGGAAACTAATGAGTAGAACAAGGGCATGAGTCCATAGCAGGTGTAGGTTTGTGTCTGCCATCAGATGAATAGTTGTTTTAAATATTGTGACTTCAATTAGTAAATGATAAATTGATTCAAGGTAAGCACTAATAATTTTATAAATATTAAGAAGAATGTTTGTAAGAGAAGTAATATTACATTATTGGACAAGCAATTGTTTTGTAAAAGAACATGTTTTTGAAACTCTTTCAATTTCTAAAGATGTCTTCTTCTGATATGAACAGGTTTCTATAAATATTCTTAATATTCAGCTCATATTTTAAGCCATTTGGCAATGATGTAATATTATATAGCCTATTATTTTATATTGACATTTTTGAAAATCCTCATGAAAAACTTCAATAAGTAAACAAAAAAGCTTTTATATCAACCAAACTCTCTCATGAAATGTCCTACTGATATATTTTTCTGAAAATATCATATATGAATTTTTTGGAATCTTATAACCAAACTCTCTCATGAAATGTCATGTTGATATCCTTCATTGAAAAAAGAAATGGAATTTTTCTGACCAAGAGTTTCAGATATCAGTGGTTAGTTAGATGATAATTATATTGGTACAATCTTAGTGGCTAATAAGTTTGAGATTCTCACACTATATTAAAGTGTGACTTGAATTTTCCTTTCAAATATTAATCTAACCTTAAATCTTATTACATTTGGTGACACATTTATATCTAGAGGCATCAAACAGGCCAACTTGGCCCAACCTACTATACAAACCAGTTCGACAAAGCTCCTATAGCACGACTGCCTAATTAAGGGATAAGATTCACCTATTTTTTAAAATATTATTTAAATAAAATAAAATATATATACGTCGACAAGTAGCTTGTTAGCATGGTCATGCTATTTCATTGCTATATTGCTTCATCTTCTAATCATACCATTCAGAGAAAGTCTTCTATCCATTCAGAGAAAAGTCTGCTATTCATCTTCACCTTTTGAAAAAAAAAAGATGAATTGTTATTTCATATTACTATTTTGATTTTAAAATTAATTTTAAAAAACTAATGAAATAAATTAGATGTAATTATCTTTTTTAGGAGCTTGCTATTGATGTAAGCCATCACAATCATCATTACATCTCCAAAATGGTGATGGGTCGTACCATTTTTCATCTTTAATCTTCTATTCTAATCATTGTTATTCGAAGATGACTCTTCATCATCATTTTTTTAACCTTACATCATATCTTCTGTATCATACCAGTCCTTAAGAAAACCAACATCTCTACCATATCGGATCTTAATTGGCACATCCTATTGTCAACTATCCATCCTCCTGTAGTAAAAGCAGATTCCAATGTTACTATGGATACCAAAGGTGTTAGTAGATCATGAGTCATAGTGGCAAGCACATGATAATTATTTTCATGTGCTCGCCATGAGGCCAAAATATCCCAAATTAGATATTTACAAAATTATTATTTAATTAAAAAGTTAATTTATTAGATGATGGTGAAGTGATAGTTCTTGATTTCTACAGAATATCTATAATTGATCTCTAATACTACCCTTGTTGCTACTACTTCTTAAAGTCCATCCTGAAGTAGGATTTTTTACCTTTATTATATTTTTGATCATATGTCATAATTTATGCTCAACACTAATTTCAACTTTGCCATGAATTCTGCGTTCAAACTGCTACATCTTTTCACCCACACAAACCAGGCCAGCTGGTCATTCAGGCTAGTTTAGCCTATTGACATGTCAAATAGTAAATGAACAAAAAAGAAAAAAAAGGAAAAGCCTGCAATTTGCCACCAGTAAATGAATAAAAGGAAAAGATAAGTAAACAGCTTGCTTAGACCAATTATTTTCTATATTTCGACTATTTGGTTGCAGCTTTCATTCTGTTCATCTAATTGTTAGATTCATCTAAAGGTCAAGTTTCCACCCTATTTTCCAAACGTCCATAAATGTGGAAGAAAACTCGTCTAAGATTCTCATCCTTCTATTCCACCCCTCTCCCCTCCATATACCGCTTAACATTTTTTCTTGTTCACTCTGTCCAAGATGTTAATAGGTTAACCACATAGAGCTATTTAGAGTGAATAATCTCATGCAAATTTTTGGATAAATTGGTTAGCATCTAAAAATTTGAATGTTTGAAATGTAACAAATTATTCCCAAAATCTCATTTACACCCAATTTTAGGAATATAAGATAAACAAAAAAAATGAGTGTTAATCTTTGATTCTTAAAAATCTTCTTTTGAGAAATAAAGGATTACCATATGAATTTAACCCTTTTGTTCCAAATTAAATAGCCCCTAGGATGCTTGAAATAAAGCTGTTCTCCAGCAAGCCACTCAAGGAATAATATTTCTTTTTCTTGAGTATAGAAATTTGTTCCTTTGTTCCCTGCAAAGAATATTGCACTAATTAGTGGTCCAAATCTGCTCTTAGTGGTCCAAATCTACTCCTAGCCAGATAAAAATTTTGACCTTACTTGAAATATAGCAGAGCTTTAGCCATCGAATAAGAGTTCTAGCCCTGATCTTTATAGTACACTATATATTCATCTTCTATATAAGCATAAGTAGCTCTATCTTTTAAGGTGGCTCTGCTCTAGTTTAGACTCAAGCCTTGGGGCCTTGGCCTTGAGGTGGCCCAGTAAATTAAGAAGTTATTATGAGAATTCAAGAGAAGATATTGTTAGATATAAGCGGGTCTAGAGATTTATGAGAGAGTTTTTGATAAGATAGTGACGCTTTATAATTTTAAAGTTTGGTAGGAGCAATTCTTGTAGTCTTTAGATTTTTTTTTTTATATATAGTGAAATTCTCTACTCTTCTTTACCTACAGACGTAGTTCAGTAGGCCGAAGCACGTAAATCCTTATATATTTACTCTCTTATTTAGTTTTACTCTCTTTAGTTTGTTAGTGATCTTAGAAGCCTTTGGGTTACTCTTTTTATGAATAGTTAAAGTGCCACCTTATCCCCATGTAATTAAAAAAGGACAGAGACTTTCACTACGCCGTTCGCATATATAGAACTATATGAAAGTTTTGTTCTTCCTTTTAATCCAAACAACCCTATAGTTTTATTGTAAGAATTAGTTTTTTATAAAATTTTAACAAACTTTATCCTTTGCTGGTAAGGACTAAAAGTGAATAGGAGTCGACTTCTAATTTTTATGGAATAAAAATTTTAATCTTTTTAAAATATGATTGATATATAAGCATATGCAACCTAGGATATTATTATCAGGATGAGAGAGAAAGTTAAGAGAATAAGTTAAGAATATTTTTTTATTATTATTTTTAATATTTTTTTTCTCTCTTTTGAAGCTCACGCTGGTGCATCTGCACCAAGAAAACGTGTCGCTTTTGGAGCTTCCTCTAGATACGAAACATCTCTGGACCCGGTTGAAGATTACTTAAAAACCCATTACCACTCCAAGAAGCCTTATAGCTTGGACACCCAGAGAGAGAAAAGGAGAGAGAGAGAGAGAGAAAGAGATTTCAGAATCACAAAAAAACAAAAAAAAGGAGGAGAATGCAGCCCAAGGTTGTCTATTTTGTCTTACGAAGATCTTTTCTTGTTTCGTATTTTTTTAATGGTTTGTTCGATTTTGCTTAAATTTTTTGATTTCTTGGTGTTCTCGATTCCTTTTGCCATCATTTGTCTTCGTAAATGGTAGGATTTTTCTTGGGTCGTGGATTTCTTGACCTCGTTAAGTTTCTTTATTGGACTTCTGATAAACTCATGAGTTCTTTATGCAAGTTAAGCAAGTGTTCTTTTTTCGGAGATGTATTTCTACGAATAAAAATGAATCATTGTTCTCTAGTTGCATTTGCTGGTTAATTGCTCACAGAAGTAGTTGTGTTTCTAAGCATGCAGTGCACCTCAGTAGTAACAGGATTCAGTTTTGTTAAATAGTTGTTTCCGTGGGTTAATTGTTCCATATTTTCTTGGTTCTTCTTGTCATAATTCCTCCAATGGTGTCCTTCATCCCTTTTGTAGATGGTATCTAGGGTTTTGTTTCAAAGTTCTGATTTCTGGAACTTGTTTAGTTTCTTTACTGAGTTTTGACAGATTGATGAGTTATTTTTTCTTTATTGAATTTTGATATATTGATGATTTATTTATGCATGTTAATGAGTTGCTCCTTTTCCTGAGTCCATGTCCACATGGAACCGGTTGTTCTTCCATGTGGTTTTTGTGGGTTAATTGCTTGAATTTTTTTCTAGGTTCTTCTTGTTGTTATTCTAGTGATTTGGGTGTTTTTTTAATGTTTCATCCGGCTTTGTTAGCAGAACGCATGGATCAAGATAATTACAACTTTTAATAGATCTGAAGGTTGTCTGTGTGTCCTTTTCTCCTGTGCAACTGGGTCTACTTTGATCAAAATGGGTCATTCCACCGTTTCTTTCTTTGGTCAATACCAATATTGATTTGAACACCAAAGTTGCTCTACATGTTCGTAGCATGCATCAATGGAAGCCGTATCAATGGAAGGAGAAGACCTCCGGTCAGGGGAGGGGATCAGGTACACACGAGCGTCCACATCTAACCTCCGTCAAAGCCCGATCAGTTTATATAGAGACTTGGTGGTGAATGGGAACTATTTCCATCCTCCATACCCTCTTGGATTGAGATTTATGCCGACAGACGAAGAACTTATAATATACTATCCCATCCCCAAAGTTCATAATAAAATAATTCCATGCAACATCATCACGGATGTGGACTTATATTCATACCATCCTCGAGAACTTACGGGTGATGTTTAATTCTTTTCTCAGTTCTCTTTTCTATTTAATTCTATTCTTAGTTCTCTTTTTTACCTACGGGTGGTGTTTAATTCTTTTCTTAGTTCTCTTTTCTATTTATGGGAGATGTTTAATTCTTTTCTCAGTTCTCTTTTTTATTTACGGATGATGTTTAGTTCTTTTTTCATCTCAGTATTATTAGATATAATATGATTTACTTAAATTATGTTTTGTAATTTATGTTTTGTGTCGCAAAAACAAATAAAAAAAACCATCTAGAATGCTTTGTAAACTACCAACTTGTTGAAGATTATGTTGAAGTCAAGAAGATTTTATTGAAGATTATATATTGATGGGGAAGTTCCTGACTTCTCCACCCTTCCATCAAAAAAATAGTTTTGGCAATTTAGCATCACAAATTTATTTTGTTAGTTTAAAAGAAGCACTTCCTTCAACATGCTTCATTAAAAGATAGTTAAAAAGAAGTCGAGTCTCGGGTGTTGCTCAATTTGTTTTCTTGGTCAATAACTAAACCAAAACTTTTTAGGAAACATACGAAATTCATAATTTGTGACACAATAGCAGCTTTTTATTAACAATACAAACTTGAGACTTAACTAATCGTTTTGTAGTATTGCCTCTAATGTTCCTATGTAGATGAGATAAAATAATAAACTAAACATGCCTATCTTCCAATATATTGCCATTATATTGTAAGATGTGAAATGCAAGCCTTTGTACCATAAGTTAGAATGAATGATTGGTTGGTTGTTGGGTGCAAAATTTTTCTTAAAAGTTAGTCATCAAACTGTGAAATTATTTGTTTGTGATTTTGTCATCAAATTGAATCCTATTTATCTACTTTTGCCAATTTGGATATTTTTGCCAATTTAGATGGTATGATTTTGCTTAGAAGTATAAGTCATATAGTATGATGTTGCAGAGAGGTTTGGGACACAAGTTGAAGATACTTGGTATTATTTTACCTCAAGAAATCGCAAGTATGCCAATGGAGCTAGGCCTAAGTGCTCAGCTGGATTGGGTGATGGAGTGGGTTACTGGAAGCCCACTGGGTCAGATCAACGAATTGTAAACCAAAACGGTCAAGAGATTGGATATAAAAAACCTCTGATTTATTATAATGGAAGGCAACGATCCAAGGAGAAGACATGTTGGATGATGCATGAATATACGATCATGGATTCCCATAGACCTGCTAACCCTACTGATAATAACGCTATGCTGGTGAGCAGATTTATTTTATTAGTGCCTTTGAAGCTTTGGGTGAAGAAAAAGGAAAAAATAAAAATAAATAAAAGAAAAGAAAACATGTTTTACTAAGTTGGTTTTATACTGGATGAACAATATTGAACATGTTCAACATGGATCAGCAGATCTTGTTCCTATCTGCACTTAAGCAAATGCATTGACAATGTAGGTGTATGATGCAATTGTATTTGGGTAATTAATATTAGTGTAACACCAAAAGAAATGCAGCATTTTATTTCTTGTCATCAGTTTAAATTGCTTGAACAGCCCCTATTGCTACGATCATATTTTGTGGACTTCTCTTTTCCTATAAGTAGCATGGCATGGACATGAAAATTGAATTTAGACACATGTTATTTGACTTGGCAAGAGAAGAAAAAATAATTTTAACTAATATATATATATATATATATATATATATATATATATATAATAAAAATATTTATTAAGATATCATTTGTTGAGGTTCTTGATATTATTCCAGCATTCTTCCTAGCCTTTGATTATCAAATAAATAAAAGAAAGTGTTAAAAATCTAAATTTATATTTCTATATTTTCTGTCAAACCCTCGTTCTGTGTTACAATTCTTATTCTTTTCTTTTTTTTTTTTTTTTTTGATGTTTTCAGTGTTATCAGTTGTCACATTATTATACAGGCATAATGATTTTATTGTTTTCCAGTCTTTGCTAGCAGATTTATTGTTGTAATATGATTTGAAGTTTTGTTTATTTGAATAAAATGTGTTTCCTTGTCATATTGTCATTATGCGATGACATTGTCTGAAATTAGGAATATGATCCGATCATGATAAAACAATAGCATTTGATTTTGCTCTACATATTTTTGCTTTAGTTCACTATGGAAGCATTACTTCACTATCCTTTTTTTTTTTTTTGTATTTTGTCAGCTAGATACCTGGGTTTTATGTAAGGTGTACCACAAGCCAATTATCCATTCAAAGGAATTAAGGCATAATGCTGCTGTTGAAATGAATAACGACACCTCAGTTGAGGAAAGAGTTGGAGCAAACCCTTCAGAGCAACATACTAAACCTTTTCCTAAATTTAAAGTAGTTGAAGCGAACCCTCCAGAGCAGCCCTCTATACCTTTTTCTGAAATTGAAGTAGTTGGACTAAACCCTTCAAAGTAACCTGTTACACCTTTTTTTAAGATTGAAGCAGTGGAAGTGAACCCTTCAAAGCAGCTAACTGCACTTTTTTTTGAGATTGAAGTAGTTGAAGCAAACCCTTCAAAGCAGCCTTCTGCACCTCCTGAGATTGGAGCAAACCCTTCTGAGACGCTTCCTCAACCCTCGTTAGAAACCTTATTTCTTAATGAGCTGATGTATCCTAAGACCTTTGGAGTCATGGATATTACGAGTATATTCAACTAGAATAAAACTCTTGCAAATCTCTTTGCCAATTACATCAAATTGGCTTATCTTTCTTTTTTTTCTTTAGTGGACCAATTAGTATAATTTTAAATACTGTGACTTCAAATTGTTCATTGATAATTAGTTAATTTTGTATTTTAGTGGACCAATTAGCATTTTAAATACTGTGACTTCAATTAGTAAATGATAAATTGATTCAAGGTAAGCACTAATAATTTTATAAATATTAAGAAGAATATTTGTAAGAGAAGTGATATTATATTATTGGACGAGTAATTGTTTTGCAAAAGAACATGATTTTAAAACTCTTTAAATTTTTTAAGATGCCTTTCTTCTTTTATGAACAGGTTTTTGTAAATATTCTTGATATTCAGTTCATATTTTAAGCCATTTGGCAATGATGTAATATTATATAACCTATTATTTTATATTAGTATTTTTTAAAAATCTTCATGAAAATCTTCAACAACGTAAGCCTTTTGGAAAGGATTATGCTGTTAAAGTTTTAATAAAGTTTTACTTTTTTTTTTTTTTTTTTTAATTTTAACCGCACCAGCTATGTAGATTGATAGGAACCAATTGCCAATAGCCACATTTATTGAAACAAAATCAGATCATCGAAAAATTTTTAGTTAAAAAAATGAAAAAAAAAAAAAAAAAAAAAAAAAAAAAAAAAAAAAACAGAATCACCCTTCTTGAACTACTCCCAACGGGTGCATGCAATGGATGGCCCATGGCCGTCTCATTAAAAACAAGCAGCATGCCTCGGAATGCGACAACACATGAAAATCTCCCACCCAATATGCCACCACCCCGCCCTCCTACTCCTCGAGACCAAGACCCAAACGCCGGCCACCTTCAAGCAAATCCACGCCCACTTCATCACCACTGGCCTCGGTCTCCACACCTACCCCCTCAGCCGCCTACTCCTCGCCGCCTCCCTCCCCCGGCTCTCCTCCGCCCTCGGCCTCTCCCACGCCGCCGCCATCCTCCGCCACGCTGCCCGCCCCTCCACATTCCTCACCAACACCCTCCTCTCCTCCCTCGCCGCCCACGGACACACCCACCTCGCTCTGTCCCTCTACTCCGAGCTCCTCCTCCGCCGCCCCGACTCCCCCAAGCCCAACAACCACACCTATCCCTCTCTCCTCAAAGCCTGCTCTCAGCCCCCGTGGCTCCCCCATGGCCGCGCTCTTCACGCTCATTTCATCAAATTCCTCGGCGTCGAAGCGGTTGATCCCTTCGTCCGGGCCGCCCTTCTCAGTTTCTATTCCAAGCGCGGCAAATTGGCCATCTGCCGCCACCTATTCGATCAAATTTCTCAACCAGACCTGCCCACTTGGAACTGCATTCTAGCTGCCTACGCTCGCTCTTATAATGACGCTGCGAGCAATAGTCCTGGCATGGAGACCTTGTTTCTCTTTCAAAGATTGCAGCTTTCTTCCGCTCGGCCCAACGAGATCACTCTAGTGGCTTTGATCAGTGCTTGTGGTGATTTGGGGGCTCTGAGTCAAGGCATGTGGGCGCATGCTTATGTTGAGAGGAACGACTTAGTGGTGAATGGCTTTGTAGGCACGGCTTTGACAGATATGTACTCGAAATGCGGGCGACTGGATCTTGCAGAGCAAGTGTTTGTTGGTTTACCTAAGAAAGATACTCACTGCTACAATGCGATGATTCGTGGGCTTGCGATTCACGGGCATGGGTGCCGTGTGATTGGTTTGTTTGACAGGATGAGAAGTGAGGGGGTGATGGTCGATGATGTGACATTGGTCGTTGTGATGTCTGCGTGTGCTCATGTTGGGTTGGTCGATGAGGGTCGGCAATATTTTGATAGAATGCAGGTGGATTTTGGGATTGTACCGAAAATGGAGCATTATGGATGCTTGGTGGATCTCTTGGGTCGAGCAGGGCGGCTTGAGGAGGCCGAGGAAGTGATGCGGCAAATGCCCATGAAGCCGAATGCAGTGATGTACAGGACATTATTGGGGGCTTGTAGAATTCATAGTAAATCAGAGATGAGAGAGCGGATGATTGAAAATTTGATACAGTTGGAACCGGAGCATGGAGGTAACTATGTCTTGTTGTCAAACTTGTATGCAAACACTAATAGGTGGGATGATGTTAGGAGAGTGAGGAAGGTGATGAAGGATAAGGGAATAGATAAAACCCCTGGTTCTAGCTTGGTTGAGATAGATGGAGCCATACATGAGTTTCTGATGGGTGACAAAACACACCCACGTTCGAACGAGATCTATGCTATGGTGGATGAGATGGATAGGAAATTGCACGAATGTGGGCACAGACCAAGCACCAAGGAAGTGTTGTTTGATGTTGAAGACGAGGACAAGGTGGATGCACTCGCATACCACAGCGAGAGACTGGCAATTGCCTTTGCTCTTCTTGCTTCTGATTCAAGTGCACCCATCAGAATTATAAAGAATCTAAGAGTGTGTTGTGATTGCCACTCTGCTACAAAGCTCATTTCTTGGATTTACAGAAGGGAAATAACTGTCAGAGATCGAAATCGGTTTCACCATTTTACAGATGGTAAATGTTCTTGTTTGGACTATTGGTAGAGTTTCAAAGAGAAGTGTAGTGGGACCAACAGCAGAAATTCTTCATACAATAAACTGAATTTGTAGAATTAAACACATGTAGCCTTGCGATTCAAATTTTATTGACTTAAATGATTCACTTTTTTTTTTTTTTTTTTTTTTCTTCTTCCTTTCACCTTCTGTGTCTTTTATCACAGCTTAGATCAATATACTTGTTGGCAATCTCAAACATTAGGTGATGAGTTTCAGAAGAGTCAATGATAAATAGTTATTTTGGAAGAAAACATTATTCAGACTGGATGGCCCTGTAATGTATTCTTATAAACTTTCATGCTCCTTGTAGTGTAAGAAGGTAAAATGTTGCCTGGTCGAGCTACAAAAACTGCTTGTGAAGCTCTTGAGATGTAGGTTTGGGATGATAGGCTACAAGGTTTTATTATAAATTTTCATGCTGCTTACATTGCCACTTGCCTTGTTCTTTCTGCATGTTTCTGATGCCATGTCAAAAATATTATAGGAACAGCCATAGCCTTCATCACTAGACGCCTAAACTACTACAAAACCTGACATGATGGGATACAAAAGTTAAGCATATAGGCAAAAGAAGTTAGCCTTTAAAAGAGGACGACAAAAAATTACTGTCATACAAGGACATATTATCTAACATAACACTAATTATAGACTGCAAATAATTGGGGCTAAAGAAGATTGCGACAGTCTCCTGAATGAAGCATCATCAGATCTGCCGATGATCTTAGATCCTGAGTTGGATGGCGGTCTCCAAGATCCTCAATGGATGGGGTCTTTGAGCTTGATTGAGAGTTTGAAAGCTGATGAGAGCGCCACTTTCATGAATGCTGTGCATGCCACTTTGCATCTCAGCTGCCCAATCGTCCAATGCAGTCGAGCCGGGGAAGAGGTCAGCCTGTGGCAGCACCATTGGCGGCATCATTTGATCACCATTAAAGGTCGGCATCACTGAGAAGCCACCCGAGTAGTCCGGCTGCAACCAGAGCATTGGCCCTGATGCTGAATAATGTGGCAGGAGCTCCATCATATGAGGAAACTGGCTGTTGTCAGGATTGGCTTCAGCAGCAATTCGTTTCAATCTGCCGAGATTGGCTTCAGCAGCAGTCCGCTTCAGGCTCTGCTTTGAGGGACCAGCCAACATTTGAGGTGGACCACTTGCTTCATTTACATGAGGAGCTGCTTGCCCTTTTTATATGATGAACTCTCTATGATTATGATTCACAAAAAAAAAAAAAAGAAAAAAAGAAGAAGAAGAAGCAGAGAGAGAGAGAGAGAGAGAGAAAATTTTTTCTTCTAAAAAGCAATAATTAAGTGAATTTTATATACAAAATCCACTTGGATAAATCTAGCTTGCATAAATAGCATAATGATTAAGATAGATATCTCACATAAAACCACTTGCTCCTTAATTAACTACAACGCATGAAACAAGCAAGATCAATTATATCAATAGAGAAAAAAATAAAAATAAAAAACAAAAAACTAGTATTAGAAGAGAGAAAATAGATTTATATACCAAAGAGCTCTTTTGGATGATACTTATAAAGTTCGATATCTTCAACAAATTTAGAAGAAAAAGCTTTGCCGAATAGCCTAAACCGAAGATATTCGCACACATGATCCCTGGGAGCGAAACAGAAGGCTGGAGGTAGAGGCAAACATCTCCTCTCCTTCATAATTTGTCCTCCACGCATCTTGATTGCTTGAAATTAACTAATTTGAGAGCTAATAAATTTTTCTGAAGGTATTTCAGGAAAAATAAAATAAAATAAAAAAACTTGTGATTTCGCCGCAGAGCCACGGCATCAAAAAATAAATAAATAAATAAATAAAATGTCGGCAACAAATAGGAGACGGATAAAAATTGCGATCCTTACCGGCTTCGGATTGCGTCTTCCAATCATATCCATCCGTGATAGATGGGACGGTGGTGATTGGATGGGGCCCCTGCCGCGGATCACGGACTGCATCTCATCCCAGCACGTGGAACCATCCAAGAAAGCAGCGACGGACGGCAGCGATTGGACTGGCCGTTTCAAGTCGTAGCCCGGACCGTAGATCCCGACTCTTTCGGGATCCTCGCCTCTATCCGCGTGGACTCACCTCATCCCGGCGCGCGCCCTCCGAGTCTCTGGGAAAAACAACGGTGGGGGAACTCTCGCCTTCCGGAAACCTTAGATCGACGCCATTCCGCTTCTCTCCTTCCTTCCTCGTCGCCACCCTCGCCTCCGTCGTCCTCTTCTACTCCTCCCCTCTCTGCCCTGCCTCCAGCGCCGCCTCCCTCGCCAGGAAAAACCATTACCAGAACCCTAATTCCAATGCCGTCGCACCGCAGTACTCCGTCGTCGCCTCCCTCGAGTAGTTCGCTGAATCTTCCTCCGCCATGGCTGACGGCGGCGGCGCCGTCGTGCTCGGAGTGCTCGGCGACAAGTTCTGGGAGAAGGCGACGGGGAGGCTTTATGGCGATCCGGCGGATCCGTGATCGGGGCTGTCGGTGGTTAGGGTTTATGTGTACGTGATGCCGGCCAAGTTCACCTACGATCTGCTCTGGCTCTTCCGGAAAGGAGACGACGAATTTGACGTCCAATGGAAGCCCCGTTCATCGCCTCATAGAACAGGTGGTTTGGTTTCCTTCTCTTCTCGTTTATTTTGAACTCTGAATCCTTGATAAACTAAAGCAAATTGGATGTTATACAGGTCCTGGTTAGAAAAAAGAAATTGAGCTGAATCAGTGAAAGACGAAGGAAAGGTTATATCCAGTTGCATTGTTACTGCGAAAAATAGATGGTGTGAAGAAATAAGAACCACTGATGACTCTCTGATTTGTTTCTGGTTAGATTGAGGTGCATATTGAGTAAAGGTTTTCAGATTGATGGACTGATTTTGGGATTAAAAGACTTTTTGTAAAGCAATAAATCTAGGTGAGAGGATAGTTGTATATCACCTCTTACTGAAAATGTGTAGAATCTTGTAAATGTGTAGCCTAGCTCATTAATAATTCTCTTAGCATTCTTGAAGTAGTCATCTTTTACTTTGAACTTTGGAATTAAGAGCGATGATATAAAAATTGTGATTTATACTATATCAAGGGGATCAAACTCTTCTGGTTTGATCCCTAGTGCAGACCTGTAATCTTCCTTTCTTTCAATTAACGAATCCTTCAACTTCATTTGGTGGTTGGTGGATTATGCACGCATGGCAAGGTTTTTGATTGTGAATTTTATAATTGATTAATTCTCTCAGTAGCTTTCAACATCTAACCATCATTCATGAACCACTATTTAGCTATCCACCCAACAAAATGTTGATTGGTGCATCTTTATGATCTATTGGTCCTGTCTTGTGCCATGTGAAACAGTATTCTCATCCATTGTGCATTATTCTGCAGTTTATATTGTCTAAGATAATATTTATATGCTCGGATGTTATTTACAAGCCACTGTTTTTTTTTTTTTCCCAGCATGACCCTACATGTTTCCAAGCAATTTATGGATTATTTATTTTTTTCTTTTGGGGTCAAGTCTAATAAGTAATTATTTAAAGATAGCAACTCCTTTTGTGGTACAAGTGTAGTCTCTAATTGAAGGTTTACCTTCCTAGCGATAAATAATTAGTCTTTTTCTTGATGATAACAGAAATTTGATGGCAGTAATTCACCTTTCTAGAGATTATGAATTATATTGTGTGAAGTGAAATTTGTGTTCCTTTCCTATGCTTGCAGCATTCTATTGATTACTAGCTATGGGCAGACTTGATTGCTTCATAATCAGAGAGGCTTTTGAAGAATGTCATAAGGGTTCACCATCATGATTAGGCCGACCTGTTCTACACCCCATTTTGCACAACAATTAGCTTCTTCTTGCTGGAGAAACAACAATGCAAGGTGCTATACAGGGTGCGGGCACATGTCCCAAGGTTTAACTTTGAGCTATTATTTGACATGCTGAAATTGCAATTCTTTAGACTCCATGCGATGCATATAACAAGTTTATGCCCATAGAAGTTGTTCTTCTTCCTGTTGTATAAATTCAGCTGATTCATCTTTTTTCTTTTTTGAATAATTCAGCCAATTTATCTTTGTTCACTCATAAAAGACAAGCCACCTTGTCTTCTGCTTGCTGCCCACTATAGCTTCACAGTCCTTATCCAAAAATTCTTAAATGTTGAGACCACCAACAGCTAACCAATTATCAAACAATAAGTTATTTCATCTGCCTTTCTGTTTTGTTCATATCTCAGGTTAACTAGTTAAATATGGAATAGTTATCAATGAACATGTATTGGTATATTATCAATGAGAACAACATATAGGTTTAGGTTGTATTAAGCTGGGCACATTGTTTTAGTATAGAAATGGAAAATAAGATACTGTACTTCATCATACATTATCATTCCATGGTTGGTTGATTTTGTATCTGCCTATGTTGTTAGGCTTTTTGCATACGATCTACATCTATTTTTCTATTTACTAATGAAACCCATCCAGCATGGTTCGTTTCATGATAAAAGTCAGACTAATTAGATGTGATAATGCATTGCATTGTTCAATTGCGGAATCGGCACAAGATTCCCAAGGAAGTGATAATTGATGGCTATTTTTTTGTTATAACATTTTCCATGATTGTTTTAAAGGTCAGTTTTAAGTTGAACCAGTATTTTGATGACTTTGTTGTTGAGAGAGCATTGCAATAAAGTGCCTCTTAACTATGTTCTTAAAAATTTCCATTGCCAAAATTTCCATTGCAATAGGGTCTCTCTTATCCATGATTTAAACAATTTTCACTTATAGTCAAATATCTTATCAATGTTTGTGAAATCAGTAGGTTTAGAGTTATGTACAAGCCTGCCTGGCGGAGTTCTGAAAGAAGGGATCATATTGTTCCTGTTTATCACCCTTGGTCATTAGAGTCAGTTCGATGATTCATGAAAAAGCAATTTGGCTTCAACTTGATGTGGATTCCAATGGAAACTGGTTAGAATATCTGCACTAATTTTTCAAGTCTACTCTCAATCCAGTCAAATAGGAGCAATGTGCCAATCTTGCCATTGGGTTGGGTTGGAAACCTTTTTTAAGAGCAATCCTCAGCAAGTTTGGCTTGGAAAAGGATCTTATCCTTCCATGGGTTCCCAATGTTGATCTTTTGTCATGTAAAGTGTTTGCTAGAGAATCAATCAAAAAAAAGAACACACGTCTTTTGAGGAAGACTTCAAAGAAATGCTGTAAGATTAGCTCTTTTTCCCCCTCCCCTTTAGATATAACTACTGATCTGTTGACTGATGACTGATACATTCGATAAACTTTTGTGGGAGTCTCTCGGGTTCTTATATCTACTGACTATGAAGTGTGTTGTTTTGTTCAGGGAGAAAAGATCCGTTCTAAATTTGTGGAAGTCTTACATGATACTGAATGTGTTATTATTGAAGAAGGAAGTTCTGGGGAAGCTGGGAAATCAGCTGCTCAGAATGAGATGTGCAAGTAAACTTGATTGTGATGTTGAATTTTAATTTGTTAGATTTTGTGGACATTGGCTCAACCGTGTTGCATGAATGACAGGTCTCCCTTTTGCTTGAGCCCAGCTGGCAATGCCCTATCTTCTGCTAGGCTATTTGATGCCATTGTGAGTGGGTGTGTCCCTGTTGTAGTTAGCGATGAAATGGAGCTTTCTTTCAAAGGAATACTTGATTGTTGGAAGGTAATTGTACCTTAAAAGCATTTCCATCTTCTTTCTCCTTTTTTATTTAACTGAAATCTTTTTAACCTTCTTCCTTAAGTTCAGCTACTTCCCTTATGAGTTTCGATTATTTGTTGTATCAGTTTTGGTAGACCATTCATTTTCTGTTCAGCAAAAGTCATAATAGCTTCGCTTGGTGAGGCTGGTGATTGAGTCACTTGTCCTGTGGAATATCAGTTCCGTGCACACCTGAAAGTAAGGATTAGAGAAATATGTTATTTTTGAACACGTTCAGAATTTTTGTTGACATATCCTTAGAAAATTTACGATCCCTGCATATCAATGAAAAAACTTTGGAGTACGTCTTGCAAGTCAGAGCCTATTTGTATACCATTTGCATTTTACATTTGCATTGTGTTATGCCGCGTTCGAAATACAATGTTGCATTTTATTAGATAGAAATGTTCGGTTACTATCTTACATTTAGTCTGATGCAACTTTGATATGTACACAAAATTTTAAACAAAAATATCTAAATGAGAAGGAAAAATTTTAAGAAAATAGAAAAGTATTTGAGAATTAGCTGTTTTAGATAGTCGATCTGTTTAGAGTTTAAGAAGAAGATAACTTTAAGAATTCATTAATTAAAAGGTAAGTTCAGGGCCATGATGGGATCATCTAAAAGCTTAAGAATAATGTTGGATTTCCACTGAAAGTGGAAGTTTGAGGAAATTCACTAATTGTATGAAAAGAGAACAATGTGCGTTCCACTTTGCGTCTAGCAGAATGCTGGATTTTCTCATTGTTGTCATCTGGCCTAGCAGGATGCAATTATAGTGTTTGCATTGTAGTGAGATTCTTTTGTCTCCAAATGGATGGGACGGCTTTTGGGCCCCAGACGCACCACAAACAGTGACTCAAACAGCCCATAATGCTACTAATTATGAGTTGCCTTTAATGCTTATATTACCATGCAATATTGCTTAGCACAGTGTTGGAATGACAAAGCTGTGACAGGCTTGAATGCCAAAGCAGGATTTATGAAACCATAGAGCTTGATCCATTATTTGTAAGATATAAGTTGCTGGCTATGTCTGATATAGAATACCTAATTTTCTTCTGTTGGTTTATTTATTACCTTTCTAGGCAACCTCCTATCAACCATTTTCTAGTGTGCTTGTACATCCTATAACTTTATTGTTGAGTGAATTCTTGATTTACCGCATATGTGGATTCACAAATTCTGTTGTAGCAGTTATTTCTTCTCCAGCAGAAAAGCACAATGTATAACAAGGTCACTGGAGACACACATTTCCTTCCTTGTATGCAGATTGCATTATTTGTTTCTTCTAGTGATGCTGTGCAACCTAGGTGGCTTGTAAATTTCCTCAAGAGTATGGATTCCACAAGAAATAGAGAAATGCAAGTCAATCTTGCCAAGGTTTGCCAATCACTTGAAAATAATTTCTTCATTGCTCACCCTGCCTAGCATTCAGGCAAACCAAATGGATTCAAGGATCTAGGGAAGAAGTCCTTTGTCCATCTTCATACTTCAGTCTTATATTTATTGTTGGATTTTTTTCAGTACTCAAGACATTTTCTATATTCAAGTCCAGCTCAACCATGTGCACCGGAAAACTTAACATGGAGAATGGTTTGTTATCACCCCATTTTCAGGGCTGAGCTATTTTTCTTTGGATGATACATAATTGTATGCAAAAAATCATACTTCTATCATTATTGATTAACATTCTGACAAGAAACCATCATACAAGTTAGATGAGCCACAATCCAGATTCTCATTATTGGATAAACAAAACTGTCAAGGAAGATTATATTACCCTATGATGACTTATTGATTTTGTCCAGAGTTTAATTCTTTCATCTCCCCATTTTGATTATGACAGAGCTGGTAAATTGGTGAATATCAAGTTGCATACATGGTATTGGTGCAAGGATCTAGGACCTTGTACACTTGCGAATGCAGCCCTGGTAAACATCATAAGAGTAGCCAGATCGTGTGATCTGTTGGTATCCCATGTTTTGTATATTGGAATTTTTTGATCTTTGCAGATGATGACGCAAGGAATCAAGACAAAGCAAATGAAATTTTTAGCATGTAATTGCCCGGAAAAATATGCCTGTATTACATTTCCATTTGAGGTTTTATTGTGAAATTTGATCAATGTAGACTGTCCGGTGTTTCATTGTTGTTTTCATGCCAGATTGTCATCCATATAGGGATGCATGCAGCGGTGTAGCTGCATCAAATTCTAATGCTTTTTTCATAGTTGTACTTGTTTGGAGTAGCAGCTTTATCTTTCTGAAAAGAATGCTGCGTGCTTGGTCTTCTGGTCATTTTGTGCCGCATGCTGGTTGTGGTAGCATTATTAGCTTAATCACGCAACAGAGTAAAATTTAACTTTAGTTAGAAGGTGGACATACGACACAATTAATGTGTGCTTATGGTCGACCATGTCTCCAGGTGTTCTGGCTTTCAATGGCATATCACAATTAAAATGCCTCATTGGTGATGGTGATTAGAATTGACTACTGTGTTTATCCCTCATTTAATCTTGCCAATCATATAAACTCAAAAAGAGAAAAGAACCTGTTGTATGAATGAAATTGTGAGTTGTTAGCAGTCAAGATGATAAATTGAAGCCACGTTGCTATGTAAACAGCAAAAATTGAGTCATGATTGCTATTACAGAGTTAGCAATCGTTCTGACAATGGCTGGATGAAATCAATTATAACAGGACTGAGTGAAAGCTCAGTCACAGGTTTGGTCAAGATAGAACCTGTGGATGAGAAAATTCATTTTTATTGTCTTACAATGTTCATAATTATTTTATTTTTGATTTATGGAAGGTTTATTATTCACATGGTTTGTCCTAACAATAGTAGCATAGAAAAACTTCAGCATGGATGTAGGAAAATTCAACATTAAACATTCAGGTATGAATAACAAAAAGAAGTAACAGTTGGAAAGAAGAATCATCATTACAATGGAATTCCATGAATTTTACGTCAACTCACCAAGTGTAAAGACATGAAATTACTATTCTTTTTGACCTTACAAAATCATCTTACCAATTTAAAGTCTACATACAAGCTTTATGATCATTATAATAAGCAAACCATGATCCCTGCAGGATTTCTGGAGTGCTTCCTAAGACGGTTTCTTGAATGATAGGCCATGATCCCTGCAGGATTTCTGGAGTGCTTCCTAAGACGGTTTCTTGAATGATAGGCTAGGGGCTCAAGCACATGAGAGATTCTAGCTATCTCGGATGGGGGGCGCACTGAATATGCTCCATTCTAGTCATGAAAACCATTTCTTTCAACAACCATTTCAAAACTTTTTGCACTGAATTTTGTAACCAAGCTAGCAATGTAGAGGGGGGACTCATCTAGTATGGGTGCCATGGGAGGTTGGTGAAACCTGATAAGCTGATTCATGATAAAGTACTTTCCGTGAACCACTTTAATTGTCTATCCTAATGAAATCAAACATGGCAACAAAATAAAACCACACCACATTGCCTTTATCAGATATACAGTTTCATAGGATTGTACTTCTAGTCCATTCCCTTATAGTTTCAGCAATAATCATGCTCTTCCCTGACTAGCTGTAGAAGTACAGATGTCACATTCCCTTCCCATATTGCTGTAACAGTACAAAAGTTTCAGCACATCCTTGGTCCTATAATGTACTATAATGTACTAGTACCAAGGAATGGTGTGAACTAGGTGGTTGCTGGGGTACAGGCATAGGATTACACCAATTTTTCCTTCTGATAGGATTACACATGAAAATTTCAGACGCAGCTATCTAGCTGATGGATGGGATACTTCATCCAAACCCCCTGAGAGAAGTATTAATTTCGGTTGATGGATGGGATACTTCATCCAAACCCCCTGAGAGAAGTATTAATTTCGGTATAAGAATGTGCCTACTCACTGAAGTTTTTACTTAGCTTCTTTTGATCCAAAAAAACTGGCGACAAGTTCTAAACCAAGGTCTTTCGGTGTGAGATAAGATAGAGCTCACCATAAAATCAGGAAGGGCAGTTGGTGCATGCAAGAACCTAGGAAGCAGTCTAAATCTTTGATTATTGAGAAAACAACCTCCTAAGTTTCCCTTGACTGGAAAAGTTTCAGCAAAGATAAAAGATACAAGATTTCAATAGCAGGCTCATAGAAGGCATGTTGAAACACAACCCCCAGAACCACAATTTGCTCAATCACCAAAACATACTACCATTTAAGAAATTTCAGATCATATAAAAATTGTACAAAACATGCAAAAATTAAAAGAAGAAAGTATGCAATTAACAAGAGAATTGCATCATTTAAGTTATACAAAAATTGATGGCTTCACAAGTTTTAACACAGAGGGATCTTCATATAACCTGTTCCCATACAAAAGCCACCATATCTTGAAGACATACCTGCATGAGTCAGCACTCTTCATTCTCTTACTAAAGTGACTTTTCACTGTCTTTGCATGACAATTGGCCACTAGCCAGTGACACAACAATGTCATCCTTTGCAATTTAGATTACAGGCAGCAAGGAAAACTAGAAAGAAGCAGCACAATGTTAGTAAGACAACAATGCAATCAGGAACAATGTTCAAATTCACCAGCATATTCCAAGAACGTGCATTTCTTTTTATACTCAACCTAGCATGTAACAAAATTAAAGAGCATGAATTATTTCAACAAGAATAAGAAATATAAAGCATGCCCAAAGTTGTATGCCAGTCATTACCCTGCTTACTGCTTAGTTAGATGAAGTAACTTCTTTGTGCTCCATTCTGTTAATTTAACATCAATATCTGCTTATTTCAATAATTAAGATAAATGTCTCCTAGGAAGGATATGCACATACAGAGGCAAGAGTGTGTGCATCTTTCCTATCTCAGAATAATGAATTTCATGGGTCAATTATTGAATGCCCAAGAAAAGGAAGAATAAGCAGTACGTAATGATTATTAACAGATAGGGTGCTAGGCGATGGACAAATGCAGCAGTGCTCTAACAATGGTCATCTGTGATAAAAAGAAGAATACAAGAATGAATTTTGCACATTATTGAAGCATAGAAATTACACCAATTATACTGAGGAAAGAGTAATGTAATTGTTGGGTGAAGGATTCTTGAGTACAGTTATAAAGTGATTCAAAAAAAGAAAAAGAAAAAGAAGGAAAAAAGATGCTTACAAAGGAAAGTATGGAAGAAAGCAGCAACAAGAGCAACCAAAGTAATGTCATCTTATAAGGACGAGCATAATTATGATACCCCAAATTTAGTCCCACATTGGATGGGAAAAAAATGGATGATGTGCTTATAACTCAAGTTCATTTGCTACCGATTAACTTTCACTCAAATTTTTGGGCCATGTGATTTCGGCCCACTAATGAAGTTAGTTGGACTAGTAAGTGGTAGATTCTGGCTAGCTTGTGGTGTGCAACGAGGACGTCGCATTATAAGGTGGGGAGATTGTGATACCCCAAATTTAGTATGTGCTTATAACTTAAGTCCACTTGTTATCCATTAACTTCCACTCAAGTTTTTGGGCCTCATGGTTTCGTTCCGTTAACGGAGTTAATTGGGCTAGCGGGTGGGCTTGGAGCGTTACAATAATCATCAAACGACCAGCAGAAATTAAATCAGAAGCAAATATGTAAAGAAGTTACTACTTTAGTGCATATGAGTTTTGCAAACATTATGAGATAGCTTTCTTCGAAAGGAAAGAAACGTGATATAGATACGACCAGCAGAAATTAAATCAGAAGCAAATATGTAAAGAAGTTACTATAGTGCATATGAGTTTTGCAAACATTATGAGATAGCTTTCTTCGAAAGGAAAGAAACATGTGATATAGATACTTACCTTGAGAGATGGGTTATGATTTTATTTACTCCATGCATAGCTTGCTTAAGATTTAGCAGAAAAAACCTCGACACTTGGGTGATCCACACAAACACTTCTTAGCTCTGCGTGGCCCCATGCCACCAGATTTAACTCCACCCATGCCATAATCATATGTCAGTTCTGTCAAGGGAGGAATGTGCTTGATTGCAAAAAACATGATATGCGGGTATCCTTCATCAGCATGATCATGCTGGACAGGCTGCCAAAAGACATTAGGAGAGCAGCTATGATTCATAAAACGGGATATGTTGCCCGTATTCCTCGCACTGATGATAATAGGTAGCGGCTTACAAGTCTCACTTAAGTCATTTGTTTTTGGTTCTCCAAGCAACTGAGGTTCATAGTTCCATTTGAATGTTTTCTCACTGGCACGTGCTGTTTGAAATATGTATTCATCTTCTTCACCATCATCGTCCAATCTGATTTCATCAACAACTTCACCTGTGTACTCGCAAATAAATGTACCTGCCCGAATTGGATCCCAGGATCGGAGGCCCCAACCTCTGTCCTTTGTCCTGAAAACTTCAAAGTGGAGCCGAATACCCTTCTGAGTCACTCTATTCCGGCAATTAATAGAGCACTGACAAGAAGCACCACATTCATATATTACAGGCTTGCGGCTCACAAGAAACCCTATTGAACTATATGGAAGGTCACCACCATTTTGTTGAGCACAAGAGCAATTGGTATCACCAGGAAGGCACACGCTCAGGCATGTACAACCCCGTAAAGTTTTCATTGAGCTAACAGGTCTCAAATACTGGAGTTTTGTGACATATGTGAAATGGTTGGGCCCCTTCTCACAATCAACATCATTAACAAGGCAAACAGGTATATTTTCAATACCAGATGATATGTCAGGCAGTATAACATGGCCTCTAGATGCTGGATTCTCCTTCCATCTCTGAGTTAATTTCCACACTGCAAGTCCATCAGACTGCCCTGGTTCTCTCAGCAACTGGTACTTGAAAACATTAAAGCCAGACTTACTTTTGTCTATCCAGGACTTCTCAATCTTATAGAGGCCATCATAGATGTAAATCTTGCCATTCTGCACGCTGAAATCTTTTGCACTCCGTACGACCCTAATCTCATTCTTCCGTTCCTTGCTTCTCTCCAGAGCAAGGTTACCTCTTTCAAGCTTCTGGTCATCCATTTGATTCTTACTGTTTTTGCTACTTCCTCCCTGGCCGGTATAAACCAAAACATCCACATCATCTTCTTCATTTTCATAACCCCCAGCTGACACAACACTGATGGCCACGGGATCATCCTGATCACCAAACCTAGCATTCATGTAATCAATTCCAGCCATGCTAGGGGCGTGCAACCCAACCACACACATTTCCATCCTAAAGTAGAAAATATCCCCTACTTCTATCCCTGGAACAGATCCTATCCTCTTCCCTAGATTAGCCCTGAAATTGTTAGCCATCATGATGGCGCCAGCTTTTAAATCTGCACGCCTGTTTGTATCATTCGCCTCATCCACCTGCAAAAGCCTCCGCCGGAGTGCATCAAAAGTCATCAGGACCACCCGTACTGCTTCCTTGGGGTCAGGCAATGAAGATGGCACCAAAGCTAGCTCATTGTCCAAAACCTTCCTGGCACGTGCCCGCTTGACCTTCAACCCGTCAGTGCCCTCCGCATCCGAACCACCCAAACGGTAGCCACTTAAGTGTACGGGCCTCCTAATCCTCCTTCCTGATGCTGAGGTGTGCCCGCTGTAAGAAGGTTCCTCTTCCTCATCAACAGGGATGGCATCTGTTGCTGGTCTCTGAAACGAAGCAGAGAGCGGTGTGGCATGCATAGAGCCATTAACATTGGGTACTCCAACGCGAACAGCAGCTCCATTGTTAGCAGTCCCAGGAACAGGGCCCACTGGCCCCCGGTTAGAGGGGAACACTGGAGGGAACCCGGAAGGGAACCCAGCAGACTCAAAACCAGATGGGAATGAGCCAGCAGGGGAGACACAAGCAAAAGGAGGGGTTGATTGGGTGAATGTGTTCAACCCCAGTGGTGCAGGAAACATTGGAGCTAGGGACCGTAATGGCTTCACATCTAGTGCCGCATTTTCATTGGATGAACAAGGAGTGCAGTTTGGTTGCCTTTCCATGGAGAAACACTGGAAGCCGCAGGCCAAAAGCATACAACTTGAATGAACCATGTTTCCTTTCGTATTTTGTATGGAACAGATAATTTACTATAATAAAATCTATAAATATCAAAAAAAACTATTGAAATATTTAACTACAACATGAAGAGGATTCGAATAACAAAGGAAACCTAAATACCAGCAGCTGAATTAAAATAAAATTAAAGTACTAAATTTTCACTGCAAAAATGTGAGATAAAGTGAATTCATGGCGGGTGGGGGGAAGATCAAGCTTGGCACGAACAAGCATTGTACAAGTGGAACAGAAGCTTAAAGATGGTTCTGAATTCTGAAGCAAACTAGCGATTAGCAAAATAAAATAAAGATTAGATTATGATGAAACTGGAGCTCGAAGTTAAAGAAAGAACCCTAGAAATAAACTATTTAGAGAAGGCATCCAGAAATAAAGCCTGAATTCAAACAACCAATCGAAGAACCACATACGGAGCACGGCAATATGAAGGAAACCTTAAACACTCGATTTATATTGAAGAAGTGGAAAGATCGGCGAGTCCAAATGGAGGATCTATAAAGATGGGAAGAACTAAAAAGGTGAAGATCTTGCCGGAACAAGGAACAAAATATCGATAACGGGATTCCAACTGAAAAAATAAGGGAATTAATTTCCACTGAAAAATAAGGACGATCAAAAGTGAACCCATGTAAAAAGGTCAAAAAAAAAAAAAAAAAAAAAAAAAAAAAAAAAGCTTTATGGAAAAAAACAAGCGAAGATGCCACCGATATTCGAGTTCAAAGGTAGTTTTTGAATTAAAAAATATATATATATAAAAAAAAAAACGATCGACTTTCAACTAAGATCAAAACATGATGAAAATACGAGTACTTCTGTAAAGATAGAGAGAAACCCTAGAAAAAAGCAGAAGTAACAGATGCAAAAGCTTACAATTCTCTCATAAATCCAAAAAGAATGGACATCGCAGAACCTTACCGAGATCAAAATCTCCTCGAAACAGACGCCAAAAAAGCGACTCTCCAAAGGAATTCACAAAAAATTCCCAGATTTGACCGCAAAAACAGATTCAAACAATCGATCACAAGCTCAATCAAACAACGAACGAACAGCGATTGAAGGAAGATTTCCAAGACGTAATCTTTTTTTCAGACAAAAAAATCTGGTAGCTGCAGAAGTCGAGGAGAAGCTAGGGTTTCGATTGCGCTACCTGTAGCAGTCGAGGAGAAAGAAGCTAGGGTTTCGATCGCGCCCCCTTCCTTTTTCCTCTCAAGAGGATTCGATGCCAGGAGCTCTACTCGAAAGAGGGCTCACCCGCTTCTCTCTGGCCTTATAGCGCCATTAGAATAAGTAAGTCTCGAGTTGGTTTTAAGGACAAGTGGGCCCGGACGGCTTGGGAGCCGTTGGATTCGCCTCAAGATTCTCTCTGGGCACGAAATGTATTGCTTCGTGTCAAAGGTCGGGCGTGGGACGGTAAAGGAAACGAAGACGAAATTACGGAAACACCCTTGATGGACTTTTTGGACTTGCGTTTGACTCAGTTTTATAATTTGACGATGATGTCTCTGTTTTCTTTCGACACTGAACCGGTGGCCACCCTGCGGCGCCCACAGTTCAAGCTGAAACCTTGAGCAATGTGAAGCATGATTGAGCTAAATATTTGCAATCGATCCTCTTCTACGTAAATTTGCATGCAAGCATGCATCTCATGTTAAGATCACTGCTCTTTTTTTTATTATTTTTCCTCCTCCTCTCACAGCTCAAAATCTCTCTCTCTCCCTTATTATAATAATAATAATAATAATAATAATAAACTAAAAAATTATTATTTAAACTTCTATCTATTTGTACATAATCAATGTATGATTATATACTAGCCCACATGAATTCTTATATGCTTTCCTTATTCAAAATCTGACATATTCGCTAAGAGTTCACATCCAAATTTATATCCGAATTCGATTGAATCTTATTACAAATATATAAAATTTATATACAATGTCACTTATGTTATATGGATCAAGAAATAAACCATCTCTAATACCATTTATCACATCCCAAAACTTCATGCAAAAAAATATAAGATAGCCATCTTATTTAGAGGATTCTGCATGAATGTTAAAATTTTTAATTCAAAACAAATTTTTTCTCGTATCCAATCTAAAGGTTGTTTGATCTTTTTTAAAAATTTATTCAGAATAATTCATAGACATAATGACTACAGTTTCTATTTCAGATACATTTGCATCTTGCACCATGACATGCTTTTTTTTTTTTTTTTTTTTTTTTTGCTTGTAAGATCTGTGTAGATACTTTTGAAACCAAGATATTGCCTTAATGACGAAGAGTTCTTAGGTGAGCAAAGGATGCATTTTTTTCCTCCTTTGTCTCACAATCTGCACACATCTACAGTTATCATCAACCGAAAACATGGCATCAAAGCCTCCATAGATCATACAGGAATTTTCTGTATCTTAGGCGTGGTAGGTTTTGGGTGGCTCAAGTGGTTGCATTTGATATTTGAAGCCTCTGTTGTTGAAAGCTGCCCAGCCAAATGTATCATTGGGGCTGACCTCATGACCTGTCCGGTATAACTCTCCTGTCCGGTATAACTCTCCTTTTTAATGGCGGAGCAACGTTAGGTTCGCACCCGCCAGAAGAGCTTTTCTCACTTCAGAATAACTTTATTTTTCCCTGGCTCGGCAGACATAGCATGCTGATGAAAGAGACCTCAGCTGCACTCTACAGCTGGGAGGCATCTTCTAAGTATTAAATCTCTTTCCGCAAATAGTGCATTTGGTCAATCATCAAGAGTTTGGTTTGGATCTGTTCTCCGTCTCTGTCACCGTGTCAAATAAGAGAGAGACATCTTATGACAGGGCAAAACCATTTCTACATCAAATAAACACGGAAAGGAATCATATTGTACTCCATAACACAAAACTACCCTGAACCATTCCTCTGACTGCAGTGTCCTCAGATGGGACCTACAACAGCCCCTATATATAAGTTTGTCACTAGATCTCTTCTGTATCTATTGACGAGATCTCTTCTGTATCTATTGACGACGACTTTGATTGTTTTGCTATATCCACATTACGCTGGAAAACAGTTTATATTACTCGGTTCCATCAGGAAAACTGTTCTCAGTAAGTGCATCAAGTAAAAAACAAATATCAGTAACTCATGGGGAAAAGAATTAGATTTGTTTCTCGCAATGTGGATGGTAGAAAACAGAATGATAATCGAGATAGAGTATATTCGGACAACAGATGATGAACCAATGATAAAGGAAAGTTGGGTTTCTTTATTTTAGAAAAGGAATTTCAAAAATAATGCTCCTTTAAATATGAACAGAGGTAATCGCTCACTTCAACCATGATTAACAACTCCATGGCCTGCCACCAAAGATTTATCTATTGAATTTTTAAGAATCACTCTTGGCACTTCCACCTAAAATTTTAATACAGACTCAAAGAGCACAACCTTGATGCACGAGGAAAAGCAATTTGCTGGTGTCGGATATGTATGAAGCATTAAATTCCTATTAGAGGAGTTTACAGATGGTGACAACTGCCTCCAAGCACATCCAAGCCTGAAAATAAATCATTGATTGCTTTTAAAGCGTTGAATCGTTATCATGCTCAGCTCCACGTATCGCTTTGCAGTTACTTAGTCCAGCAGTTTTTCTACAGCTAAAGCTGTTTCCAATACTTCAAGTGATGCACTTATCCCAGCAAGCATCATTTTCCAGGGCCTTCCATTTCTGCTGAATATATAAAATTTGGTTATCAAAGCAAACATAATAATAGCCAATTTAAAGAAATCTAAGACTAGCTCAAAGTGATCAACATGATAAAAATGGATAGAGTAATGCATGCACTTGTATCTGTCAGGAAATTCCACTGCAGCTTTCAAATTCAAATAGTGGTAGAGATGCTTCCAAGACATTATTATTCAAAGATGTATATTCCAAAATATTCAAAGGAAAGAAAAGGAACAATATTAAGGAAGAAGATGGTTTGTAACAATGTTTTGGTTGAAATACTGTTGAATATTCTTCTAAGAATATTTTATTTAGATTTCCACTTTGATGTGTTCCTCAATATCCTTCAGCACTGAACTTTATTCTTCAAAAGGTTAATAATTTATTTTGTGCATCAAGGGATTAAAAGAGTTTTGCCTGCCTCAGGGTTGGAATATCACAAGCTTGACATGAACTTGACCTCCAACACGTTCAGCAAATGCGCATGACTTGGCCTTCATCCAGTATATTCTCTCCAGGCCTAAGGGCAGAACTATCACAAAGAAAAAAACAATACAGAATATTACATGCTATGCATAAAGGGTCTATATCCTATTTTTTGTAGCCTATCTTAAGGCTAAGGTTAGGCCATGGAGTGATCACTATACCAATCGAAAGAACATATTCTTGGCATGTTTCAACAGCAAGTCTTCAATTTAATCAGTATATCAGTTAAAGGTTTAGAAATGGTGCTGCCTTCTATGAAAATTGTGACCATACACAAATTATGCATCTTTAGAATGTTAGTACGGCTGTAACAATCTAGAAGTGATATTTTTACTCAAAAATATAGCAATTATTTTTCGCTAGTAGGGCACAATATTGCAGTACTAAAACAAAGTCTATTAACGGCACTCTACATCATACGCAAATGTCATGCCCAATACTTCACCAATATCATCAAACATGATACCATTATATCAATAGTTCATCTTGGACCTCCAACCAACTCTAAGATACTAACAGTAAATGAATAAAATCTTCTATTTAAAAAAATCCAGTGTCATACATTAAAGCTTGAAAAATCACAATTTTATTTAATAAGGTTAGTCATTTCTATCTGTTTTCATAAGTTATACTCATTGGACACAAACATTGTAATCCCCAGATCAAACCTCAGGGGATATAATGCCATAATGGTTTCTTTTAGAAAGAGAGAGTGGAAAGATGATTGAAGAGTACCAAAGGAAAAGAACATAACATTCAATGGAAGTGTGAGTAGATTGCAAAGAATTCATAATCTATGAAATTTTATAAAGACAAAATTTATATTAGTTACAGTTGTAATTACAAGTTTTGTTCATTAAACCATGGCACGTTAATAGTAAGAGAAATAAATGCAAAAAAAAAGAGAGAAAATTTCTTTTCATTTGTAGAAGACCTGAATTTGAGGAGGAACACTGAGGTTTCAAGAATCCGAACAAAATTTCTCCAATAATTGATTTTCTTTACATATCATGACTTATGTCCCTGCATTCTCCATACACACACAACATGCAAACATGCACAGAGAAATGGATGGAGGGAGGGAAGGAGGGAGACAGGTAAAATAGAGAAGAGGGCCTTGCATGAATCCAGATCTACTCCGATCTGAACTAGGACTAGCCAAACTTTCAATCGCAGCCATCCATAATTGGTTCAATGGTCTGGGGATGGGGAGGATACCAATCAGCTACAACTGGTATCTTAAAGCATGTGTTGCCGACTACGACTTTTAATCTTATTGTTCCGAGTCTAAATCAGATTAAAAAGTGAAAAGATTGAGACAACCTCTCTCTATACAAGGAATATGTTGAGAGGATTTCTTTTTTCTTGTTGGTGAGTTAAGAAAAAAATTATTAGTTTTGTCATTAGATAGTTTCATACAATCAAGGTAATATATGGAGGACAAAAGTGATGGCTAAAAACTCGAAGAAAAAAGAAGAAAACATAGAGGTTGAAGAATATGATATGGAGCAAAGAAGGTGTTTGCCTCTTCCTCCTAGCTTCTACTTCAACCCGAAAGGTCACAAGCCAGTGTGCAAGTATCTTCAACCAAGCCACCGAGCAAAGTTGTTCCTTCTCACTTTGTAAAAGGCATCCAGCTTTGTGACTACCACCCAAAAGAGCTTTTTCATATATAACCTCATCTTCTCTCTTTAATTCTAGTTTCTTATTCTTGACTTTTATTTTGTCTTCTCTATTGATATAATAGACTTTGCATGTTTCATGCATTGCTTGTTAATTAAGAAATAAGGGGTGATTCTCTCAACTATACATGAGATATCTATCTTGTCCTTCATAATATTTGTGCAAACCAAATATATCCAAATGCATTTAATATAAAAAAATAAGTTAATTATTAATTTTGTAAGAAAAGGTTTTCCTTCTTAATTATTATTAATTGAGATGTCATCCTATGACTTTGGCTCTAACTAAAGTATAAGATAGTGGTAGTTGTGAAATATATCCACGAATGTAAAGCAAAATATGCATTAAGTGTTTTAAATTTGTGTATTCTCTATCTCATACTCAGGTCTAGGAGCCAAATAATATAAAATTTCCTAAATGTGCATCATTTTACTGGAAAAAAAATATTACTTTGTTTGCAAAATAAATAATCAAATAATTTTTTATGTAAAATTTAATTGATCTAATTTGCTTTGGCAGGCACTAAGGAGCCAAAGGATAAGGCAGAGAACTTTTTTACTATGAGGATTCATGCATATCCTACTAAGACAAGGCCCAAATGCCAAACAAGTTATGGATTTTGGAGAAACTCTACATCGAGTAAACCCATCCATCACTCAGATGGAGTGGTCGTTGGCCAGAAAATTATGCTCATCAATCATGAGGGCACGCAAAAATAACAAGAAGACCAATTGGATTATGCATGAGTTCACTATAAAGAAAATGTAATTGCCCATCCATACTGACACATAGGTAAAGCTACTACATCCCATACTCCAGGTTCCCTTTTTTTAATAAGAGTACAAGAGATAATTGCAAAACTAAATTGAAAGTAAAACACAAGGTGGATGTGCTACATTAAAAGTTTAACACGTAATTGTTGTCTTGGGATCATGAGTGACTTTGAGGTGGAGCTGCTTACAACAAGCTATTCTAGTGGCGGTTCTCTAGTCACAAACATAAAATATGGAGAATACTTTATTATAACTTACAATGTTAACGTGCAAAGGTTTCTAAATGGTCAACATGACTAAATTAGCTTTATAATAGGTGAATGCTTCACTTATCTATCCAAACTAGAAATTAAAAAAAAAAAAAATCCTATGCCATAATTATAGATTGCAACATCGCAATTTTATTTCGTAAGGTTAGCCATTTCTATATGTTTTCATAAGTTATACTTGTCAGACACAAAAATTATAATGTTTAGATCGATATTAGGGAACATAATGCCTAATTGGTTTCTTTGATAGAGAGAGATCAAAAAGTTGATTGAAGAGTACCAAATGAAAAGACCTTACTATTAAATGAAAGTGTGAATAGATTGCAAAGCATTCATAATCTCCGAAACTTTACAAAGACGAAACCTAGTTATATTAATTACTATTGTAATTACTAGATTTGTTCATTAAACCATGGCACATTAATAGTAAGAGAAAATAATGGAAAAAAGAAAAAATTCTTTCCATTTGTAGAAGACCTAAATTTAAGGATGAACTAGGGTTTCAAGAATCCAAACAAAAATTTCTCTATTAATTGGCTCTCTTTATATATCATAACTTATATCCCTACATTTTCCATATACACACAACATGCAAACACATGCAGATAGAGGGAGGGAGAGGGACGAAATAGATAAGAGGGCCCCACACAAATCAAGAGCTACTCTAGTCCAAGACTTGGACTTGAAACAACAAGACTTCCAACCATGGGCATCCGTGATAGGTTTGATGGCCTTGATTGGATAGACCTGTCAAGATATGATAAGGTGCTGCCCATGATGCACAGCAGGCCCTATCCAATCATGGCCATCGCATCTATCACAAAAAGAGGTGATTGAAGATAGAAAATTCTGGGCTGGGGAGGATACCAAATGGCCATAGCCGGTATCTCAAAGTGTAAGTTGCCAATTTCTATTTTTAAACTTAACATTCCGAGTCCAAATCAGATTACAAATTAAAAAGATTGAAATGTCCTCTCTATATATATGGAACAGGTTGAGAGGATTTTTTTTTTTTTCAAGGTGTATTGAGAGGAAAATTTATTACCTCTAAGATTCGATAGTCATACAATCAAGGTAATACATGGAGAACAAAACTACTATCTCAAAGAAGAAGAAGAAACTATGAAGGTTGAAGAATATGATATGGAGGAGAGAAGCGTTTATTTGTTCCTCTTGGCTTCCACTCAAAAAGTCACAAGTTAGTATGCGAGTATCTTCAACCCCAGCCACTGGGCAAAGATGTTCTTTATGACATTGTAAACGACATCCAACTTTGTGACTACCACTCGAAAGAGCTCTTTAATATATAACCTCATCTTCTCTTTTTAATTCTAGTTTCTCGTTCTTGACTTTTATTTTTTCTTCTTTATTGGTAAAATAGGCTTTGCATGCTTCATGCATGGCTTGTTAATTAGTAATGGATTTCAAGTGATTCTCCCAACTACATGTGACATATCCATCTTAGCCTTCATACTATTTGTGCAAGCCAAATATATTTGTGTATTTTGTATAAAAATATCACTTGATTATTAATTTTGAAAGAAAAAGGTTTTCCCTTTTTTTTTAAGAACCAATCATTGAGAAGCCATCCTATGATTTTGCCTCTGAACCTAAGTATGAGATAGTGGTAAGTGTGAAAATATAACCATAAATATAGAATAAAATATTTATTGAGTGCTTTAAATTTGTATATTCTCTACCTTGTACTTAGATCGAGGAGAAAAATAATATAAAGATCTTAAATATGCATCATTCTGCTTAAAAAAGTACTTTGTATAATCAATAATTAAATGATTTTTATGCAAAATTTAATTGATCTAATTTGCTTTGGCAAGCACTAATAAGCCAAAGGATAAGGAGAGGAGTTACAGATATCCTAGTTGGATAAGGTCCAAATGCCAAGCAAGCTGTGGATTTTGAAGAAACTCTACACCAAGTAATCAATTCCATCACTTAGATGGAGTGATTGTCAGCCAAAAGATTGTGTCCGTCAATCATGAGGGCACACAAAAGAACAATAAGAACACTATTCAGGTGATGTATGAGTTCACTATAAAGGAAATGCAATTGCCCATCCATATTGACTCACGGATAAATTTACTACATCCTATGCTCCAATTTTCTTTTTTTTTTAATAACTACTTTTTTATAATTATAGAGATTATTGTAAAACTAAATCAAAAGAAAAACACATGAGGTGGACATATTACATTGAAAATTCAATACCTAATTGTTGTCTTGGGATCATGAATGGCTTTGAATTAAAGCTGCTTGCACTCCATGAATTATATACAGCACAGCAAGCTGTTCTCATGTTGGCTCTACAGTAACTAACACAAACTATGGAGAAAACTTAAAATAATAAGTCACAAAATTGAAATGAAAAATATCCTAAATGATCAACATCAGCTTTATAATAGGTGAATTGTCCACTTCTCTGCCCAAAAATAGTAATTAAAAAAAAAATCCTGTCACATATATTAACGCTTGCAACATTGTGTTTTCATAAGTTATACGTTTTGGATGCAATCGTTGTAATGTTTAGATCAGTTATCCAGGAATATAATGCCATATTAGTTTCTTTTAGAAAGAGAGCAGAAAGATGATTGAAGAGTACCAAATGAGAAGACCTTAATGTTGAAGGAAAGTGTGAATAGATTGCAAAGCATTCATAATCCCCGAAACTTTACAAAGACGAAACCCAGTTATATTAATTACTAGTACAATTACTAGATTTGTTCATTAAACCTTGCACATTAATAGTAAGAGAAAATAAATGGAAAAAAATTCCTTCTGTTTGTAGAAGACCTGAATTTGAGAAGGAATACTAGGGTTTTAAGAATCCAAACAAAAATCTCTCTATTAATCACCTTTCTTTACATGTCATAACTATATCCCTACATTCTCCATCTGCACACAACATACAGATACATGCAGATAGAGGGGGAGAGAGGGTGAAAAAAGAAGATGGCCCCACACGAAGTGAGATCTACTCCAGTTGGACTTGGACTTGAAACAATCAAACTTCCAATTGCGGACATCTGTGATCAGTTCGATGGTCTTGACCAGATAGACCCTCCATGATACAAGAGGTGCTGCCTATGACCCACAATGGGCCCTATCCAATCACAGCCGTCACATCTCTCACAGACACAGGTGATTGAAAGATAGGCAATCTAGGACTAAAGAGGATCCCAATTGGCTACAACTAGTATCTTAAAGACCATATCGCTGAACTTCTATTTTTAATCTTGTCATTCTAGATCCAAATCAGATTAGAAAGAAACAGATTGAGATATCCTCTCTCTATATATGGAACATGTTGAGAGGAATTTTTTTATTCAAGGTGTACTGAGAGGAAAATTTATTAGCTCTGAGATTAAATATTTTCTATCAAGGTGATACATGGAGGACAAAAATAAGGACTATCTTGAAGAAGAGGAAGATACCATGGAGGTTGAAGAATATGATAAGGAGAAGAGAAGGTGTTTGCCTCTTCCTCCTGGCTTCTACTTTTGCCTGAAAGGTCACAAGCTAGTGTGCGAGTATATGCGATCCAAGCTACTGGGCAATGCTGTTGCTTCTAACTTTGTAAAAGACATCCAACTTTGTAACTACCACCCAAAAGAGCTCTGTAGTGTATGACCCCATCTTCTCCCTTTTAATTCTAGTTTCTTGTTCTTGCCTTTTATTTTTCCTTCTCAGTTGACAAAATAGATTTTTTACATTCATGCATTGCTAGTTAATTATGAAGTAAAGGGTTTCAAGTGATTCTCTCAACCATACTACTATTTTGTTTTGACATGACACCCCCAAAAAAATGAAGTGTGTTTTGAAAAGAAAGTCATTTTCACCAATTTCTTTGGAATAAGATTTTGATTCCTTCGTTATCAAAAATTTCTTGTCATATGAATAATTAGGTATTGTAGGCAACCCTAAACCCAATGTGAGTTTTTCTATTTTGACTTGCTCCCCCGCTGTAATCGAATGAGAATGGATAAGAGGCTTATGGGATTGACATGATAGGGTAGGGATGGCTATATTGCTAGAAGTGAACTCTAGGCTAATATTGAGATATCTATCTTATCCATCATACCATTCATGCAAGCCAAATTTATCTAAGTGGATTTTTTATTAAAAAATTAACTTTCAATTATTAATTTTGTAGGAAAATGGTTTTCTTCTTTTTTTTTTTTTGTTTTTTTGGAACCATAGTCATTGAGAGGTCATCCTATAAATTTCCCTCTCAACCTAACCATGAGATAGTGGTAGTTGTCAAAATATATCCATGAATATAGAGTAAAATGTGCATTAAGTGTTTAAATTTGTGTGTTCTCCACCTCGTACTTTGATTTAGGAGAAAAATAATATATAGATCTCTAAACGTGCATCATTTTAGTAAAAAATCTGACTTTTTAGGTAAAATTAATAATTATATAATTTTTATGAAAAATTTAATTGATCTAATTTTTTTTTGGCAAGCACTAAAGAGAAAAAGGATAAGGCCAAGTACTTTTATTACGAGGAGTCATAGATATCCCAATGGGACATGGCCTTAATGCCAAGCAAGTTATGGATTTTGAAGAAATTCTACATTGAGTAAACCTATCCATGACTCGGATGGAGTGGCATCAGCCAAAAACTATTCTGGTCAATCATGAGGGCATGAAAAAGATAATGAGAAGATTAATTGGACCATGTATGAGTTTAATATGAAAAAAGGTGCAATTGCCCATCCATCCTAATGGATGAGTAAAGCTACAACATCCTAAATTCCAAGTTCACCTTTTTTAACAAGAGCATAATTATTTTTTTATGATTAAGAGATAATTGCAAAACTAAATTGAAAAATAAAAACACATAAGGTGGATATACTACATTGAAAATTTAATACCTTACTGTTGTCTTGGGATCATGAGTGGCTTTGAAGTGGAGCTACTTCCAAGAACAAAATATGGAGAATACACATAATAATAAGTGACAGCATTAACATGAAAAATATTTTTTAATGATTAATAATTGACATGAGTACAATAGCTTCATAATAGGTGCATGGTCCGCTTATCTATCCATAAATAGATTTTTAAAAAAATCCCATGCCATACATTAAAGCTTGCAACATTACAATTTTGTTTAATAAGATTAGCCATTTCCATCTATTTTCATAACTCATACTTGTTGGACACAAATGTTGTAATGCTTAAATCAATCATCAGGGAATATAGCACCATATTCGTTTTTTTTAGAAAGAGAGAGAGCAAAAAGATGATCAAAGTGTACCAAATGAAAAGATCTTAATGCCCAGTGAAAGTGAGAGCAGATAGCAAAGCATTCACAATCTATGAAATTTTACAAAGACAAAAGCCAGTTATATTATATTAATTACTAGATTTGTTCATTAAAATATGGCATGATAATAGTAAGAGAAAATAAATTTGAAAAAAAAAAGAAAAAAATTCTTTTCAATTGTAAAGACCTGAATTTGAGGAGGAACACTAGGTTCCAAGAATCCAAACAAAATCTCTATTAATCGATGTTCTTTACATTTTATAACTTATGTCCCTATATTCTCCATACACACAAGGGCGGGATGTAGGAAGCAAGCAGGGCAAAATACAGAAAATGGCCCCACATGACTTGAGATCTACTTCAGTCCAGCCTTGGACTTGAATCGGCCAAACTTTCAGTCACAACCATTCATGATTGATTTGATGATCTTGATTGAATACACCCACCATGATATGATAAGGTGCTGCCCATGATCTGTGGTGGACCCTATCTAATTATGACCACTGCGCCTGTCACAGACGAAGGTGATTGAAAGATAGGCAATTCGAGGCTAGAGAGGATATCAATCGGCTACAGCTGGTGCTCCAAAGCATGTGTTGCCAACATCGATTTTTAATCTTATGTTTCAGGTCCAAATCAGATTAGAAAGAGGAAGGATTGAGATGTCTTCTCTTTATATATGGAAAATGTTGAGAGTTTTTTTTTTTTTCTTGTGAGGTGTATTAAGAGAGAAATTTATTGGCTCCGAGATTAGATAGTTCCATACAACCAAGGTAATATCTAGAGGATAAAAAAAATGACTATCTTGAAAAAGAGGAAGAACCATGGAGGTTGAAGTACATGATATGGAGGAGAGAAGGCGTTTGCCTCTTCCTCTTAGTTTCTACTTCTACCCACATGGGTCACAAGTTAGTGCGCGAGTATATTCGACCCAAGTTGCTAAGCAAAGTTATTTCTTTTGACATTTTAAAAGACATCCAACTTTGTGACCACTGCTCAAATTTTACTATATAACCTCATCTTCTCTCTTTTAATCCTAGTTTCTTGTTCTTGATTTTCATTTTTCCCTCTCTATTGATATAATTGATTTTGCATGTTCATGCATTGCAAGCTAATTAAGAAGTAAGGGGTTTCAGATGATTCTCTCAACTATATATGAGATATCTATCTTGTCCTTTATATTGTTTGTGCAAACCAAATTTATCTAAGTGGATTTTTTGTATAAAAAATTAACTTAATTATTAATTTTGTAAGAAAAAGGTTTTCTTTTCTTTTTTTAGAACCAGAGTTGTTGGGAGGTCATCCTGTGATTTTGCCTCTAAACCTAAGTGTGAGATAGGGGTAGTTGTGAAAATATATCCATCTATACACAGTAAAATATGTATTGAGTGATTTAAATTTTTGTATTATCTACCTTATACCTAAATCTAGTAAAAAAATAATATAAAAATCTCTAAATATTGCATCATCATCATCATCAACAACAACAACAAAGCCTTAATCACAAACTAGTTGGAGTCGGCCATATGAATCTTTTTTCTCTATTTAACTCTGTTCTGAGTCATATTTCTAAATGTTGCATCATTCTACTGAAAAATCTTACTTTTTTGTAAAATTAATAATTATATAGTTTTTATGCAAAATTTAATTGATCTAATTTGCTTAGGTAGGCACCAATGAGCCAAAGGATAAAGCAGAGTACATTTTTTACTATGAAGAGTTGCTAATACTTTAAGGGGACAAGGTCCAAATGCCAAGCAATTTGTAGATTTTGGAGAAACTCTACATTGAACAAACTAGTCCATGACTTAGATGGAGTGGTCATTGGCCAAAAAACTATGCTCCTCAATCTTGAGGGCTTGCAAAAGAATAAGAAGAAGACTAATTGGACTATGCATGATTTCACTATAAAGAACATGCAGTTGCCCATCCATACTAATGCATGGGTAAAACTATTAGATCCTATACTCCAATTTCCCTTTTTTTTACTGAGTATAACTAATATTTTATGATTAAAGAGAAAGTTGTAAAACTAAATCAAAAGAAAAACACATAAGGTGGATATACTACATTGAAAATTTAATACCTAATTGTTGTCTTGGGATCATGAGTGACTTCCAAGTGGAGCTGCTAGCACTCCATGAATTGTATATAGCAAGTTATTCTCATGTTGGCTCTCTAGTCATTAACACCAAAGTTATGAGACGTTTGGTAACTCAATTGTCAGTCTTCAATCCAAAATTATTTCAATATCTTTCAGTTCTGTCCTTACTTAAGATTATTGTCAACCTTCTTTTAACATACAATTATATACTCCAGTTTTACTTTACCCAAGCTTTCTAATCAGTTAGTTTCGCCTTTATCTTAGTTAAAAAAGATCTTATTTTACACCTCAAATATATGCGTATCAAAGCACATAATGCCAAAAAAATAGTAAATTATGGTGGATAATAATTCAAGGACAAAAGAAAAGTTTGTCTACAAAAAATTGGGAAAAAAATTAACTACAAAATAATTATCCAATTGCACTTTCTTTTTCTTTTTTAACAATGAAGGGGAAAAAAATTACCATCCAGTAGCAGTTCCATACATCTGATGGTAGCAGTTAGCTGCTGTTTGTAGTGCCATAACCAATGTACCCGTGAAGTATATATCTCTTCTTTTTAAAGATTTATAATTCTGAAATGGCCAAATAACCTTCTACTAATTGTTGTTAAACCATGGCATATTAATAATAAGAGAAAATAGATGGAAAAGAGGAAATTTTTTCTTTTCATCTGTAGATGACCTGAATTTGAGGAGGAATGTTGGGGTTTCAAGAATCAGAACAAAAATTTTCTATTAATCAGTTTTCTTTATATGTGATAACTTCTGTCCCCACATTCTCCATACACACACAACATGCATGCAAACACTCACAATGCGCATGGACGTGCGTGTGTGCGCACACACAGAGAGAGAGAGAGAGAGAGAGAGAGAGATTTAAAGATCTATCTAACCTATAAAGATCAAATCCCAAAGCCCAAAAATAAGAATAAAGATCAAATCCCAAAGCCCAGAAAAAGAAAACTTTGATCTTCATAAGAAGTGAACTGTGGTGATTTGCTGTCTTACATAGAACACATACTTCCCTCCTAAATAAAAGAAATACACTCTACATATTCGCCATATTTAGCATTCCAATTTTAACATGTAACAACATATTCAAAAGAACTAACATTTTAGATATCTCATTCTCACCAATAGCACAAGCATGATCGCATGATCCCTAGCAATAAACAAAATCACTAAAATCTAAAGAACATAAGTAGAAGAAATTGCAGAAGGGTTATGTAATATTAGATGAAACAGTTAAATAACAAGAAGCTATGGAAACATTAGTTTTATCTTTGTTAACTATATATGCTGTTACTTTCATTTTTGGGCACCATAGTTAAACCCCCACAAGTATTTGAATGCAACACACTCATGTTTGGTGTCAATTGCTAAACCAGAAAGGGTTCAGAATTTCAAAAAAAAAAAAAAAAAAGAAACTATTAGATTATTAGAGTAGAAAGTATTGTTCAAACAAGTTAGCAGTCCAAAGATAACATACAAGTGGAACCAATTATCATGCTATCAAACTTATGTATCACATAATAAAGCTGTAGGACAGGTAGGGCTTAAAACAGATTGGATATAACTATATCCATATCCATGACTGCTTTTTAATTGACAAATATAGATGCCAATATGGACATTGATTGGATGTCAAAATTTATATCCACAATTTTTTGAAACAGATATTGATATAAATTGGAAATTGACAGATGGATATAAAATGGTTAATTAAACTTTATGAACCACAAAATCAAAGGTGTCGCAATATGGAAGGTAAATTAAGTTAAAGACATGGTAATATTGTTATTTGAACTTATACAACTAAATAGAATTGCAGATAAAACTAGACATTCAGATATGAATCAGGTAGCTGTTTGTCTATGTTAATATCCACTTTTCTTTATTAGATATTGATGTTAATCAGATCCTGAGATTTGTATCCATGCCCAGAAAGATTCAGATACAGAAATGGATCCTAACAGATATTATCTAGTTCGTTTTTTCCCCTAAGGAGAGGAAAAGTAATTGAAATAGGTTCTGATAATCTCCAAAAACTAATTTGGCACTATTCATGGGAGGTTAATTATCACAATTTTCCTACTGAAATTAATTGACAGACATGACCAAAGCCTTATCTACATGAAGAAAACTTATGAGAGAGAACAAGGAGACACTAACTCATTATCTTTATTGGAGGAAGGTGCATCCATATCAAAGTAGTACAAAAATATGTGATGAAGCCATAACAGTTTAAGGGATGCAAATTTGTAAGCCTAGTGAATGTCTTACAGGGATTGTTTTATTTTATAATAAATTTCATGGACAATCTTGAGAGCTAATGGTAAATGTTGATAGTAGGTGGCTTAGAGTACGATGAGAAGGAAAGAAAAAGGAGGTGCACACCAAATTGGACTTACAATATAATGTGTTGGAGGATAATTGTATAATATCATCAAACTAGACCATTCAAATTATTCTTAGTGTACCCTGGATTTTTATTTATATCTTATGTAATTAGAGAAAGTGTATGGAGTAGTGATGTGCTCAAAAAGCTATGTGATTGTCAAATGCTGGTGACAAGTAAGAGATTATTTTGTAAGACAATGATAAAACTAGCAATGCCATGTGACTTATAATGTGGGTTTACAGAAGTCCAGGACATGCAGGATGAGAATTTATAAGGAGATGCCCACATAAAAAAAGAATAGAACAGAAATTAGCTACTATATATTGCTTAGAGGTTGCATCATTACAAGATAGAAAAAATTTCTAAGGAGATGACTAGGTAAAAAAGAATCTGACAGAAATTACCTACCATATAATGCTTGGAAGTTGCACCACAAGGGGATTAAAAAAAAAGGACTTCAATAGTATGATCCTGTGCAATGAAGACTAGAAAGTGTTCCAGTAAAGAATATGGGGTTCCACCTGACAGAAGGAAGGGCAATGAAGGGTCAAAATAGAGATAAAAAAACTCTAAACAGTAGATAAGTTCTGCCATGGAGCGCTTGCACAAGCATGAAACAATAAAGGGCATGACCTTTTGCATGAGTTGTTAGAGAACGAGGATTCTTAAAGCTGGCTGACAGAAATAGAAAGCCCTACTTATTTATGTTTTTATCCACTTGACTCTATACATAATCTGTAAACTCGATTTCTAATGCAGCTTTGCTGAAGACAGGTTGCAGCATTCATTGCAACCTTTCTACCAGCCATAAAACGCCCTGAAATAAGGGCGCACTCTGTTTGAACCTAGCTTTCTAACTTGAATGAGGATTGCTTTCACATCTCAATCTTTTGACAGATTTTATTGGAGATAACAAAACAAGTTTTCAAGAAGTGTTCCATACAAAAAAAACAACAAAACCTTAATCCCAAACTAACTAGAATCAGCTAGCTTCATGAATTCTTTTTTGTCATTCTATTTGGTTTTGGGTCTTTTTTTTCTATAAAATACAAAGATTTAGATCTTTTTTTATCATTTCCTTCCATTTAATTTTTGATCTACCTCTATCTCTTTTTTCTCTTACAACTATCAAAACATTCATTCACACTGGTACATTTTTAAGTATATGTTGCAAATGTCAAACCTATGAAATCATCCTCCCCTCAATTTGTTCCACATGCGTTCCACATGTGGAAGCTAATTAAGGTCTAGACCATCTTTGCCCTCTTGCTACATATTTTTGGAAATCTCCAACTTGCAACTGTTCAAGTAAAGAAGAGCTATCATCTTAGTACTTGCTAAATGATATTCCCAATATACTGCAAATATCGTCTTACTTCCACCACGCATGCAGACAGTTGGGCAATCAGCGCATTAAAAAATCTATTACTCAGCTTTGCATTTGCACCAAAAACAATTTAAGAACAGGAAAATCGCACATCTAAAACAAATGAACCAATCAAAGCCCAAACTCAACTAATAAAATAGCCGAGAGAGGGCCCAACATAGAGATCATAACAACGTCCATAAAATTGTTGTTTCTCAGCCTTCTGAAACATTCCAATTGAAGAAATCAAGACATTTCAGAGGCCATCCTAAAGCTCAAACAAAATCGAACAAAAAAGTATATAATATAAAGACGCCGACATGCTATTACCAAGATAATGAATCAAAACATTTAAAAAAGGAGTAAAATAGACACCGAGAGGGCAAATTTGACAGAAAAATCAGCGCTCACGGGGTGAGAAACGATGAGAAAAAAACAACCCGTAAATCAGCAAGTGCTGAAAATTTTAAAGACAAAAACATAAACAAATATTCAAAAAAAATAAAAAATAAACCTCCAAAAGGAATTGAAGCCTGTCTGTGTCGAAGGACGAGATATCCAAACCCCTCCCTCGTTTTCACCCTCGGCGGTCTCCTGCTCTGCTCTCTTGCGCGGACGAAGCTCGGGCCTGGACGGCCGGATGGAACTTTCTATGCGTGTATGTAGGCTTGATTAAGCCGTCGGTTGCCCCTAAAAGATTTTATATTACACATATGCCATTCTCGTTTTACGGCATTTTATTTTTAATTCAACATGCGGTTAGCGGGAATGCTTTGAGCCTGATTGGACCCGCTTTGCGCACACGCTTGCTTAAACCTGATGTTCTCTAAAAAATTCTGTTGTAAGGGCATGCAAAGCTAGGATTTAAATTTAAAATGGCCATGAAATCAAGTGTTGGGCATTAAATATTCAATTAAAATAATAATTAATTCAAGGGGCATATCTCAATTTCCTCTCTCGTAGGATGTGAGCTAAACTTTGACTTACATCGAATTGTCAAATTTTTATTGCCTCTTTTCTCCCCTTTATAAGATGCTATCAATAGAAATTTATTAAAAGGTCATTGGTAGAAAAAAAATAGAAATAAAAAGTTTTTTTCCTTTTATTTTTCACGTTTGATTGAAAGAATGAGAGAAAATTATTCAGACCTTTTCTATAAAAAATAAATGCTACAAGGGAAAGTTAAAATTTATTTTCCCATATTTTTTTCTCTCATTGAAAAAATATGAATGGAGCAAAGAGTTTATCTAAATTAGCATACATGCATAATGTTATGCACTAGATAAAGGTGCAGGATCACTTTCTCTTCTTTTGATCAAATCATAATGAATAAGATGGATAGTTGCCTTCAATCATATCATCCAATTTGCCTTTTTGAATCAGTTGGCCTCACAATTTCTTTCCTTAAATACCATTTTCCAAGCATCTTTGAATTACAAATTGTGGGTGAAAGTGAATTGAGATGAAGACAACATATGAAAAAAGGATTGTTCCTTTACTCATAACAATAATTGTCCAAAAATTAGAAGAATTTTTTTTTTTCACAATTTTATTGCTTTCTTTCGTAAGTTTTCATTAAAAGAAAAAGTATAAATATTGTAAGAAAAAAAAAAAAAAAAAAGTGACTTTAGAAGGATCATTGAATCCTTTGTTCTTGTTTCCATGTGAGATTTTTGCCCTCACTATCTTGGTGGTTTCAATTCCATGAACATCACTGGATTGATCATGTACAAACTTTTCCATGTTGATGGGATTATTTCCCTCCACCCAATCTTCAATCCAACCTATCTACACAAGAATCGATTTTCAATTTATAATCAAGTGAAGAAGTGTTATCATTCCACATAAGATGCTTCTTTTTTTTTATCTTATATGGGATGCTTAAGATCAACCTGGTCTAAAAAGTGATATTTAAAAATAATGTAAACTAGTAGACTCATTGGAAGAGGCAAATCAAAAAATATAGCTCGAGAAAATAATCTCTCTAAATAATAATAATAACAATAATAAGATTAGGCAAGACCAAAAGAGTCATTGCATCTGCTGTCCTATATCTTGTAGTAAAAGAAGAAGAGGAAAAAAACAATCTCTATACAGATTGCATGCAAGTTTTAAGTTGATTATGTTTGATCTCTCTCTCCCTGATGAAAACAGTGATGCATTTGATCCCAGCTCCCTAGTTGACTAGCTATCACATTCTTAACATGAATTTTTTGATTTTATGCAGGTACCAACACATTCAATTTTCTTTTTAATTTTAATTATTACAATAAGAACAGAATTACAAAATTTAAATCTTTTTCGCAAGGTACAAACTGAGCAGCTTTGTAAATCAGGCCGATGCTGATGCAGGCTACATCAAATTGATTCCAACTCCAAATCTGCTCTAGAAATCACAATAGCTGTATTTCTAAAGTTTCTGCCATAGCTAGTCTTTCAGGATGGCTGCTTTGTGTTCCATCCTTCAAAGTGCAAGTCAAAAGAACGCTCAATGACCTCAATGCTGCAGGCAATTTCAAGGTATAACCATTATTCCACAAGGTCCAACCATCAACAACTGAGTGTCAATAAATACAGTAGAATCACCCGTCCGTCTCCATGATAAAATTCTGCCCAATTTATAGCTACCAAAAAAGAAGAAAGGTGGGGGCCAAGGAGACAACACAGAATGCTGTAATTTGGCATATTTTTGTTTGCTTTAGTTGTGATCAGTAACCTTCATTTGGAGAGCGCAACATATTAATGCTATACAGCATAGTAATGGCACACAAATCACACGACTGGGGAAATGAAAGATGAAAAAATATAGTTGTCTCCATGGAGTGCACTGTAAACCTTTGGCCTGAGCTGTGTAGACTATCATTAACCTTCAATCAAAAGAACTTGATTCAGAGTTGCTCGCCGCTGGCCATGCGTCTTTTTTCCTCTTCCACTTGCTCGAGCAATGCTTCTACTTCAGCTTCTGTAAGACCCTCTAATCGCTTCTGAAAGAAAGGAGAACCCAAGTCATTTTTTTATAACATCATTGGCATAGTCATTTCAAAACTTATTCTGCTTTACAGTTCTCCATTCCTAGTATCATAACAAACACCACCAACATTTACAATAATAGACGGTTCACATGGTGAATTCTGCATCACATCCTTATTTTTGGGAAAAGCATCACATTCTTTTCAAAAGAAAAGGGGGTATATACTTCACGAACAAATGTTTACAAGGAGATTTTCTATAATCAAATATTGCAGTCTGTTTCTAATCTGTGTAGCTCTATATTATAACTAGGAGAATTGATACAAATAGCAAGTTGCATACCAACATAAGCAAAATAATTGGAATTTCACCCAAGAAGTTATGCTGCAGTACAGAGAATGTTGAATGAACTTAAAAGTCAATGGACATAGTGACCAGGGGACCATTTCTATGCATTTTGATCATCAGTGGGTTTTATAGCCTAGCGGAGATCATATCTTTACAGCTGCCAACTGGAGCTCTGAGACCATGACTTTTGTTTTCTGACCGTTGTAGAGTGTTATTATTGGGGGTTAAGCATTGAGAGATAGATAGATAGATAGATAGAGAGAGAGAGAGAGAGAGAGAGAGAGAGAGAGAGAAACATAATTCACCATAAACAGGACTAAGTGGCCTTTCTCTTGGGTTTGTGTAGCATAGGTAACATTATATATGATATCAGGAGCAATAGTGACAGAAACTTAGCAAATTATTTGACATCAAATTATTTCTAAGCATTTCATATATTGCTGCTGTTGCTTTATAACAGCAAAATTTTCAAATGAAAGAAAATTATAAATAAAGAAAAGCTGATTACGGATAGTAGTGGCAATAGATAGTCATATATGCAAACTCACTTCAATAAAAAGTGGTTTTTTAATGTAAATACACTAACCTCCATGACTTTAGTCTCATAATCTCTTAATTGCTGTGCATATGACATCTCCTTATTTGAAACTCTAAATAGGTAAGTAGAAATCCATCCAATTGTCAGCCCCAAAACCATAATTAACTGAACAGCATTGCCCGCTTGCAATGGATCAACTCCAACAAACTGCAACAGGAATCAAAAAAGAACAATGAGAGGTGCTCATGTTAGCAGTTTGCGTGATAGGAAGTGCGCGTGCTCGCACACAAAAAATGCTACTGCATATATAAGAGGTGAAGTAAGGAAATAGGTAGAGATAGCAGCATTACCTCCAATCCATATTTCAAACCAACACCTAGTACAGTTACCCCTAGTCCAATAAGTAGCACATCTTTTCTTGTGTATCCAAAAGGCACCTGCACAATAATATTTTTTTTCTGTTTACTCTTTGATAATGAGATACCAGATAATGCATACAAATCATGAAAGTACAAGAGAGAAGTTTCTTATCATTTGTTGATATAAAATATGCCACAAAATTGAAGACAAAGCATCATTAAGATTTTCAATAGGAGAGGAAAGAAAAATGAAGTTCAGCTCTATTAGTTCTAGTTATTTGAAATTTGCTAGGAGGTTGATTCAAAGATTTTGCAACAGGTTTGTTATTTGGACACATCATGGATTTTGCATGAATGGACTAGATGGAAGGGTTTTAGTTCAGCTACGACAGATATAAATTTCATATGATGCATATAACATATACCATGGGAGACAGGAAAGGAAATGGGAGTAAGGGGGGAATGAGACAAGAAAGGAGGAGAAAAATTTTACATTGCTCAATAGTTAAATCGGCAAAGTAAAGAAGGTGAGGCAAGGAAACAGAGGTGCAGTTCTAGTAAAGTTTTATAATTTAACGATTCCAGGAACCAGCAATAGAGTTTTGACTTGATGACAGGGGCTATGTCTACTGCTCACTGGAAATTTTAGCTCCCCTGCGGGGTACACAAAAGACTTTACTTTTCATGTTGAGCATAAAATACAGCTAGTGTCATTGATGGTGCATCAGAAAGTGATCACAAGCCAAACATGGATCTCAAGGTCTGTGGTATCCATGCTCCTCAGAGTGGAAATGGACGATCCACTGCACAGTGGACCTAAACACCAGCCTTTCATCGGTCATAAACGAGCCTTAAATACTACAACTCACCTTCAGCAACTTATTCAGAAATGTTAGTTTAAACTTAATATTCATATTCATATTCATAAGGTATGGTTATAATTTTACGCTGGCCATTGACCTACCAGAACCCTTCTCATTTATCAGAGCTTGGGATAGGCGGTGTTAGTTTAAACTTAATGACAAAGGTAAATAAACGCATAAGCACTCATCTCATTTCCATCTTTTCTGAAATCAGAAAAACTTAGAATTGAGTTCCCTATACTTTTGCTATTTGCATGTTCTAATATTGTCATTAGTAGGATCGCATCATTAAGAAGAAGAAAAAGAACAATGTAAGGGCGAAAGAAAATTAAGGAAGCTACTAATGGAATTAGAACAATATCTAGTTGAGGAAAAGGTGCTATGATGCCATGGAAAATTTATGACTCTAAGTTGACCATTGATGTGTTACAACCTGCCACAGATTTTGCTTATTATAAGTTTTGTTTTAGTCAAATGTAATGGCTCCAAAATATGAAAGATCTTTCAATTGTACTACCTATCCCAAATCATAGTTCCTACACCCAGCCAATGGGGAAATTTTTCTGAAGCAGCTATTTAGACACTGTGAGGTAAGATAATTTAATTGTTGATCAATTAGTTAGAATGTTCAGAAATAGGTATTTTTTAAAATTTGAGGAGACATTCCTTGCGTCTAGATCAAAAGCAACATTTTCTTTAATAGAAATGGAAATAAATCAACTTCAGAAGCATTACCAAGAGTTTTTAGATTTCAACCAGTAAGACACAAGCAGATCATAGTTCAGCTTACCTTCTCTTGGTCTGACGATGTCGAATCCTCTGGACTACTTTCAGAAGATGATGAACCACTGCTTCTGAGAACTTTAAAACATGTGCTTCTAGCATTAGATCCAGCAGAAAGTTTTCTGGAGAAAATGGCAGTGTTGATTTGGTTCCCACCAGGACAAGTGACTAGTCCTGCAAAGGTACAGTTAGCGCTAACATTGTACTGAAAGAGTTCGCTTTGATCTGCAATATTCACAAGTATAGTTAATCTAAAAATTTCAATATCATCCTAAAAGATTAAAACTGCCCAAAACTCTTAAGCATTAACATAATACCAGAGAGATTCTGAGATTGATCTCGATTGTTCTGTTTCAGCCGCATTACAGTGTCAATTTTAAATCAATCTAATTTATCATAAAAATATAACTTTTGAAGTTCAAATATATTTAAAAATCAAATAAAATACTAAAGCTTCACAAATAATTTTTTTAAGAAAAAAGCATCCCAAGCAAGTATCGGAACGCTTAATCAGTCGGGAATCAAGACGGGGTGAGACACGGAGCATCTCATTCCATGGAAAAACTAAGATACCTCTCTTCCATAAGATTTTAAACCTTAGTGCCAATAGAATCTTCTTGAAAAAGTTAATTATTTCACCAACAATAAGAACTCCTCTATGCTATAACAGAGGCATATAGCTCATAAGTAAATGACCATACATGAATTTTCCCTTGTTAAGAGAAAGGGAAATATGGCCAAAAGGCTTACTTTTCCATTAATCACTAATCAAACAAACATATATGCATGCATGCATGCACTATACAGGATATTCTATAGAGAGATTACAAGAGAAATACATGGACATTTAGTACATACAAGGAAAAATACATTACATAATTATGTATGGGCTGATAGTATCTCGAGAATTTTCATCAAATCATATCTCCAAGATCTTCATCAGATCAGATCTCAAGAATTGTTATCGTATCTCGAAGACCTTTGTCACATCCTATCTTGAGAATCATCATCCTATCTCGAGAATCTTCATCCAATCATATATCAAGAATCTTCGTCAGTCTCCCTCAAGTTGGAGTATGGAGGTTGACATTGCCCAACTTGCAAATAATGGAATAAAAGGCTTCTTTGCCTAATGCTTTTATGAATACATCAACTAGTTGATGATTGGAGGAAACATGATGAGTGTGGATTAAGCGGGACTGAATCTTATCCCGAATGAAGTGGCAATCCAATTCAATGCATTTAGTGCTTTCATGAAATACCAAGTTGGCAGCAATATGAAGGGCAGCCTTGTTGTCACAATACAATATCATAGGTTTGGAATGAGTGGCATCTAAATCATGCAGCAAGTATTTTAGCCATTGAAGTTCACAAGTCATGGTGGAATGAATGGACATCATGACTTGTGAATATTGTTTTTGTTTGGGGCTCATATACATGATATCCTTTTTGTCCAAATGGATATCTGACAAAAATTTTCGATATAGCACAAGACTCAAATTTATTTTTCTTATGAATATTCTAAGCAAAACACAAGCAACCAAAAATCCTAAGATGGTCATAATGAGGTTAGGTGCCAAATAAAACTTCTTATAGAGAACGTCTTGACAAAAGAGGAGTGAGTATCTGATTTATGAGATAAGTCGTGGTAAGGATACATTTTCCCAAAAATCAAGAGGAAGGTGGGCTTGGAAACATAAAACACGAGCAACTTCAAGTAAGTGCTTATATTTTCATTCTACAACCCCAATTTGTTGGGGTCCTAAAAATTATAACTCAAGAACCATCATCATATCTCGAGAATATTCATCAAATCATATCTTGAGAATCGTCATCAAGAATCTTCATCGCCCCTTTCGCACTTCTAGTTCCTCCGCAATCATTTATTCGACATCTTAGTTGCATGAAGTTTGAATTCACCAAAATTTTTAATGGCATGTAACCCACAGAATGCAGCATAAACAAGAATAACGTGAATGAGTAAAGAATCATATGCAGTTATAATAGAAGAACCAGTCTGCCAAATTAAAGATATTTGAGAATTACTTCCAGAACCCAATGGGAAAAGGCATTAAAATAAATAAATAAATAAATACTCTTCAAAGAATTACCTGAAATCTCATGGGAAAGAGAAGGTGGCGGGAACCAATTGCTCCTTTTGCTGGAAGGGACATTATGAGCAGGAGAATCCCACAGAATCGAAGCTGGATTCGAGACGGAGCTACCGAATTTCAGTGCCATTTGGGATTTTTACCCGGATTTGGGTGTTGGTTTGGTTAATAGATTTTTGGTGACCAAGTCGTATATATCTGAGAAATTTTTCCCTGAAAAAATCGGTGGATGATGGTTGATTTGTTTCTCTTCTTATCACACTAAAAATATCTAAAAGCGGATGCTGGTCCATGTGGCCCAGACGGAGCGATACAGAAAAGACGAGCATCGCTACTGTTTCCCCGCTCCATTCCCCGCCATTCCGGCCCTACGTGCCCGTCGGAGATTGGGGATAAGATGGGGCCGAGAAGGGGCGCTTGGCCACTTGGAAAGAACTACGTCAGCCAGAACCCCCTGGGGAATGGAACGGGAGGTTTACTATATTCGAAAGCGGACTCCGGTCGGATGTTTTCTATGAACGAATTCGAATCATGGCTCGCGCTAGATCCGCATCCGAAACACGGAATTATAGCATATAAAAAGTTCAGGCTTGTGCAATGCTTGATTAAATTATCAAGTCTTTAGGTAGAGCTTTTGGGATTTGCTGACAGTTGTTGGGAGCCAAGAATTTTTTCCTAGAGGATCAATTATATAATAATTCTTTTTTATTTAAATTATATTTTTGTTAATATATTATTAAAATATTATATAAGTAAAAGATAATCAGTCATAAAATATTTTATTAAATTAAATAATAAATTTATATAATATATAAATTTTGATCAAATATGAACTTACTTCTTCTTCATAATTAGTGTAATTTAGACTTCATTATATTATTTTTATTATATGTTATAGTAGCTAAACTTTTTTTGAACCAACTTTAAGAAAATAAGAAGGCTTTTTTATATTTCTTATTATTACTAAAGAGATTTCTAAAATTTTGGAAAGCCAAAGGCTCCCCCCTCCATCAATATGGTTCCATCCTTGATTAGATTGCTAGTTATCAATTCCAACAACTATACCAAACAAACTCTAAACGATACACTTATGTTTAGCTTAACCTTAACTCACTCAATTAAAACAAGTGAGTAGAGCGAGCTAAACTTGATTTAGCTTGAAATATCATACAATTATGCGTAATTATGGTATTACATCCCATTCTTCACAATAGTGTGGCCCTAATTTTAAGTAAATCACGTTAAATCCTAATATATCAAATCAATTTTATTCTTTATTCTTATCTTACAATTATTTAGTTTTTTGAATTGCGATATCTAATTTTTTGAGCATCATCTTTGTATTTTCATGCTGCTAGTCGTGCAAAACAATGTCTATAAAACATTCAGGCACTTGTATAATGAAATATAATATCAAATACAAACGGCTTTTATTTTCAAAAATAATTTGAAATTCAATAAATAAATTATTATGATTGAGAGTTTTTTTTCTTCTTCCAAAAAAAGATTACAAACCTATGAATGCTTGTTTGTGTGTTGAACTCTAGAAATTCAAAGTCTGGATCTATCTTTATTGTGTTGGCCATACGAAGTTAGACTCTAGAACTAAATACGTGTAGTCTAATGAGTACAATATATTTTTCCTTCTCTCAAAAAATTTAATCGTGTTTGCATCAATCTTTCTTTTAACTATGATATATATATATATATATATATATTCCCTTCTGACATCGTTCTAACACACTCAGATTCCATCTAATTGTCAGCAAAAACTCTGCTCCTCTTTCAAATTCATCTTGAGCTGGGACTGTTGTTTCTCTGGCTTCTTTCTTTGTTTGTCTCTCTGCTCCTTTTTTAATTTTTAAAGGCAAGTCCATTCCATTGACACTGTGAAATGAATATAGGCAAAAATCCTAAAATATGAAAGATTAGTACTATCCCTGATAGCAGAATATAAAATCATTCTAACCAAGAACAAAGAAGGATTTCAATTGATTAATGGCTAGCATATAACTATATTAATACTTTATGAATGTAAACCTAATCGCAAACTTCTTTAAAGATATCATCTAAAGATGTAGGTTTTTTTTGAAAAATCCTAGCATTCCTTCCTAACTAGGCTTTCTACTAAATGACCGTTGTCCAAGGAATCCAATTGATCTCATTTTTTGCTCAAGTCCTTTTTCCAACTAATCCTATAAAAATATAAAAGTTGGGATAACAATGATCTTTCCTAGATGTGCGTAATAAAACTGCAACCCATAAAAAAATGCCAGCATGTTTCAAAAGAAATATTCCTTTCCTCTATGCATATTGACAGACATCAAGGATCATCGGCTAGGCAATTTTAACTTCATTTGCTTAAAAGGAAAAGGCATCAAATCTCATCCAAACTAGAATAGAAGTGTTGTTAGGAGTAATTAAAATTATCTAATATTTTGGTGTTAAAGTGGGCATAAATATTGTTTAACTTACATATACTCAAATTAGATTACGTAATAAGAAACCACATTGAGGATTCAAATTATTAGATATGATCTATTACTTTTAAAATACTTAAAAATAAATAATTATATAGCCTACAAACTGTAAGCATATGTATCAATTGATTAAAAAAAAAAGGTATTATTTTATATTATTATTTTCTAATCTTTTTTATTTCTTAAAATCATACGATTTTTAATGTTTAATACTTGATAACTAGTAAATTACATTCAACAACTTAAAGCATCAACATAGAATCCTTTTTATCTTCCGATCGATATCCAGTCGCTTTAGTATACTCAAGTCAACCTCTTTACGCACCTTACCATGGAGAAAGAAATAATATATCTGTTTTATATTCTTCTCATTTCCTGCTCAGATATCGTTCTGACTATTCCTCTCCTTGTCTTTCTCCAGCAGTTGATATATTATTAGGTGATAAGGTTTGTTAACTGTGGCTTTCATGCAGCCTAATTTTGAATCCCGGGAAAGATTAGTAATGAGAATTTTAACCATTTTATAACCTGAAGGTCTACCTCACAAGACGTTCTACATCCACGCAAGTTTCTCGGCCGAGGGATGCGTGCGGTTTTTTTACATCAAGCGAAAGAGCACCCGAATGGAGTTGATGCGTGCGGTCTTTTAGCAAACGTTTGCGTCTCTTTTGGCCTCTCGAAACGGCCGTGGCGATGCGTGTTGGCCAACCGGGTGAAGACGAAGCCGAGTACGCAACATAATGGGCCAAGGCTTTCATGCCCGCCACCATCCGTTCCTATCCGCATCATCGTAGGAAGAGATAAGAATCCCACCTACGAGAAAAGAGCCGTTCTGGCTGACACGTCCAACCGAAGGTGGTTGGATGGGCATCCATTTGGAGCCATCAACAATGGGCATGATGTACTTCTATGCTCCATTGGACCATTGGTTGCAAGCAAATTTGCTGCTATTTAGTGGTCCATGGTTGCTGGAAAGTGATGGGTTTGTTCTTGTCTCACCAAAATCATTGCACTATCTTACTTTGATCATGCTATGGCCCATGTTAAACCTTTGGAGGGTAATTATATGGTTATTTGCTAGGAGTGGTCAATGGATGTCCTTTAGCCTTTCTAGAGTGAAAAATAGATTTCTTATAATAGATGGATGGTCAAATGTCGGATATATGTCCTATCATTTGGCACATTGATTGACATGTATTGCATTCAATCTTTTCTTTTTGCCCCATGACGTTATTGGCACTTAACCTTCAAGTGTCTACTTATGACTTACCATACACTAAATTGGCCACAATCCATCACTAGTTGAATATTTGTACATACACTAGTGTGTAAAGTTGCAATCTTTGGGTGCATATGTCAATATTTTTATTCCGAAAATACACCTTAGATTAGAGGGACAGAGAGTTTAGTTTCGAAAGGATCAATGAGTGCTGCGAATCGAAGGGTTCGAGGATTAAAGGTGCTTTAATAGAAATAATGGCCAGCCTTGGTGCATGTCACTCCAGGAGCGACATGGGTGTTTGAGTGATGAAAACACTCGTTTTGCTGCAATATGGCCTCAGATTAAAAGATTTGCTAAGTCGATTGTTGATTGCTCTGCTTATTATTAGCTTTTGATACTTAGAATATCAAGTTAGAGTTATTTATTTGACTTTAGTGCAAAAGTGTAATACTAGATGTATATGCTTGCTCGGTTAAGCATACGACCACTTATCAAAATCAAACAAATAATAGTTTTTATAGATTTATAGATAACCTAGGGCAACAATATAACTACTACTTAGATTGGATCTAGCCCTTCAATTATTTCAATATATATACCAAGCCAATGTAGAAGGAAGCCATGAATTATTAACCCAAAAGGAGGGCATACCTCAAGTGCATAATGAGTGTGAGTCTCATCTTCTGCCTTATTTTATTTATTATTGATGTGCAAATTTCTAAAATTCTAACTTTCGTAGCTCATAAAATAGTTAACATTTCATGACTATAATATCTAGTTGGTCAAACTTTATTTGTTAGAATTTGATAATTCTGTCATCTACAGAAGCTTATACACACACATTTAATCTTACATATATACGTGACAATAACAAATGATATTTAATAAACAACCATCAAAAATCTAATTGATTAAATGTTATTAATTTCAAAAATAATAATACTAATCAAGACACAACTTAAGATCAAATCCTACTGATGTTTAAGGCTTTTTGATGGTTGCATAGAAACATTTATTTGTAGCATCAAAATCTATAAATGCCGAAACTAGTGAAATGTTTCCATAATTGACACTATATCAATGATTTTATAAATCCTTATACAGTTACAAAGTCCATTTTACCTTCGTATCCAACTTTTTTAATCATAAGAACAAGATTCAGAAATATTGCTCTTAGCTATATAATGTATCATTACTCATACAAATCGATTCTAATAATCATCAATCTTTTGTTCAAATGGTACCACCTGATTACCAATTAGGTAAGAAGGTAGAGATTTTAGTTGGCATCAGCCTTGAAGGATGGAAAGGATCATAGAAAACCACATCTCATTTACTATATTGATGTGGAAAATTACACTCACATCATCAAATGATCAAAATCCTCACAAAAGAGAGGAGTGGTGAAGAGATAAGGACTCTATATGCCATATAATCCTATGTGGAAGACTCGTACACTAACCGTGTTTCAAATTACCCGCGAAGAGAAAAATTACTGGATAAGCCAATGGGCCCGGCTCGGCATGGTCGCCGAGCCTCGCAAGCAACGAAGCGGAAGATGGCATGCCGAACGTCTCCGCCCGTCTGATCCCGATCCGACGGCCCGCGTCTTGCCGAACGGGATGAGAGCGCCTCCGCGACCCCCGTCGCCTTCTTGCCCTCATGACCCTGGCATGATGTCCGCTGACATTTCTTCAAGCAATCACTGTTCTCTCGCACTCCCGTACTTAAACCCGAGAACCCCTCCCTCGGTTCCCCGTGCTCTCGATCCCACCATCACCCCATCTCCTTTGATTTCCTCGTTAATAGACTGTTTTCCTGCTTTTCTGATCGGGAATCGGTAAAAGATTCGATCTTTATTGCCAACCTGCTTGAATTTTGGTATTGTGTTCGTTGATACGTGTCAACGAATGCTTAAAGATGTTTCTTTAACTTTTTAATCTTTTGAATCACTAGTTTTGAATTTTAGTGTTCTTGAAGCGGGTTTAATGGCTTTATGACGTGATGTCACGTAAAAAAGATGCAAGCTTTATGAGTATTTTGATGCTTTGCCTGCGCTTTTTCGCTCTCAACTTGAATCCTTATGGAAGAAAAAGGCGAATCTTGAACTCTTTTTTCAGTATTTTTAGGTCGACCGAGTGCTATGCGTTAGTAGCTCCTCGCACCGTTGATGTAACGGGAAACTAATCTCTTCTTGTTATTAGTAATTTTCTTTTTCTTTTTTTTTGTTTTCCACCATGCAACTGTGCTTAGGGTTATAAAGCTGTCAGCTTTCTATATCACAATATATAATTGTGCTAGATTGTTGATTGCTATATCACAATATACAACTCTTAGGTTTTCTGTTTTTCTTCCCTTATTGTGCTAGATTGTTGATTTCTCTTGTATTTGATCGTTTTCACAGGCGGGTTCGGTCTCTGGGATTGAAGGGGGTGAGGACACAATGGGGCATCGAGCAGCATCTTCCATTGCTGTGATTTATTCTCTGTTTATGTTGTGTGTTATTCGTCATTGCCTTGCTTATGAATTAAAGGCAAACCAGACTGCACTTCTGACAGTTGATGCTTCACCGCAATCAGGTCGGAAGATCCCAGACACTCTGTTTGGCATTTTTTTTGAGGTGAGCAATACATTTGCGTACATGTTCTATCCAGTATCAGTGCGGATTGGGATTCACTCCACTGAAATATCCATGTGGCATTTCTAATTGCATTCCCTCTATGGAGTCAGGAATGGCTTTCAGCTGTCTGCCAAAATCTGCAAAATTGTATTTTTCATATTTTAAGATCATGATTTAACAATAATAATGTCAAAAAATTGGAGTTATTTAATTCAGTGGAATGGCATTTTATCCCTTCACTGCCATTTTTTTTTTGAGTGCTTTTCGAGGATAGAACCTCCTTTGCTGGTGGTCGGTGATCTTGTACTGAAATAATTGCTTCTGACTTGACACCTAACGCCAATTAAAAGGATTCTCATGTTATTTTTACCAGTCAGTGATCTTGTACTGAAATAATTGCTTCTGACTTGACACCTAACGCCAATTAAAAGGATGCTCATGTTATTTTTACCAGACTTCTCACTTTCATATGTCATTTCTCATTTTGAAAGTAGGAACTTCCAAAACATTTGATTACAACCAATTTTCCAGCATGTTTTTCTTTTCCTTTTCGAACTTAAAGGTGGAGTTTGATTGGCGGTAATATAATATTACCAAAAATCTTACATTTCTGATAATCTTGCATTTGATAATTAAATTACTAAAAATGCGAGAATATCATATTTGATTTGCTTGGTAATGTTAGCATAAATTCATAAGGATGCAAGATTATCGTATTTGATTTATAATAACCAAAAGGGGCAATCATATTACCATATTCTTAAATTTTATTTACATTTTTTTATAATTTTTTTATCTTTTAATAAAAAACAAGGATTCATTGTAAAATCATTTTAGAAATATTATATTTAAATATTATAAATATTTAATATATATTCTATATAATATAGTATATATTTTAAATATTATTAAATATATAATACATAAATGGTTAATAATAATATAAATATTTAATAACATATTATATATTATATGTTTAATAATATTTAAATAATATAAATGATTTAATATATATTATATCTTATAATATCTATATTATTAAATTATTTATCTTATAATATAAATAATATTAAATATATTATAAATTATTTAAATATAATAATTTAATAAGCAGCATCATAAATATTAATAATTTTAAATTTAATATTTATATATTATTATATAAATATATAATAGTGTTTAAAATATTAAATATTATATTAATATTAAATTTAATATTAATATATTATATTAAATATTAAATATAATATAAATATAATAAATACTTCAATATTATTAAGTGCATATTAAATATTTAATCAGATTAAAGATTATCAAATATTTACATGAAAGATAAAAGTTTAATATAAAATTATCAGACTTTGGTAATCTTAAATACTTATCTTTTAAATGCGAGTCGAATTATCATGGTTCATGATAATCTTAGATTACTGTGAATCAAATGTTATCGCTCACAATTTCATATCTAATTGCTAAACATGGTAATTTATATGGTAACTTCAAATTACCAAGATGGATTACCACTAACTAAATGTCTCAGAAGTGTATTCCAAATTTGCAATATGTAAGAATAATATGTCTTAATACCTTTCTTCTTTGTTAGTTGTCTTTTTGATGAAAGTTTTTGTAATTATGCCAGCAATTTTGCAATATGCTCTAGATAGGTTGGGATGTAACTATTTAATTTAACTATAGCTCCATTGGCTTGAGATTTTGGTCATTTAACCTATTCATATTAACTGAGCACTCATGGTCCATCTTGATATTACGACTGGCACCTGAGTTAAAGTTCCTGTAATTATGCCGGCAATTGTGCAATGTACTCTAGATAGGTTGGCCATGTAACTATTTATTTTAACTATAGCTCCATTGACTTGAGATTTTGGTCACTTAACCAATTCATATTAACTTCGCACTCATGGTCCATCTTGATATTGTGATTGGAACCTGAGTTAAAATCATAGGAAACAGCATTTGGTTCACTCTGCTGGCAGCTAATTTTCCAGCAAAAAAATCAATGCAAACAATATCAGGTGCTAAAATTGGATATCTTGTGCTACAACATCAAAAAGCTAGGTTATGTGTTTATTTTGTTGACTCAATGTGTAATGGTTAACATGTGCATAAATTGCAGGAGATCAACCATGCAGGAGCTGGTGGATTATGGGCAGAACTTGTAAGCAATAGAGGTAATTGGATACCTAATATTTTACAATACTATCTTCAAAGTTGGAGTTAAGATACCAAAAGTTATGCTTTGGTGGATGCCAAATTGCTAGATATTTTTGATAATTGTATTAGTTTCATGTGTAACGTTATTACCACCATGATCACTGCTTTGTAGTGAATGTTGTCGAAGTGTAGTGTTGACATGGATCTATGACACGATTAGAAATATTGCCATCATAGCTGCATGCTAGTAATGTGGCTAAGCAACTTCTTGTCACATACATGTTCTAGACTCTATTTGCTTCAACCCCCCTCTAGTACTCTTCTTTATTCTCCTTAGCCGATAAGTTCATGGCTTTGCTCAAGAGCCAATGAACTAGATCATGTTTGGTCACATAACCTTGTTCAACAATTTGGACCAGACTAATTCAATCTCATTACAAAGTAGAGTGGGTGGACTTAATCAAACTCAAGTCAAGTCATCCTGGACTTAATTGACCTACTATGGACGTTTGAAGGTTGGCAGATGTCTGACACATGCATGTCAACAAGTGGCAGCTCATATGCAATCAAGTGAACACCTATATTATGTCATGTTATTTGTTTAACATGTCACATACAATCACATTTGAGTGAGGCCCAGATGAAGTCTTTATCACTGTGTTACTTAAGTCATAACAATGAATCATCTTTATTATCTCATGTCTTTTGTTTCCATCCGATTAGAGGCCCCCCCCCCACCTTTTCCTTATTAATCCATGCAAGGAGGCCCATGAACAGCCGCAAATGGAATGGATGATGAAGGTTAATTTAGATGGTTTGTTCATTCCAAGAAAAACCATAATTGTACTTTGTAATAATGGGATGATATTTAAAACAAAAGGCCACTAAATGAGGAATGGATGACCTGAAATGACTGGGTGGAAAATGAGGTATAGTCATGTGCAGGAAATAAAGCAACACAATTCATCAAGTAACCAGATATGTTTGTGGCCAGGATTTTTTATGTTATGGTCAACTTTCAGGTTAAAATTTTCATATAACTTATTTCTTGAAGAATTCTTGCCTGAGAACTTTTAGTTAATAAGAAAGAATTCACATTGATACATGTTTAACTGGTTGTCAATGCATTACTTGCTCACTTCTGCATTGCTTATGAAATCTCTTTCCAGGTTTTGAAGCTGGAGGCCCTAACACTCCTTCAAACATTGATCCATGGTCCATAATTGGGAATGAATCTGTCATAACTGTGTCAACTGACCGTACATCTTGTTTCGAACGTAATAAGGTTGCACTTAGGATGGAGGTACTCTGTGGCAAGAAGGGATCATTTTTATGTCCACCTAATGGTGTTGGCATATATAACCCTGGGTATTGGGGCATGGTATGTGCTTATGTTTGCTGGAATGCTATAATGACAGTGCTATTGATTCACTTTGCGCAACTGACACTAAAGAATGAATAGGAGAGTATTTTGAGCTTTATAAAATATTTAGTCTTTTTGGACATACAAGTGATCTGCAGTTCATCTGACAGATGCCTTTGATCTTTAACTGGGCATTTTTCATTTCATCTTTTCTTCCATTTTAAGCTCTATAAAACGACCTTGTCATTATAGGTTTCTCAATTTGTGCTTGGTGTTATTATGATGTGACTTCTTTCAATTGGTGATTTTTATTTGAGTTTAAGTTACTAGATCCCCCCTTCACCCCCCCCCTGAGTCCCTAGTTTCTTCCCCCCCTTAAAAAAATCGATTAATAGCTCTTTGTTGTTATGATGTTCCAGAATATAGAACAAGGGAAGACCTATAAAGTGATATTGCATGTTAGATCATCTGGATCAGTGAATATTTCAGTCTCACTGACAAGCTCAGATGGATCACAAAAACTGGCTTCTACCAATATGCTGTAAGCTTCAGTTGTTGGCTTAAACTATAACATTTCTGTTGTTTGATGCCTTCAAAGTTAAATGTTAATTTTCATTTTTCCTGCAGAGCTGCTGCTTCCGATGTGTCAAACTGGATGAAGATGGAGTTTCTGTTGCTGTCTGAGGGGACTAATAGAAACTCAAGACTTCAATTGACAACCACCAGCAAGGGCGTTATTTGGTTTGATCAAGTGTCGGTCATGCCCTTGGACACTTACAAGGTACATTTGGTATATATACAAGTATGACCAACGTCTGTCGTATCAACCCATACCAACTTTACCACATACCATATTGGTAAGGTATCTGTACAATAGAAAGGTTCGATTTGATATGGATTGAATCGGTGTGAATTGAGTAGAACCATTCTGTACCATCTGGCATTGACTTGTACTACCCATTTTTAAGCGGTGGCATGGTTGAGAGTAAGAAAAAGTATTAACATCCTATTTTAATATGAGATACATACCATACGTACCAAATTGGTAATGTATAAGTATGATTTTGGGTAATAATTTAGCGGACCTCGAGCATGACTACATTAGTTTTGCTTTTTAGCCAGTACAAGCACAAGTAGGAGAAAGTGGAACAAATCCTGATGGAGAAAAAAATTAGGAATAAAGACATAAGAAGAGTAAGAAGGTGAAGAAGTTATTGTAAGATCAAACACAGAGAAAAAAGAAGTATATGTGATTGTATATGTGATTTCAAGTCTTCAATATCTGCCTAGATCTACTCTGATACTCTCATGCTTCTAACAAATCAAAATCCTAGATCTTTAATGGAACCTCCATCTGATTTGGTACCCCTAGAATATTGAAATTTGACAAATGCTTTGGATATTGAGCTTGTAAGTTGGAAAGAATTATGCAAACTATTTCTCTATGATCTGACATTTAGGTGTCTGAATATGTCTTATATAAGTATACAGGATCCTTTTGTGTTTCATTTGAATTTTCTTTTCTTTTTTTTTTTTTAAATTCAAATGTTTGGGGATGTACAATCCAAGACTCAATTCCATAATGGCTGGCTAAGCACAGCATTTTTCCACTGGGGCAAGCGCTAGTTCACCACAGTGCTATACTGTCTGCTGATTTTATCCTTCATTAGAATTTTCCACACTGGAAAAACTTTCTCTGGAGCTTAATGACATTTTTACACTTCTGTTCATCTTGATTGTGGCCCAAGAATTCCTTTAGAAAGAGATTAATCATGCATCAGAATCTTCACTTAAACTTGGGGACCTTCTACCATTCTCATCATCCCTGTCCAATAGGTTCGTGTGATGCTCTTTTCCCCATGAACTGAAAGAAGTGTTGTTCCAGCTGGTAATTCATACCCTCTTAAAACAGCACTCTCTCCAGAGGTATGAGATGTTATGGATGACATTGCAAAATTCAAGACGTCTGATTTTTATTTCTTATATAGACATGATAAGAATCATTGATTCAGCATAATTGCTTGCAGTCATCTGTCCTTGCATTTAATGTTGTCAGGATTTTTGGCTCTACATTTAGGTTGTCTCTTCCCACCTCTCAGTTAATGATCATGGTATACTATTTATCGCCCACCGCTATACGTAACCTTATATTATTTATACACAATATTGGACTCAACCAATCATTCTATTCATTCAATAAAAAAAAAAGATACACGCCAATTTCATACTTCTATTTCCTAATAGGTTATTGCTGCTGTTGTCACTGTCTGAACAATAGAAACAATATATAGAAGCTTATATTTCTTTATAAAGCTTCTGTCTATATAAAACCAACCATATAAACAAGATGATTTTTGCACACAAACACATTATTGCTCATATAGATATCCTTTTATTTAGCTTCTAGACCAGGGTCAGTGGTACCTGGAGTCGGTGCCATTTTGGCTAGCTCACAATATGGTACAGTACAGATGTGAACCGTACAAAATCGGCTCATACTGCCACCTTCATTATCATTGAAAAAAGAAAAAAAAAAAAAGAAAGAGAGAGAGAGAGGAGCATATTTTTGAAGCTAGGAAGTCCTCCGTCGCAACTATCCGGCAATGTTGATTCGATCAGCCACTAGTGACGAGTGATCGACAACTTGTGATGGGCGATGGACAATGGCGGTGGGCAACAAGCGATAAGCGAGGATTAGAGTTTCATAGGAGATGTATCGGAAGGTTTTCTAAAGGGCGAAGCAGAAGACATCTTTTTTAAGACGGATTGTTCAAAAAATGCGTTGAACCTGAACTCGATAACTTGATTAACCAATAGCATCACCCGATAAGCAAACCATTTTTAAAGGATGAACCAACCTGGCTCCCACTCAGTATAGCTTGGTTTGCCCCAAACTGGCCGATTCGGGTTGGTTTAGTGCACCTTGTTCTAGACAAACTTGATATATTGTTTGCTATTGTGTGCGAATGATAATATCTACCTAGTGCATATCTGCTGTATATTTTGGATTGACATGGTATTTTGAGGATGTTATACGTTAGGGGCTATGGCCTATATTACATGCAATATTCACGAACTGTTGTCACTGTCATTAAAACTTTTGTCTCCTGGGCATTTTAAGGATAAATTTGGTGGAGTAAAGGTGGACAAGATGTTCATATTTCACACTTTTATAGATGTGATAGATTCAAGTTTATGCACTATATATTAATTTACTACACATTATCTGGTGATTTCCAATAATGCAGGGACATGGTTTCCGGAAGGAACTTGCCTCCATGCTTGAAGATTTGAAGCCTCGGTTTGTGAGATTTCCTGGTATGAAATGGGTTTTCATTTCTCATCATTAGTAACATGTTATGAACAGAAGCAGCCATGAATATATTCAGTTTGCCAAGATCATGTTTTTTGCTTTCAAGTTTGTTTCGAATGCTTTTTTTTCAGTTTGTGATGACAACTATCATAATGAAGTTGCAAGAACACCTTGCTTCATATTATAGTATATTACTCTTGAAAAAACAATGCTGCTGCAATTCATATATATGTTCTAATGAGTGAAAGGAGCTTAGATCAGGGACCTTAACTTGTTTATTGGTATAACCTGTCCAACTATGATTCTGAAAATCTGCTATATTTGGAATCAACTCCATGAAGCAATCTGTTGATTAACATCCTGTAGTAAAAAAATACATTGACAAAAAAGAAAGCTGTCTTTATGGATACTAACGAGGAGTTACTCTAGCATTTATACTCACCAAAGTTGCTTCTGTGTCAGAGAATTAACTGTCTACCCATGCCAGTTCATGCCATCTAGCATATGCTGTTTTGGGGCAATGGTAGCACTAGGTAGTATCAAATACTGGTTAGACTGCTTGGTGTCAACCTAATCTTCTTTCCTAGTTTACACTATTTGAAGAGTTGGAGGTAGTTACCAGCCAAGATAAAATTATGGATCTGGTAGACAGGCTAACAGACCATATTTATATGAGTACCGTTTTTAGTAAATGTCTGCTTATTTTCTTTTTCTTTTTTTTGAGAAGTTTTGTTTTTCAATTTTTATTTAAGATATTACATTTAAATAACATTCTAACCGCTCCATCAAAATGGAGTTCGAGAAAAGCAATTTAAAATTAAGACTCCATTAAAATAAGAAGATAAACTTTCCAATTCAAGAACTCCAGATTTTTGGTGTTGGATCAAAAATAGATCCTTTTATTATATCTGAACTTTGTTATGGCCTAAAGGTCTAGCAAGAAAGGTCTTATGTCTCAATCTCTAATTTTTTTCATGATGCTAATTAGCAGAAAATGGCACTCCCCACTTTTTGTAATCTTAGTCTCCAAAAATCTTTTGCATCCAAATTTTATGAATGATTATTGTTTATTTTTATTTATGATTGTCAAAGGGCATCCTAGTGCAGGAGGTTCCCATCATTGCAGGGTCCACATTGATCAAATGTAGCAGCCTTAATCTCAATGTGGAGAGGTTATTTTCGTATTTGAATCCATGATACCTAAGTTACAATAGAGTAACTTTACCATTGTTCCAAGTGCTTTTATTTATGATTTTCACTGGATAAATATTCATGCAAAATGAAGCGTTTATATTAGCTTAAGCTTTAAGAAACACATGGTAGTCTTCGGCATGTATATAACCACATTATTGATTTTATGACACTATGTAGGGTTTCGAAGTGTTGGTGTCATTCATGAAACATCGCTTAATTACATGAGAAAGAAATGTAAAGTATCAACCAAGGTTCGCCAAATCAAAAACTTGCACCATTTCGGTGCCAAACCGATACGGTTTGGTATGTAGCATATCGAACCATACTGGTTAAGTAAAATAGGAGGCCCCAATCCATGAACCACCCCAAATCAGGTCAAACTGGGCGTTGGTTCAGTTCGGGGCGGTTCGAGACAGTTTGGGGTTGGTACGATTGGTTTGAGGTTGGTTTGGTAGGTTCTTCCCTGTATCAAACTAACAAGTCAAACCATCCCAGTTTTGAATTGGTTTGGTTCGGTTCATTACGAACCCTCAGGTTCAGGATGATTCAGCAGTTTTTGATTGGCGATTGGGGGCAGTTTGACAGTTTTTGATGCTATTTTTAGCATGCCTATCTCCAGATCATGCTGACCAATGCCCTTTGTTGGCATTGCATATAGTGTTGTTGTCATTGCATTTAAATCCTTGCTTTGTACCTTGGATTTGCATTGTGCTTCAAATGAAGTATGAAAAAGTGGGGTCTGAGTCACTGGATTACAAATGCAAACCAATTGATAAAAACAAAATTATGAAAAAAAGAACATAAAATGTCTTTAAACCTCAGAATAGATCAATAATGTGAATACATACTTTTGATTTATTGCACAAAGCATTTTGTAATTTAGAAGCATTTAGCTCATGAACAAGTTAAGATTCTAGATGGGTTGAATATCAGATTGGTAACCAGCCTGCCATCTGCATCGCAGCTGCAAAGATTTTCATTTTCCCTAGCGAGGCATCTTGCCTTATCTGCCATCATGGTCAGAGAAAGTTGATGCAATATGCTGGCAGATGGTAGTGTTTTGGGAGCAAGAAAGTAGAAAATCAAAAGCCTGGTTAATCCAACCTGAATTTTATCCATGGATTTATGCTTGTTCTCTTGTAATATCAATTGTGAAGATGATCTAGTTGAACCATCTTAGTGCACTAAGCTTGGCTCATAAGTGCATGAAAGGTTGGTAATCATGGTTGTTGTATGTCTGATTAATGCACTTGTATTCTTTATTTAGACAAATCACACTTGCCTCTAATTTTTTAGGTTTTATTCGTGATAATTGAATTCTGTTGTCTTAACATAGAACTTGTGCCTGCTATTTTCTAGGTTATTTTTGTTATTTTTTCTTCAAGTTCTTGTCATCATATACTTAATTTTTCTGATTGATTATTTAATTCCTACTCTATGGGTCATGACAAATCTTTTTCCTCAGTAACTTTCATTTCACAGAATAGAGACATGTGCTTTCTAAATTTTTGTTTTTTCTTATTTATAACCTGAAAGGATATGGAAAATCTTACAAGGTTAGAACTTTATTGTTCTAGGAGGTTGTTTTGTTGAAGGTGATTGGCTAAGAGACGCATTCCGATGGAAAGCAACCATTGGACCTTGGGAAGAGAGACCTGGACACTTTGGTGATGTTTGGATGTATTGGACTGATGATGGGATTGGATACTTCGAGTTTCTTGAGGTAGATATTTGATGGTTATTTAGTAATCCTTGTTGGGACCTAGAGGAATTTTGATATATCTACCTTAGGAAGAATACTTATCTCTTTTTGATGGGTCACCGCAGCTTGCAGAAGATCTAGGTGCCTCCCCTGTTTGGGTGATTAATAATGGTATGGGCATCTGCTCGATGAAACTGGATCGATGGCAATGATTTCCACTCTTTTTTTCTTGATTTAATTTCTCCAATATTCCAGGAATTAGTCACAATGATGAAGTTGATACCAAAGACATCTCACCTTTTCTTCAGGCATGTCTTGAAGTTTCTACTTTATCTTTTTAATGACCATTCATGGTATTAATCAGTCAATAGTAATACTAATTATTACATTGAGTAATTCAAATTATAAATTTCAAAGCATAATAGTATGAGTTTCACTGATAGTAACTGCTATATATTTTAACTAGTTTGTAACTGGTTGTGAAGCTGTGATACTGTGAAACTTGCATGATCTGAGGAGAGATATACGTAGGGAACTTTATATATTAAAAACATGTTTATATATCTCCCTCCAGTGTTTCACGAATGTCACATGTTCCTTCTAATACTTTTTATACAATAGAAGTTCAATACTTTTTATGAAATTCTATGCTTTTGTTGTGTGACTGATGTATTTTTTTTGATCTTTGTAACTGCCCTTTTTTTGCAACTAAATGTAATTTATTATACAATTGCTCTCATAAAGCTCTTCTACATTAACATTACCACAGATGTACTTTTATAACTTAGATTGAGAAGAGCTTTGATAATGCCTAAGATCTAAAACAGATTCTCTTTCAAATTTATTAAGCGATAGTCTTCTTCTGTACTATGTACTTTTATTTCTTCCCTTAATTTGCAATCTTGCAGTTTCCATTCAATTTTTTTTGATTGGTCTGGCCTTTATCATTTATAATGAAAAATGGAAGTGAAAGAGGATAGAGAGCTGTTCATGGACATTATGTATGGATTCAAAGAGAGGTGAATACTTTCGATGGAATTGTTGAAGAAGTTTGAGTGAAGGACACAAAAACCTGTGAAAGAGATGACCAAAAGGCATTGAATGGTCAGAGGTATCAGATGGATTAAAGATTGCACCTGTGGGAGAAAGACCAAAATAATATGGTTCTTATACTGGAGATCTGAAGATATTGAGCATGGATAACTCTTATTCTCATGTTTCGCCCAAGGTGAATGAATCTTGCAATTCTGGTTGAGCTTAGTAAATTCATAGGAGGTAGAACTAGAAGGATAAAACATGTATAGCCCAAGATGTTGAGATGCCTATAACCAGAAGAAACAAGAAGCATAAGCAGTTTGAAGAATGTAGAAATTTGTTGTCTAGGAAGAGATTCATGTATAAATTTAAGGAAGTGACTGATAAGGAATCTTGAGAGTAAGCAATCTCATGAATTTATGATGTCATTTGTGCAAAACTTCTTCTTAGGTCTATCACGTTATCATAACTTTCCAATTTGGTAAAGTTGCAGCTGGGTGTAATTAACATGAGATTGATGATGTATGATATATATTTAAGTGAACTAAAAAGTCATCACTTAAAATGTAATAAAATAACCCTCATATAGAAGGACATCAAATTGATATTGATATTGGAATGCATAGAATCAAAAAGTGCTTATGATTTGTTTTCATTAGAGGATTTGCTTAGTTGCTAGCATTCCTTTGCACATTAGCTATATTAGGTTCTATGGAGAAAACTACACGGGGGCACACGGTTGGGACCTTTGAGCTGAAAATAGTCAATAAGGACTTTTAAGCATGCATATATATCTTGAACTGTGAAAAACAATCCTTAAGGCTGCTCTAAGACAATGACACCAAGAGAAAATTTAGAAAGCATGATAGCATTAACATGGACATGTAGCGACTAGTGTAGCATAGGCTGTGGCATGAAGGGAAGGATGACTGTAACATTGGCATCAAGTTGTAGAACTTCTAAATAGTTGACTCACTAGCAAGCAGCAATATTGTTAGGATTTTGATTGAGTTGTGAATCATAGAAGGACTAAGATTTGATCAGATTGTGGATTGTATCATATATTGTAGAGCTTTTTCTGATTATTTGAAACAATTTGGACATACAAAAGAAAAGGCACAGTAAAAAGGTCATATAGATAGGAATTCTAGTTTCTACCATCATAAGTGTATATGTAGTTATTCTAATCAAACAAACATCATGTCCAGTTATTCAAGATAATCATATGTTACCTCTCAGCTCAATAATCATTTTTAGATAGAATGTCTTATCAAGAAGGGAAAAAAAATCAGATTTTAATAAATGGCTGTAGAAATATGAAAATTTGCCTCTTACTAATTCCATGAACTTCAACATTCTTTTTTCTGTACATTTTAGAAGTTACAATACCTAATGAGCTTGCCATTTTATATGCTTCCAGCTTATTAATGATAAATAAACATCTCTGGAAGCCATTTATTCTGATCAATTATTGATAATGGACTTCCACATGATTTAATATGTAACAACTTGATCAAGTTGTATCTTATGATTGAAGGAATTGTATTATCCATAATACAGAACTAGGCTATGTGATCCTAGGTAAGCCTGAGCCAAGTATGGGATCTTGATCATTTAGGGCCATTTTGATCTTGATCATACGATCTTGATTGTGGGAAGAATGTTAATCTCAGGTGTTTATACTTGTGAATGTTAACCTTACTGAACGAACTTGCTGAAGTTTTCTCTAGATCCTAGCTGTAGAAACATGCTAGTCTCTACCATACCCATTTGGAAATGTGAATCCTGCTTTGAAAGTAGAAAGATTTGGAGATTTGTTTTCCAATAACATAGAGAATCTTCTTAAATGGAAGGCAACATGTTCCTACTTGGAGATTCTGATTCTTTTCTATTTTAAAACTTCATATGTGTTTGCTTCCCCTTGTTTTTGATGACTCTATCTTTTCTTTAATAACTGTATCTTACTAAGGATCCAACTAATATCAGTTTAGCCAAGCATAGCCTTTATGTTAATGCCACATGCATTTTATCTTTGGTACTTTCATAATACCCCCTATGATCAAACATGTGTGACCTATAAATATTGCTATGCATCTCTGCACATGTGTTTATAGAGAAGAAGATAAATTTAAGCTATGATACCATCAATAAGACCTTCCTATAATTAGAACAAGGGTATTGTAAATATTGTTCCCTGTGCAGACCAAAAAATTCTATACTCCTTATCATGATACCCATCCCAGAAGATGTATGGACAAAAATTCAGAATGTCCAAATAATCAGGGGATCAGACAATCCAAACTAAGCCAAGTGCCAGGCTTCTTGAGTTTCGCTTAGTATATATGTGAGCTGCTCAAGCTCTGCTTGAGCTCAAGTGGAGCTTGACTTCAGCTGTTCAACTTGGTTCTGAGCTGAGCCAAGCTTCTCCATTAATTTTGCAACCGGCTATATTTTGTGCTTGGCTTGTTTTCTAGCTGAGCTGAGCCTGGACTGAGCCAGGCCCAAGCTTCTCACGAGCAGCCTGCATCGTTTGCAGCCTACAAATAATTCAGTTAGTAAATTAAATAAAAGTTATCTTGACACTGATAATTTTCAAGTTTGTATCCACTTGGCACATGGTAAGAAAAGAAACATTCCATTTTTATTTCTAGAAATTTAAATGTTATAGTTCCTGATTACCAACATGGATCCTTAATTTTACAAAACTATGGCTAGCTTGTATTTTGAAATTTGAACCATCTCTGTGTGTCATGATGGACATAGTGCTCTTCTGCATTTGTGTGCATGTTGCAAAGTCTACTGCTAGGGCTTTAGGGTATAATGTATTTTAGTTTAATCATAGTTTGACTAATAGGCAATTGCTGGTGAAAATTTTGCATTTGTTCTTTGAATTTTTGTTCATATATAAATAATATGTTGTTACCTTTGCCTTTTATATTTCTCATCTATTGAATGGTTTGTGCTAGTCTCACACACCAGAAGTCCCCTGTTCGAACCTGGGCTCAGACATTTGAGATTTAATTTTGTAGTTTGGGATAAAGGCTTTATTGCTGCTGTTGTTATTATCTATGGAATGGTTCACCATTTTGTGCCCCATGAACTGGTATTGGTCATCTAACTTCCCTTTGTTGCAGCTCCATCTTATGACTTTCCTTTCATACAGGAAGTTCTTGATAGTATTGAGTTTGCTAGGGGAAGCCCTAACTCAACTTGGGGTTCTGCTCGAGCAGCAATGGGACACCCAAAACCTTTTCGATTGAATTATGTTGCAATTGGGAATGAAGATTGTGGAAAGAAATTTTATCGAGGTGTGTTTTTTTGGTTGCTTAGTTTAAAGTGGTTTCTGCTGTGTGTGTGTGTTTTTTTTTAAACTATCTCATTAGATATCGGCTAATTTTTCTCCTGAAGTAAATAATTTCTTGAGACCAACTGAATCTGGAATATATTGATACAAGTAGTTGTGAAATAATTAATTCCACTATCATATTAATTTATATGTAAAATTAAACTTAATGGATGGTACAAGGGCTTGTGTTGCTGTGAGATCCAAGATATTACTGAAATATTAAATTAGGGGTGGGAGTGACTATGTGTGTCTGTGTAACTTTTTGCTCAGACTGTAGCTATGTATTATGTAGCAATGCAGGTCAGCAAGTAGCTTTCACTTCAGCAGTCAAGTTTCCTAACTTAGTTATATTTTCCTTGATATATGGTAGGGGTTACTTCTATTTCTTTCTTGTTTAGCTTGTGTAACATTAAATGGAAAAAAATCAGGCCACCAGATAAAATATATCATCAGTACTTGAAGTTGTTATTTTTGCTTAATATTTTTGTCATGTAAAAGGAAAACATGGTAGAAGAGTTTCGGTTTGAAAACTTAACCTTCCTATTTATGCTTTCTACAGCAAGTTGAATTTATTGAAGGAAAGAAGATGGTCCAAGTGATGCTTCAATCTTTGTTTTAGCAATATACTCTTGATGAGGGATTATTTATGACGTTTGCAGTAGGTCTGCAGTCTAGTCCATCATAACTAGAAAACTATGCATGGATGAGAAACTTCCTCCCTTCTCATTTTCTTGGCATGCTGGCCCAAGGTCATGAATCAGTAGCCATGCATCCCCATCTGGTGGCTGCAGTGATTGAACTATATCCAATCTGCATGTCAACATTCTACTACTGCAGATAGTCATAATTCTGGGATCATGCATGTTGCACATGCAAGCATCCCATGCAGCCCTCTTCTTCCATCAAAATCAAACAGAATAGGAGTTGTGGAATATTTCCAACTTCTATGAATTATAATGGGCATGTCATGTTTGCCAAATATAGGAAGATGAGTTCAGGCATGCGCAAATACTGGATGAAACACAAGCCAAGTGGTGCACAACTAGCAAAACTGGTTACATATCCACAACCTGATTGGCTCCAAATGGAAGAAAAGAAGCCTTCTGGTGTTCTCTCACCAACCCCAATCAATGTTTGAAAACTGGTTGGTAGTTTGCACTTTGAAGAGTAGATGGATCAAGATTGAGACCAACTGATTATAAGAGGGGTCCTTGGCTAATTACTAGTGTGGTGTTTATGTTTTATATGAGCTGCATCTGAACGAAAATCAAACAATATGTTCCTATGACCAAATTTTGGTAGTAATAGGCTACGATCAAATATGATCCCAAAGAGAATAAAAGATCAGTTGCAGTATCCTATTTTCTGGGCTGCAAACAAATGTCATGACCATCAAGCATGGTCATCTAAAGTAGTCCAAGTGACTGGAATAAATTCAAGTTCTTCAAGAACTGGCTAAACTAGAACAGGACATGATGTAAAGGCATTGCCGTGGGATACATTTTGTTATTAATACCAACTGTTAGTGATCTTTAATCATCTTGGTACCAGGAAGATCATGTTTCAAATATTACATGCCAAATGATACTTCTATACTCTCATGTGAGCATTTCTATTTAAAAAAATCTGTTGTTTACCATGTTCTATCAGTATATCAGCATTCTTGGTGTGCACAAGACTTAAAATTTCCAATATGTGAACAAAATATGACTACTGGAATACCAGTCAAAGTGCAGGAGAACGTAATGGAGGATTTTAGAGTTTGTGCATGAATTCCCTATCACTAATTTCAGAATCAAGAGGAGGATTTAGAGACCCAAAAACTTGAGAAACTCATAATTTGACCTGTGGGATAGAGAAAAACAGGTAGCCTGTTAAATGATACTCACAAGCAGATGAAAACAGGAGTATTTTATAAGTTGACATTTTGTACCATATAAAAATTACCAATTCTTTTAGGAGCAGCTCACAAAGGATTTTATGTCTTCTGATCATTTTTCTAGCTCTTTTATGATTTATATTGGATGACATGCATTCTTATTCTAACCATATTCCGCGTGCTGATATATGGTTTCTGACTACTTCAGGATGCAATTTTCTTATTAATACAACAAATCATATGCTTGTGATTCTTCTCTCTATGGTCTACTTTTATCATAGATTATTGTCCTACATATCTGTACTGCACACCTGCAACACTCAGATATGCTGCTTTTTTTGTCAATTTTATTCATGATGACCTGCTTCATAATATATGTAAAGCTTCAAGCATTTTCCTAACCAGAAAAGAAAAGTAAAATGTGCTACTTTGTGAAGCTACCTAAAGATCAAAGAATTTCATTTAAATTACTGTACCTAATCTAACTGCGTCAATGAATAACATAGAATACATGATTCCACAGGTGTGTCCAGAATTTGGAGTAATGCTGACTTATATTCTCAAACCATATATATTTTTTCACTATTCCACCATTGTCTTTATTTTTATTTATCTTCTCTTGTGGGTTCTGGGATATACTGTATGAATTTCTCCTTTCGTCTGCTCTTTTATCAGCCTACTTTCCTTTTGAAGATAAAAAAAAGTAGATAGTTGGATTATGTATGCATACTTTTAAAGTCCCTCCCAACAAGAAAACCATTAAAAATAATTACTGCTATCTGCAGTATTAAAGATGACATATCAGTGATATCGGAAAATTTTTCAGAGGTGGATGTGGATTTGATGTTCTTAACTAGTGTTATTTTTTCATCTTTATTAAAAAGTTAGATTTTGACATAATTCAGCACAGATATTACTTCAGTGTTGCAGTGGGGATGAAAGTCTCTATTGCAGTCTGTACTATCACACTAAATTGTTTAGGGACAATATGATCAAATATTTAGCCGACCATTGTCCTTACTTTTGGATAGGAAACTACCTGAAGTTCTATTCTGCAATAAAGGCAACCTATCCAGGCATTAAAATTATTTCAAACTGCGATGGGTCATCCAGACCGTTGGATCATCCTGCTGATTTGTATGACTTTCATGTAAGAACATGTGAACTGTTTTTACCATCAAATCACCCAGTTTCCATTTGTTTGTAGCATGATTAGTGTAATTACTGCTAGGTCATGTAATTTGACAGCCACCAATAATGCTATTTCTTGGTTAGATTTATACCTCTGCCAGCAATTTGTTTTGGATGACTAGACAATTTGATCACACATCACGTACTGGCCCCAAGGTATGAAGATGTTGAATTTTGAGACAGATTTGATTCAAGTTACAATTGATATCTTTTAATCCTTATCCCACATTTCTGTGGATGAACAAAGATGGCTGTATTTATTAATCCTTTTATGATGCAATTCCAGGCTTTTGTTAGCGAGTATGCTGTGACTGGATCAGATGCTGGCACAGGAAGCCTTTTGGCCGCATTAGCGGAAGCTGGATTCCTCATTGGGTTGGAAAGAAATAGGTCTGTTTATCCATTCCCGTTCTTCCATGTGCTCAAAATTCGTTTGTGAGGGTGCATTACAATTTACAAGTAACAGGTGTAAACTGGCTTCTGGTGACATGCATTCTGGTCCATTTAACTTTCTATCAAGACATGATATCAGGCATATCAGGCACATTTGCGGTTCACATAATGATGTTTAAACTTATTTACTTGAGAACATTCTTAATTTATTCAGAAACCCAAATCTTTATAAAGATGAGAGGTTAATTTTTCATCAATTTGTCATATCAGGCATAAACTCTACTCCATTTTTGTAGATGAATGGTTTGCTATATTTCTTTCACATGTTCATGTTATTTGTTTTGCATGCATGTTATTCATCCGAGCAAACTTGTTCAAAAGAATGAATGGTGAAGGTTTTCAAAGCTTGATACCAAAATAGATGGGAGGAATTTTGTTCGTTATGTAATGGTCATGCAATATCCGTGCTGCCCATGTTAGGATGTGCTCCATTTGAACTTGTGAACAATGGACATGAACAGAACTTGCTTCGCTAAAACTGAACAAGATCTGGCTGTCAGGAACAATATCCTCAGATATTGCTGAATCTATAGGTTGTGATGTGTGGACAATTAGCAAAACTTGTTATTTACATGCCAATGTGGCTGATAAGATGGCTTTCTGTTCTTGCTTTCCATGCAGTGATGTTGTTCAAATGGCAAGTTATGCACCACTTTTTGTTAATGCCAATGATCGCAGGTCAGTATTTACATTTCTTTATGCAGAGAGCATTTTTTTCCCTATAGTTACCTTATCTTCATTTTTGTATATAAGCATTGCTTTGATTTGCCTGGTTAAGTGACTACATGGTAAGTTTCATTTTGCCACATGGCATATAGATGGAATAAGTGCATGCAGTTGGAACTGGAACAAAACCACTGTCCCTGTCTGGATTCAACTATGGTATCTTATTCCAGTCAATATGGACAGCCATAAATCCTACTCGTTTTCTTTTGCTCAGCCTCCAGCGTATACTCCTATTCTTTCTTTACATAACCATGATTATGGTTTTTAATTGCATTGCATAGGTGGAACCCAGATGCTATTGTTTTCAACTCATGGCAACAGTATGGAACTCCTAGCTATTGGATGCAACAGTTTTTCAAGGAATCAAGTGGTGCAACCCTTCATCCTTCCACAATTCAAGCCATTGCCTCCAACTCACTGGTGGCTTCTGCTATCACTTGGCAGAGTTCGGCAGACAACAGCAAGTACTTAAAAATAAAGGTAAAATTGATTCTTGCTCATATCTCTATGTTCTTTTTTTCCCCCCTTATTTTGATGGATACTAATAATGAATCAAGTGGGATGGTGACCAGGTTTAGCCAAACTGTCCAAACTGTCCTGAACCGGGCAGCTTAAGCTGAATCAAATTGAATGGGCTCAAAACCGGGACAGTTTAGCCTCTCGGTTCGTTACCGGAGGGCGAACTACCCATTCTGGCATACGAAAACCGTACCAAGTGATAGCAGTCGAACCATCCAATTCGGCCTAATGCAACGGCAGATATGGGTGAACTTTCCTAGTTTATCTAACTGGTATATTATCGGTTTAGTATGATATGCACCATACCGAACTATACTGGCCTGATACCGATACAATACTGATACCCGGTACGATGAACCTTCATGGTGGTAATATATAGCGGTGATAATTTAACTCCTGCTTATACCCAAGGCCACTTTGCTAGGAAGATTAGTGGAAACCATTTACTGCTCAGTTCAAATCAAAAAGAGCAGGATGTTGAAGCTTTTAGGGCATCCCATGGTATTTTGTGGATCTTATGTTAGCAATATGATGCTCAAATCAATAGAATTTACTGCCAATTATTTGTCAAAGGAAAAGGAGGCAAAGAGCCAACTTCTCCTGAACTTCTCGAAATGTTTTCGACTATTCCTGCTTGAAATCACTCATGAACCACTATATGTCATGCGGCTTTTTCTAGCATACTGCTTATTTACTTTAATTTGATTCCTGATCCATTTGTTGTGCAGATTGTCAACATTGGGAATGATATTGTGAATCTTAAGATCTCCGTGGCTGGGTTACAAAATACTGTCAGCTCAGTTGGATCAACAAAGACCATACTTACATCAAGGAATCTGATGGATGAAAACTCTTTCAAGGAACCAACCAAGGTACAAAAATAACTTTTCCTCATGTATTCATCACAGGGATGCGTGTTGCTAGAAAAAGAAGAAAAAGGATGCTTCTGTGGATCCAAAAAATGCACATATTGATAAAGTCATCACCATACCCATTTCTTTGGAGTTTATGGAATTTTACCCGAGCATATTATGTACAGTTTGGTCCTGCACATCAAAATAGACTGGAGAACTTTATGCATTCCCTTGTATATATTGTGCAACTAATTTAGGGAAAAATAGCCCAGAAAGTAGAACAAGGGTTCAAATGTTCTCCAGGTTTCATGCAACAAATATTCCATTAATCATTTCTCATGCATCTTTAGTCAGATTTTACTGTCATGTGCTTAACGATTGTAGCTTATATTTTGTCCGATTTCAAGCTCAGTGAGTTCCTCTGACACAGTATTGATCTGTTTGCTGAATAATGTAGGTAGTACCTCTACGAACTTCGCTACTTAATGCAGGAACACAGATGAATGTGGTAATTTCTCCGCATTCTATCACCTCCTTTGATTTATCACTTGCTCAGGAAGAATACAGATCTGCAATTTGAAATGAAGAGGCGGTGGAAAAAGAAGGGTTTGCTTTGTAGATAATGGACTGCTTGCACATTGTGCAAGTCAGAAAGAAAATCAATTAATTTGGATCTGACGTTTCATCTATAATGATAAATAGCATTATGTAGGTGTTTGATAATAATCTATTTTGTGCTTTCTCCTGCATGCTTAATTAATTTTTATTGACAAAAGTTGGAACCATGAAGTTTGGTTGATTTATTGTGTTAAAATAACTCAGCAGCTAGGTTCTAGCCTTTTACCGCCTGCTTGTTCAAACTTCATGTATGAGCAGAGATGCTAAATAAATGGATGCATGTCGTTCTCTCATCTGTGATATGGACATCTAATATGCATTTATGTTGCAAAAAAACGACAGAGCCAATATCGGAGGAGTTATATCGAGCTAGGACACGATTCCTATATAACATGTCAAATTAGTCTATGCTCATCGATGGATTAAGTATACAGATTGCAATTTTGGATATGGCCCCTAAATATGACTTAAATCTGATACAAAACTGGCATGTTCGAGTTAAGCATGAACAAATCTGGGTTGAAATTGGATTGACCCATTAGATACGATTAATAAACAAATCGAACCATTGGTTAACCTGCTAATTTATAATTAATTTGATTATTAAATGGATCAATTTGTGTAGTCTAACCAACCAAACCGGAAATGACCCATCAAACTTATTTTTCTAAATTAATATCACCCTTCAATTAATTATTATTTTATTATGATAATTATATACCTATATAAAGATTTTATATTTATCTCTTTTTTTAAAAAAAATAATTTTTTTTTTATTTGTACTTAATTATGATTTTTAATATATAGTGTTATATAAGTTATACATGTTGCCTAAGTTATATGAATTGCATGAAGACCATACGGATTACATAGGTCAATGGGTTATATAGGTTATGCAACCCATATGATACGCATATCAAGTTCGAATTTAAATTTTTAATCCAACTAATAAATAGATCGCATTCGGATTGATCCATTTATCATTATACTTTAAAGTTAGCCCTTTAAGATCCGTTGACACAATTTGGCAGCTCTAGTTTGATATTTACAAATCTATCAGATTTAGTGAATCAGTCCAAAGCAAGATAAAACCAAGCCCATTGACATAATCTATCACGATCTAGCAGGAACCATTGCTTTCTTCTGGGCTGAATGGCCTCAACTCCTGTAGCCTGCAGACCATTCACTAAGTCCTTCAATCCGGACATGGTATTTAATATCCGCTGACCGCTAGCTAAGAAAATAATTGGCTAAATTCTAAAGTTATTTTCAATTGGTGTCGAACGTTAATTTTTCCTTGCTTCAGCAAGCTTTCCTTTTGTGCACTCGTTATATACTACTGTGGTACAATGGAAGCATATGCTTTGCATTTAAAATGTTGAACAATTATGCAAAAAAGATAGATTATAGCTGTTCTTATTATAGAGCATCTAAATGGAAACTTTAAAGGAAGAAGTTTGTTCTAGAAGTCACTTAAAGGGCAGCGCTAACAGCTGGTAACAATGGCTGTCAGATTTAGCATGCTGAATCACTCTCCTGCAACAATTATAAGATCTGATATACACCACAAAAACATCAAATCCCTCAACCTGTAACTCTTCTTTTTGTTTTTCCCTTTCTCAGTTTGCTTCAAGCCACACTGGTCAACTCATTGCAACTCGAAGATCCATAATGTCGTGTGCAATAGTCATCACCTTCTTTTCAAGAAAACCTATACAGCATTAAGAGGGGAAAAAACTTAACACAATAAGCAAATAAACCAAAAATCAATTGTCAATCAAATTTGTTTGCTACTTATATTGATGCTTCATTATTGGTGCTTACCATTTAGTTGCATTACCTAGCATATAATGCCCGTATCAGGTTTGGTTAGAACTAGAGGAACCCACTTCCTGCTCAAAATGCATGCAACTTATATTTTCATAATGCTAACTAAGTTTGTACATATTAGGGTTAATAAAGTAATAATTAACATGCATTGATAAGTTTGCTCATGGTTCGCTATCTCGATACCAAGGGACAAACCGGTAAAATTCAAACATAATGTTGGTATGCCCCCCGTACTGAATGTCGGTATAGTACTAGTTTGGTATAGGATATCCGATATGGCAGCGAATTGGCCAATACAGCACACCATAAGTTTGCTACGCTATTTTTTTTTTCAATGGCATGAAGTTGGAAGCTGTGAACTGCATTTTAAGTCACTACTAGCTGAAGTTCGCTAGTTGATCGATCGGACAAACAATTGAAGGGACAAACTGGGTCATCAATCTAAATTTTCCTAAGGCAAGCTCAGTATGGATGTTAAAGGACCTTAAGTTACACCACGAAACTGTTTTGTTGATGCGATTCAGTTCATGGTAGAGAACTTACAGGAATCAGTTGCTTGACTATGCTGCAGATCAGCCAGTCTGGGGTACCACATCATGAAAACTTCATCACAGGTAACAAATCCACCAGCAAATCATCTGCAAACAAAATTTGGATGCTCTGATTTTAAAAACTTCAATACTTCCTAAAAGATACAGGGTGAAATCTAGCCAATCACAGAACTGTAAGACTGATTTGCTGCAATTAGTTACTTTTGCATCCCTTAGGATAGATATTTACCATAATTAAGGAAGTATGGGTGATCGAAATAAGAGGGGATAAGTGCAACACCAACCGCTGCTCCAACACTGCATTAATGGTTAAATTGTGGCAAGATGTCTCATATACAAGTGCCTGTACACAAATTTAGATTGTCTCTAATATTGGGAGTTGTATATATTGCTTACCACAGACAGCAGTGGACCCTGTTTGAATTTGTTATGGAAGGCAAATGCAAGTGGTTTTGGATTTTCTCCAGGCCCTCTAATGAACCCACTACATATTTCAAGAGGAAATTCTTCATTAGTAAATTCCCAAGGTATGATGTTAAAACATAAAACTGATAAAGGAATTGATGCCAAAAGGATAGCAATATTGGCAGAAGACATGAGATAGCACTAACACTAGTGATGCTGAGACAAGTGGTGTCCTTCTAATGTCATATACTGCAACAAGACCTCTGTACATCTCATCACCACCTTTGTATGACAATGCCAATCGCTCCCCAGAAGCATCCAAAGCCATTTTTTCAATGCCCCGGCTGAAAATGCACCAAAAATGGGGAAAAGAAATCAGATGCACGAATTAACATAATCAAGGATGCCATTGAATGCTTACAGAACTACCATAAGAAATCCTAGAAAGCAGCAATCTGCACAACAAGGGTTTCAGGCATGATGATTCAATTTACCGGAAAAAGCTAGGAGCAACATGGCTGAGACATATTTATCTCTGTTCTGCTTTGTAAACATTTTTCTTCGCAACTTGGTTAAGTAAATTTGATATTTTCCCATAAAATGAATTTTATTAGGGCACCATTAGATGAAATTATTGGAAACATCTAATCAGATTGGCCAACTGGTTCCCACAAAAAAAAAAAAAAGGCAAAAATCACCCAAAGAAGAAAAAGAAAGAAAATCACAATTGATCCAATATTACAAACATCTTCAGAAGACAGTATTTTAACTAAATTTTTAAGTAAACAGTTATCCACACACATGATACCCTACTAAACTACCAAAATGTTTCGTCTTTTGACAAATTAGATAAACAACGTCTTACAGAATTTCTCCTGTATACAATCTTAACAGAATATTTTGGATATGTGTAAGTGCATACACACATATGTATATGAAGCACAAAGAACACAAACACAAGATACAAATATGGAATAATGCAGATAAGGGAATACTGCAAATCCTGAAAAATCAGGATATGGTATAGCTCAGATATGATGGTAAATACACGTACACGCTCAGATAAAATTATAAAATGGCATCCATAGAGCATAATCTGTTAGCATGATCACATAGTATACATGTACTACAGCAACATCAACATCCAGAGAAACAAATCATGCATGACATTATGTGTGCATGCATTCACAGTTGGAAAAGCTGAAGTGTTGAAAGAGCATAAAATATCCAAGAGATGGAGGAACAATCAGGTTCTATCTCATAGTTTGTCTATATGTCAAGAAAAATGATTTTTAAGAGGCTTAAGGGATAGGACAATCAAAATCAACTAAAGCAGTAAGACTACTATTACCTGCCAGTCAGAGAGGAAATTTCAGGCAATTCAACTGGTAACAGGTGAGCATCTGAGGTGAACAACACATAGATAATAAGAATATGGTTAGTCACCTGAACAGTAACAAGACTCTGAGTAAGTATATTACATGATAACATGCAACACAAGTATAGCTAGATAGAGGATTGGATACATTAGGGTTTCACCAAAAAACAGCAGTTGTGTGATAACCTCAGGAAGTGGATATATCATCATACCATCATATAGAGATTAGTCATCTCAACATCTTACTATTTGCTATAAGAAATATCACACATCCATACATAGCAACATAGAAGCACTTTCAGTGGTCATCATGATTAAAAAAATGCAGTTATTACCACAGTTATTTCTCTGGAAAGCAGAATAAAGTAGAAAAAGAGTTTTCCCATAGTGTACAAAATAAAAGCACATATGTGGTGTGCAAATGCAGCACTAATGAAAATGAGCAAATACATCATTCACCACTAAAGTGGGACACAACAAATGAGCTAAATCAAGAATATCTATGGTGTTGTTCAAAACCAAAACATGCTAAACAAGTTCAACAGTTAATGGGGTCAAACAATTTATGAGGTGGAAAAATTACACCACGACTCAAATAGGATGCAAGATGCACACAAAACAAGGGAAACTATATGCTATTGATCAGATCCCATATATGACCTTATATGAGTCACAATTCCTTAACAGATGCCCACCTCTTACTTCCAGCAGCGCATTAGGAGTGGTAATCATACTTTGGCTAAATAAACAGAAAGCATGATGGCAAATAAACAACAAAGATTTGTCTAAATATATATATATATTTTTTCCTAAGCAAACAGAGGGTCCAACCTATTTGAGCCGTGGCTTTACCTCTGACTGCATCTATTGGACAATAAAGAATAAATGCACATAATAATAATTATATAACATGATAGTAATATGCCAAACTGATAACTGACCATTTTGCGGTGACAAAGGCTTGAATCATGATGATTAAGCAAAACTCACAAACATTCACTTTAATTAGGATAACTAGGTAAAGACAGCGATTGATGACAAGACTAAGCTAAACTTTTTTAATTATCAGTGAATGAATTTCCTCAGAGATTGAGAATGAAGTAAATATAAACTTCGTCAAACAGAGTGCAAATGAGAATTTCTTCCACTTGAGACCATAGTAGGCATAACTTTGTTTAGTTGTAAGGCAGAAATTATATAGACAAATCAACTAAAGCCTCTAAATAAATTAGATATCTTTTTTTCTGAAGGGGCCAAAACAAATTAGATACCATACCCAATGAAGGAGGCTTTGATGCAAAGTGGATTGAACCTAATGTAACCGAGTCAGAGAATGAAACCAGTATCAAACGCCCTTCTGGATCCCAAGTAGCTCCCTGGTAAATCAATACAAAAGGGAAAGATGTAATGCATTCTTAGGTCTTATTCAATGATATTCTTAACACCTTCATTTTTTTTAAGACCCATGGCATATCCTCAAACATATGCTTGTTTCAAGAAAATCTGAAAAAAAGGACCTTATCAATGTACAGTAAACTACATATCAGCAGCTGCAAGTCATGAAGTAATTCTTTCCCTTCACAAATTTCTGTTATTCCTAATAAAATATACAAAAGGACCCCACATTTTTTCATAAAACATCCCATCAGAATCTACTTGTGTTCCATCATATTACTTACAGTAACATATCCACTAGTTGAAGACCAAGGTTCTGACGTCCATGTATTGGTCTCCCACAGGTAAAATGTTCCATCACTGAAAAAAAAAAAGGGAGAGAGGTTTCAAATTAATCTCCAAAATTAATATCATCTTCTTAGATATATGGGAAAAAATGAAAACAAGAAAGAAAATTAACCATACAATTTTGTGGTCAAAAAGTAATCTCCACTTGGTGACCACTTGAGCATTGATATGCTGCCTAATCCACGTCGAATAGGAGTTCCAACCCCTGCGGACCAACAGAGATCGGAAATAGTAAAAGACAAAAGAACCATTTAAGAAAAGGAGTTGGCATTTGATGAAAGGATAAAGTATCAACAGATGAAATTTTTTGCTGATCTATCCAAGGTTGCTTCCAATTTCCTATACTAAAAGATGCAAGTATGGTATTCACCAACTGAAGTTATTGCTGTTGACCAAGGACACAATAACAAAAGATAAGTAAGATATCTTACCCATAAGCAAAATTAAGTCCATGAATTCATCGAACCGAAAGACAAAGTTGATTAGGTTGTAGTCACAGAATTTTATCAGATAGCAGCACTGTGTAATGAATTTTATTTCGTGTGGCTTCTACTATCATTGAATGCACAGTTTCAACACAAGCCTACAGTTCAGTATGTAACATTAACATTCACATGTTATGCCTTCCCCAAGGTGTCACAACAATTTTCAAATGTTATGGGTTAGAGGAATGAAGGACACCACCTACAGGAATGATTGGTTCTCAGGTTTTATCAAAATGATTTTCAAAATCCAAAATTGAGTTTTATGGAGAAGCAAAGTACCAGGCCAAAGAGACTCATTAAGGTATTGAAAAAAATCAAAAAAGCATGAGTTTTATTAAATTGCTAGTTTTGCTGCTTTTCATGAAACTTGTTTTTGGAAAGGCCAGCAGGTTATAAAATTTACAATAAGAATTTTAGGAAAAATGGTCCCCCACTCTAAGTTTTTCATATAGTATACTTTACAGAATATCAGGCTTTGCAATCATCCATTTTTATGATAATCACAGATAATCAAACAGCCTTTAAGCATCATCATAACCAGATAAGAAGCGGAAAGCAGTACAGTCATCTCTTAACAATATCAAAGAAGCTTTCAGCACGCTACTGCAGAATCAATCAATCAAATCAGAATTAGCCAACAGTATGTCAAATACTCTAGTCCAGATTCACCATATGTATTCACCAGCACTTGAACTTGTAATGTAGAGGTATTAAGTGAGTATTGTCATCACCAGATAATCAATAAATGTCAGATAAATTGCTGAACTTGAAATATAGGAGCATCTTGATATGATATCTAATCACACAAATGGCATTACAAACAAGTTGATATGATATCTAATCACACAAATGGCATTACAACCAATAACGACTTATAAGCTAGTGAAGCAGAAAAACTTTGACAACTAACTGCTGCATAACATGTGATAACATAAACTTGGTTGAAGACAATTTTAATGCATAGCATCCAATGAAGAAAGAGGTTACTGACAATACCTTGAGAAACATCCCATATTGTAAATGATGAACTCTCACATGAGGCCGATGCCAAATATGTGAAGATACGTCAAGGGATCACTCTCCAAAGTTATGATCCATCATGATCTATACCATTAAAACTTTTTATGTGGATAGAATCTTTTTTCGATATTGGATCCAAATTGCAGTAAAGGTCAAATTAATCTTAATATAAGGGCATCGAAAGGATACTTCATTTCTGCTTATAGAACAGATTTAAAATTTTCAATTCAGCAAAATCTGAGATGACACATATAATTTATCAGGTTTGCAGCTAAATTTCAAGAGATGAATAGGATATCTTCCGTTAGGATCCCAACAAACTGCACTTATTTGTTCACCATTTGGGCTTCGAAGAAAATCCACCAGGATCCATCGAACTCCAGAGCCTCTAGAAACAGTACCAAGGGACGAGGTAATTCCAGATCTCACAGGTGCTGCATTACCTGGATAAGATGCCGACCAAATGCATATTCCACCCCTGGAATGAACATAAATTAGATGCTTGAAATGTATTATCAGCTAGATTCTAGGGTTCTAGCAAATATGTCATACAACATGGTTAAGTCAGATGATGAAAATATATCCTTGAGAAGGTACAGTAATTATGTGCCTACTTGCATGCAACAGAGAGCATCTTGCCACTGTTAGGCCTCCATTGAAGTGTTTTAATGTCTCTTTGAGATTCACTTGTCAAGATGCATGGATCTTTACCATCTGGACACATGAAGAGTAATGAACTTCAATATTAATGTAGCCTGCTGTGGCATGTATTTGAAAAAGTTTTACAAGATTCTTTTCCACAGGAGTGCTTAGAACCATCTTTATACCAAACAAGAAATCACTTACCTGAATCCTCATAATCACGTATGGTGACTTGATTCGGTGCAGATATAAACGCTAGACAGTGTTTATGTGGATGCCAACTAACTGCTTGAACATCAACTTCTGTTAACATATTCAACTGTAAAAGCACTTGGTGAGAAAAATGCAAATCTAGTCCTCTAGTGTAATCAATTATTTTTTTAATCATCTTTTAATTATAATTACATAGAACATAATCAGCTTAAAACAAAATAAACATATAGTTTAAAGTATGTACAAGAACAACCATATAAGAAGCTAAGCAGGTAACAATATTGTGATATCAAAACAAAATAATCATGATAATTGCCCATGACAAAAGCACAAGCTTGAAGCTCAAAATATCTTATGTTTCCAGTATTACCTGATCTATACAACAACCGCATAAAACATTTCATAATTGAAATAAAGTCAATAACTCATTGTGAATCCAAACATGAAGCTCCATCTTTAAATTGAAGAATTTGTATTTAAAACTTGATCAGGTCAAATTTGGTTTCATGAATGATTACAGCTGACAGCACTATCAAATTTAATTCCAATATTGCCAAAGACAATCCTAACACCAAGATGAACTGACTGATAGCTTGCAATATAATGTGAAAAGTATTTATTTTATGAAAAAAAGAAATTAATAGTCAAGAAGAAAATGATCTAAAAGTGCTGCAATTAAGGCCTAGTCATGAATAAATTGCCAAGATATAATCTATGCTCAAGTACATGAAGCAAGAACTAAAAAAATAACAACAATTAAAGTGGAAATGGCAAAATCAAAAAGGTTTTTTAGGGCATATTCTGGTTAATGCATGTGTTGGCAATGTGAGGTGCATTTTAAAGACAGCAACAAGGCCCAACCATGTTGTACACTTCAAAATGTTGAGCATAATGGGACTTTAAGCACAAAAGATGAATGTGGTAAAGATGACAATGAGTTGCTAAAGAGGATAGGGTATGGAAGAGCTGATGAGAAATAGGGAACCTAAGGATGGCTTTTACAATCCTAGGGTACCTCAATTATGTGAAAGCATGAACAATGGGACCTAATTACCATCAATGCTATTGTTGTAGACCTTGACTGATCAATTAATCTTCAGACGGGCTAGGAGAAATATAGCATCACAAGGAGGAATGATTGGAAGTCCTAAATGTATTGATATTAACAGTAGAACCTAACAAGAGACTAGTGAAGAAATATTCACAAAAGCAGTTTCAAATGTTTGATGGTGATAACCATCCTATTTCTATGTTGAACCAGTTTCAAGATTGGACACACATCCAACAAAAACCAATCAAATTTGGTCTTGGATTTGATTTTATGTAGGATTCAAGTTTAATCTGACTGAGGCTGCAAACATTTTTCAAGTCTGCCAAAGAAGCAAAAATCAATCCACAGCAAAAGGAAGCAAGAAGGAAAAGATGATTGATTCCCTGTTGCACAACTCATTTGCGCCCTTTTTTTTCCTTTTAAATCCCCTTAATTTCTTTTGATATGCCAGATTCCTCCCCTACAATAAAGACAAGCTTATCACATATTATTTCCTTTCTTATGTCTGATCCATTTTTAAGTACTGCAATCCCCCTTTTCCTTTAAATCTCTCAGCCTTCAAAAAACCTTTTTCATTCTAAATATTTGATTTACCTCAAGGGCACAAGAAAAGAATCATATCATTCAAAATATCTTTATAGCATACCATAGAATCAACTTGTAATGATATTTACCACACTTAACCTTCAAAATTAGAAATGGCAAATACAATGGCTAATCTAAATTAGTGATCACTAATGGGTACCCAACAACATTTTCAATGGTATGTGTCCCTTATCATCTTCGATTCCAAAATTCCATGTACTTTACTACCCTCCCATACTTAGTTCAAGCTCTAGCAAATACGTAATCATCTAAATGTTTGAATTCCCACCCACTCCCACACAGAACCACACATATGCTCTCTCTCCATCAAGAATTTTTGTATATCTCTCTTATTACAGTTTCATCCTAAATGCAATCAAATCCTTCTTTGTGATCAGTCTATCAGTCCTATTAATATTTTTAATCTCAAATATGTCTACTCATTCAAAACAATTCATCCTTTCATATTAGCTTGGTTTTTCCTTTTTATCTTGCAAGCAGATTAAATTTCACCAAACGAAGTTTTATATTTTAAACATTAGCTAAAGGCAACTTTCCCTGCTTGACACAATACATACAAAATTTTTGACCTCCACATTCTATGGATATAACTAATCCTCTTGACAACATTCCCCCCCCCCCCCTCCCAAGCGTTTAACACACATATATCTTACACAAATAAGGGAAAAAAAAATTTACTTTTTGTTCGATACTTGAAATTTGCTTAGTTACCCAACCTTTAACAATGACGTGATCCAAGATGGCTGACAGCAGAATCTTAATAATTACATCCTCTGACCTAATCTATAAACTGCATAGATCTGGGTAGCTTGATGAAAATTCAAAGAAAAAAGTGGTTGAGGTATAGAATCTATTGTCTCCAAGTTGTCCTCTCATTTACGATCATTTATTGGCCCGAGACTTTAAAAACCTAGCACGGTTAAACCTGCTAATCCACAAACCCATGCACACATATAAGAAACAGCTATCTAGAGATTCACAGCAAACTCACATTGAGATATGAGTCTGCAAACACTTGACTTGAGACTAATTGGCAAAGTTAGCTTAGTTTTTTCTGACTGTTTCAATCAAAATATGAAGAAAATTTTGATCGCTAAAATGGTAGAAAATAGGACACCCATTGACTTTCTTCACTACTTTTTTCCCCACCTCATTTCCTTCTTTTAGTATTAAAATTTTTCAAGGAGTGCACAAAGAGCCCAGAACAAATACCGCCAAAAAAAAAGAGCAACATTTTAATTCCATATGGTAATTATTCTGAAAAGGATGCAATGTAAGCAAAACATGAACATAAACAAGTGCATGAGAATCGAGTAATCTTTTTATACCACATCCACCATTAGGTATCTCAAGGATTATTACAATCAGGATATGTAACTATTGCACAAGAAACCAACTTACATCATTGGGAAAGAAAATGCGCTTTAAGGAATCAGTTATGCTCGCCTTCAAACTATCTAAAGCACTTCTTGGAACGTCGACACTTGGTTCCTCTTCTGCAACTTGCTCTTGATTGGGAAGAAGAAGATCCGGTTGAAAAGGAATAGGACTGAATACAATTCCCTGTAAAAACCAATCCCAACTTCAGCTGCATCCTAGACTTGTTCGTGCGAAGTCCTCTTGCTATTCTACTAACGAATCCAGACCAAATAAAAATACCAACCACGGGTGGCAAAACATAAACGACAAACAATTGACTTCGACAAATTTTACAAATTGGATCATCCAACGAAGCATAACAATGGACCAAAAACAAGGAGGGAAAAGGGGGGAAAAAATCATCTGTTGCTTCAGTCACTGCTCATAAACATGCTCCCAAAAGTACGGTATGGAGATAAGCAATACTATTACAATAAGATGAAGAATCACACAGCTTTGAAGTTTGACTTCAAGATAACTCACGAGGACTTTGCCGTAGGTATCCTTGGCTCCATCATCAGAGAGATTTTCCGCAATAACTAGAACAAGAGAACGAAAAAATAGATTACAGTTTCCATGAGAGACAGAAGATAAGAATCCAAATACAAAACTTTCGATAGGGAATCAATTAAAAAAAAAAGGAAGGATTCGTACTCAATTCGCGATTAATTTCACAGATGGTGACTGCTCCGGGTTGAGGAAAGCACGGCATTCTTCACGATCGATAACTGGAACGAAGCTCTTCTCACTTCTCTCGGGGTCTAGGGGAAGCGAAGATCGCATTTAAAAAACTCTCCGGCGCGTATTAGGGTTCTATGAGACGAACGAGTGACTTCAAATACGCATACAGCTGACTCTCTACCATGGAGGGGAGCTTGGTCGGTCCCGGTCCAGTTAGCTTAAACCGAACGCGACCCACCAGCGAGTCAATAATGATTTTGAAATCAGACCGGACCGGACCGGCCCCAACCGGTGCGGCCATTCATTCGAACCGGTTCAGGAGGTTTTATAAGCAAGCTATGGAAAATTGCTGCACTCGACTCGCTATCTCCCTCCAGGCTCTGACCGTCGCCGTTCCTCTTCCAGCACCGCTGCCGCACGGCGGATGGTCGGCGAGGTACGCCCCTCCTCTCCCTCCGCCCTCTCTCTCTCTCTCCCCACCCCCCTCCCCTCCCCGGGTTCTTGTCCCTAAGAAAAACCGGAACTTTATAAGGGAGCACACCTCATTCATGGCTTGCCCTGTTTGTGGGATTACGTGCTGAATTTTTAGATGCTCCTTCCGAGCGGTTCTTCATTCTATCAATTTGACTTTTTTTTTTTTATTAGACATGCTCTACTTTAATTTGGTACCTCTGTATCAATAGGCAGATATCAACCACGAATCACAATCACAAATTGTCTGTTCCATTGGTATCGCATATGTTTAGCATTATGACTAATGATTCATGATTATAAATAGCGCTTAAAGTTGTTTGGAGAGTGCTATAAAATTTTGAAAAGCAAAAACAAAAAAAAAAGAGAGAGATATTTTTTAAAATTTATGTGTTATATTAATCTATTTATTCTATTCTGACAGTAAATTAGTAATGTATTATTCACTGCATAGTTATGATGTCACGATTCATTTCTAGTTTACCTAATGGTTGAACCAGTCAATTGTAACTTAGTCACTTTTCCATTTCGGTCAGCAGTTTGACTTCTAAAACATGGTTTACCAGTTTGTTTAATGGAATGAAACATAGAAATTAGTCCTTTAAATTGTGTTTGGTAGTTTGGGTGGAGGATGGAATGCCTCTCCGATCTAAAGCAGACACTTTTTTGGTGCTGAGGTAAGTGTAAGAACTTTGTATATCTTATTGCAGGAACTTTGTATGAAGATTGAAGAAGTTGAGAAAATTCACAACATGAGTGGCTTGAGTTTAAGAGACTGCTATTGGGACAATTAGTCTGTCCTGATTCAGAGCTTGAGTGAAGCTGGAAATTTGGTTATATGATGACTGACATGCTTTTTAAGGTCTCCTTCCAGCAGTAGTGAAAATTACTCTATTTTAGCCATTTTTTCAGAAACAAACTCTTTCTTTGGTTGTTGGTTTCAGCTGTATTACTAAAATGCTGGGATTAGTGTGCAATTCTTATAGGCTGAAAACTTTGGGAACGTTTCGCATGACAACTTTGCAGAGAGTTCCTTCCCTTTCATTGAACAAGATCTTTTTGTTTGGTCCATTCAACTTCAATTTACAGCGAAGATGGAAGAAACCAGTAGATTCTGCACAAACTCGTTTAGAGAACAGAACGAGAGATCTTAGGCTTGACAAGCTAATGAGCCAGTTAAAGAATTTGAAGTCAGTTCTTGGTGTGCATGAGTTGATGTCAAAACGGAGGGGCCACTACACATCTGTGCAACTTCTTTCAAGATGGAAACACATGGCTGGAGTGAACATAGGGATAGGTGTTTTTCTTCGGAAATATCCTCTTATATTTGAGGTATACACACACCCTGTGAAGAGGAACCTTTGTTGTAAAATCACCCAAAAGATGGCTGACTTGATCGAAGAGGAAGCCGTGGTCATTAGAGAATGTGAAGCAGCAGCTGTTCAGAGGTTGAAGAAGCTTCTAATGATGTCAGTTAATGGGACACTGCACATACATGCATTATGGCTTATCAGAAGGGAGTTGGGTTTGCCTGATGATTTCAGGAATTCAGTTCTTCCAAAGTATCCAGATGATTTTAAACTAGTCTATCCTGATACTTTAGAATTGATCTCCAAAGATGGATGTTTGGCTGAAGCAGAGGTTGAGAAATGGAGGGAGAAAGAGTGCAGGGAAAAATGGTTGAGTGAAGCTGAAACCAAGTATGCTTTTCCAATTCAGTTTCCTACAGGTTTTAAGATAGAAAAAGGGTTTAGAGAAAAACTAAAGGACTGGCAGTTGCTCCCTTACTTGAAACCTTATGAGAAAAAGGATGCTATTCATGTTGTCAATGTACGGCGCTTTGAAAAGCGGGCTGTTGGTATTCTTCACGAATTCCTGAGCTTAACAGTAGAGAAGATGATTGCGGTCGAAAGGCTGTCTCACTTTCGAAGAGATTTTCGGATGGAAGTAAATGTGAGAGAACTTCTGCTTAAGCACCCTGGCATCTTCTACATCTCTACCAAAGGGAGCACTCAGACTGTATTTCTCAGAGAAGCATACAGTAAAGGTTGTCTGATTGAGCCTAACCCTGTCTATGCAGTACGAAGGAAAATGCTCGACCTTGTATTGCTAGGATGTCGAGGCACTAAGTTAATGTCTCCACTAGAGGAGCTTGAAGAAAGATGCAATAAGGTAAGATGCAATGGCTCAGAAGGTGGCCCATATGATGGAGATTGGGTTATTCCAATCTTGGAAGGTCATGATAAACAACCCACTGATGGGAGCTTCAGCGAAATGGGAGACCTATCTGATGAGGATAATCAAGATTGATGTGCATAAAGTATAAGAACGTGAGCCATTTTTGATACATAGTCTGGCTTAGAAATTCCTGTCTGTGCTGTTTAATTCTGCACTTTACGGGAAAAACAGTAAACAAGCAGGCTATCACATTTTACATCACATGGCCTATGGTACAGCTGAATCAATTCACCCCTGACTGATGACATGAATCATTTCTGTTCAGAATTAAGTTATGACTGTCCAGAAAACTTTGTGCTACAAACAGGTGCACAGATGTTAGATAAGTCCATAATGTGTAGTTTTAATGTCTCTATTTTTTCAGTGCTGTTTTCTTTGTGCATCAATCACATGTTATTTTACATGTATCGATTGCTTGATCTGTTGTAGTTTTTGTTTTAGATGATTAAACTAGGTATTCATCTGTGGAGTTTACAAGGAGAAAATGCAACATGTAGAACTTTAAAAGGATTGTCCTCATTTTAGCTTTATTTATCTTGCTCTCTCAGGTCCATCTTTGATATTACTTATATTCATGAATTCAGTACATATGCAGTAGTACTATCATCTATAGCATTTGTCTTTTAGCAAGTGCATGATCATGGCTATGGATTCTATTCCAGATATTTGCCTCTAACATTATAGACTATGATTTTTGTTCTGGAGAGTTCATTCAGAAGAATTTACCATTTTGAGCATTTTTAACTTTCTGAATCATATGCACTCTAAACATCTACTTGTGCAGGGCAGTTATGTGCCATTTCTGCATCAAAGCATCCCATAGAAGATCACTGAAATAATGTTTATTGACCATATATATCTTTCATTCCGATAGTACTCACTAGAAAGCATTCCTTACCAAGCAACTTGAAGCAATTCTCTACCTGTTTCTACTGCTCCTTAGCAGAACTCAAGGGTTGTGTTTTGATTGATAGCTGAAGCCTTCAACACCAGCACTAGACATTGTGGAGTAGTCCCATACCCAAGCCTGTGAGCATTCTTGTACACAAGGATGTTATCTTCAAAGATCTGATGATGAGCTCAGCAGGTTGATCCTGCTGCCAAAACCAGGAATGATGCAGGAGTTGATCAAGGGATTCTAGAAGATTTTGTTCACTCCTGAGCAGATTGAGAGTTCAATCCAGGCATGAAGTTCTAGCACTAATACAAAAGTTTATGTAATTGATATATCTTTTTGCTTCCCTTGCATTTCTTTGTGTCTAATAGCATCATCTTTTGCTTTAATACTATTCTATTACTTGTATTGATATTTCAACCTCTCAACCTTTAACAGGTCGTGGCCTGGTGCGCGCTCCTCCTGAGGATGTACCTAATATTCGATCTTGATGTAACACTCTTGTGACAATCTTGGCCAAAACATGGAACAAAATATGTCATAGCTTTTGGATTTAAAGTTGGCACTCGTACTGCTTCAAGCCAGCTAATTAGCTAGATTCAAGTGATTCTTTCCCATTCACTTGGATGGAAGGGAACGTTCTTAAAGGATTCTGACTGCAGGCTTTGCTGATCAAATAATGTGCACAATCTAGACCAATCTTCTTGTAATCAAATTCTGATGTAATCAAGAGTAGAGTTGCAAAATAAAGGATATTAAGAGATTATTTCAGGGCAAATAGTAGAGATGTATGATAGGATTCATTGTGGTAAATGTGACTGTTCAATACTTGGATGAATTAAACTTGTCATCTTTGTAAACATTGTCCAGTGTGAGATTGAACCATGATTGGATTCTGGCACTAGAGCTATGACTTGAAATATGAAGTTTCAGGTAGGCTTGTGAACTGGGAGGGAAATTTGCTTCTCTTTGCATGTCACCGTGTCCAGATCTTTAAGAAGCTACATTAGGCTCTGCCACTGTCCTGTCCTCGATTTTAGTTCTACTAGAGTCAGAGGCAGAAGCAACTCAGGTGGATGTTATGTTCCAGATATCGTGATGTCGGTAAAGGAATTTTCAGATGTTGTTAGAGAAGGCAGAGATGAAAGAGATTTGATCATGCAAGATACCATTGAGGGAGTCATACTATAGAAAAACAAGGATTCCTTGGAGAGTTTTCTTCCAAAAGGAAAAACAACTGGTGGAAAAACCCTCATCCAACAAGGTCACACCTCGGTCCACAAATTAGTGGAAAGAGAGGAGCCACTTCTCAAAAAGAAATGGCAAGAAAGAGGTAGCTTGCATTCCTTCAATCTTTGTTAAGTGGTAAAATTGTTTTAGGCAAAATTATACTTTCAATCTACAAACTTTCACTCAAAATGCATTAGCTAAAAATGTTACAGCTCTGACGTTTCATTACATAGCATTAGTTAAAAATAATAACATAACATCCTAATAAAAATATATAGATTGATCGATAAAATAGCATGTTAGGTATTGCAACTAATTTTCTGTAAGAAGATGTTAAAAATATAATTTTTTTAAAAATATAAGCAACTAAACTATTACAAAAGCTCTCTAACTAAAATGAATGAATTTTGAGTGTGAGTTTGAGGACCGAGAGTACAATTCCACTGTTGTTTTGTTTTGTAACCTGGGTGACTATTTCCGCTGTTGTTTTATTTTGTAACTTGGGATGACGATCTGTGTCATCATTTATTTTCGCCTCTTTGGCACGGTTGGGGGCGAATTTTACTTACCTTGACAAGCCTTTGAGGAATTTTTTTTTTTTTTTTTCTATTTTTTTTGTTGATTTCAGCTCGCCTTTTTTTTCTCCGCCATTTTATAAGCCAATCCTAAATGTTGTCCACCCATGGTTGCTACGGAATCTCTTTCCCCTCCCACAACCCAATAAAAAAAAAAAAAAAAAAACCTATGAGAAAACAAATATCTTGATAACAGGGGATGGCATCAGAGATAAAAAAAATCAGATTCTCATGAAGAATTGGCCCATAGATATGGATTTAAAGGAATTAAACACATGCAAATAAAAATGAAAATTTTTTTTTTGAAAGTTCATCGAGCTTGGATTTAGAGACGAAATTAAAGCCTTCATTCGGATTCATAAAATAAAAATTACTTTTATATCCATTATTTTTTTAAAATATATTATGAAACCTTTCTATTAACTTTGTTTAGTTATGAATTTTAGGTATTTATATATTCTAATATCATCACTTTACCCTAATTTTTTTTAATAAAATGAGTTTTCTAATATACCTAATTAGAAAATAATTTTAATTTTAAAATATAAATAATTAAATACTAAACTATATATATATATATATATATATTTCATAATTTTGCTGCTAAAATTAATAATTTTATTATTTACTTCATCAATTTATTGTATTAAGAGATACGATCCATTAATTTGTATTATTTTTGTAATCTTATCAACTTTTTTTTTTAATTAAAAGAATAGAGATTATATATTCTCCGCGAAAAAGGAGGGTTAGGTCAGGCAGCTGAAGTGGGAAATTTATCCTTCACCTCATTGCTTATCCTCAGTCAGATAAACTAAGCAGCGTGGGCTTGTATCAAGCTAACCTTCAATCAAGCTCAATCCCAAATTAAATGAATTATCATCTTAAAATTGATTACAAGCCAAACCAAAAATTGGCATGCCTTTCTAGATAGAAGCTCAAACATATTTATATTCAAATATTATATATTACATAGATAATTTATTATTACATCAAAATTTTAATCATTGCATTCCTGGAACCAGATAAAGATTATTTCAAGTTAGAGCCAGCCTCAAAATCAAGCTTGTATCAGTCTATGATTCAAAGCTGAATTGATCTTGATTCAATCTTAAATTGACTTCAATTAAGATAAAACCATCAAGCCAAGCTAATTAATTAAGCTCATAGTCAGCTGCTTTGTTCAACACTAAGTCCAACTAAATCTCAATATAAAGAAAAGAAATCAACCCAATCCGAGAGTTCAAGCTGGATGATAGGCTTCTTGCCGAGGATGGGATCAAGGGGAAACGGGGAGCAGGAGTTTGAACAACCAAAGCCCAAAATCGCATTCTACGGCCCTTTTAAGGTCCAAGCAGTCAAAGGCTCGAACAATCCCTCCCCTTCCGGAACATTCCGGCGCTTTCCCACATGGATGCCCTGCATGCCTTCCTCTTAGAAAAATAAACACGGCGAGGGGGACGTCCTTTCTCGTTCCTCTCGCTCTTCCAGTTTCTTCTCGGGTACTCGCATCCTTAGCTCTGCATTCCTTCTAAATATGAGGTAAATTGTGAAAAAAAAATCTCTCCTTGTGTCTAAATCTCCAACACCGATAGCCATTCGTTGAATACTTTTCTGTTCTATGTTGCAGCCGGCATCCGACCGTGAAGTGGGCCCAGAGGTCTGACAAAATCTACCTCACAATCGAGCTCGCAGATGCGAAGGATGTCAACCTCAAACTGGAGCCCGAAGGAAGGTTCAATTTTTCTGCCAGCAAAGATGGTGTTCCCTACGAAGTTGATCTCGAGTTGTTTGATAAGGTTAACACGAAGGTATGGAAACCTTGGTCATGGGAGGTTTGAAGCTACCTGCTTTAAAAGTTATTGCGTTAATATTGTTAGTACTCTGTTACAGGAGAGCAAGTTTAATGTTGGTATGAGGAGCATCGGGTATGTGATTAAGAAAGCTGAGAAGAAATGGTGGAGTCGATTGCTGAAGGAGGAAGGGAAGCCACCTGCGTTCCTGAAAGTGGACTGGGATAAGTGGATTGATGAAGAGGATGAGAATGGTAAAGATTAAAGTTAGAGGGTTTTTTTTTTTTTGTTGGGGGGGGGGGGGCTTCTGTTCCTATATCTTATTCTGCTTCACTGATCTTGAGTCTTTTGTATCTCTTTTAACAGAGAAGGCTAGCGATGACACTGATATCTCGGTATGTTCCACACCCATGATCTTTTTGTAGTTTTCAGGAGATATTTAGTTATGAGATGATGAAAATTATGAATTATATACCCCCAAAAGAATATAGAGAAAAGACAAGATAATAAACCATTGAATTAATTAAGACATATCAACATTGCTTTTTTATGTGGAGTCTTAAACCAACTGTACTTGGGAGGCCCTTGATTTTTTGCTGAATGCTAGGACATGATTTTGACCATAGAGGTCATATGTTGAATTTCATAATTGAGTTGAATATGGATTTATGACTATGGACTCAAGGATGTTCTGTCCACGATTTAAAGCTTCTATTTTCGACATCCTCTGTCAGTTTTGCCTTCATGTCATGGGAAAGCATGAGAGTCTTCTGGTGTCAAGAATCTTAGAGAATTTTGAGTGTTTCCTTTCCACTGGGTCCAATTAGGCCTCGGGGATTCTTGAGAAGAACAAGATTCATGATGTATCAAAAAAAAAAAAAAAAATTGTTGGACCTCAAGAATATATGGTCTGTTTCAAACCTTTTCAACATGTTGGTTGTTGTAAATTGTTCACATTATTGACATTATAAGCCAAGTTGAATCGGGAGAAGTATGAGTTCATTGTCGTTGACTGTAACAATCTGCAACAACATCTCTAGATTAAGCTAGGAGTACCATGCATGTTCTTAATCTATACGAATTACTGATAGGACCATGTAAAAGTGATGAAATATTTTCTCCTCAGTAAGTTTTAAGATTGCAGTATTTCCTTGGGAATCAATCTGACACTGGTAGGAAAATTTCTAATTCACTAATCTCTTTAACGTAATTGTTCTCGTGTTTGTTCAGTGCAAAACATAAATTTTCTTCAAATTCCTTGATTTTCAAAATCTGGAGCTTAAGGCTATAGGCTTTCACAATGCTTGCTCTGCTTTATAACCTGTACTCATAATTATATATCGAAAGTGCTAAATAAAGAAAATGAACAATTTATGGGAAGGGGTGATCTTGACATTGATGACACCGAAGAAGGGATGATCTTGACATTGATGACACCAACATTGAGGAAGGATGGAATTGGCTAACCATCCTCTCATCTTTCAGTGTAACTGCAAAACAATCTTCTATAGTTTTTTGTTCTCTTGTGACTTAGTTTGGCCCTATGAGGCATGTTTCATATCATACCCCACTGTTCACCCATCCTCAAGGATGTCCCCTAAGTATGGATTCTTCCTTTCTCTGATCAAACCGTCGGGCAAGGCTAGATTGTTGCGGTTCTGTAGCATTAATGAATCTTGTTAAAGAATTAAATTGCTCCCATTTGTTTATTGACAGCTTCTGAAATGTTTTTAAGCAAAGGAGAAATATCAATGAACACAGATAGCTGAAACTTGTGAACTTTTTCTCAAATTCCAATGCATGATCATTTGTTTGGTTTTGTGATTCTGAACTTGCAGAAGAAGAGCAAGAAAAAGAAGATGAAATCAAGGCAGCAACAGAACCCACTACAGCAGATAATGAAGAAATTAAAACTTAGTTGCATCTGCAAAACATAAAGCAGATCTCCTGTTGGATCAGTGTCATGAAATTGTTAGTTACATAGATGGAGTGGTGGAATTCCATGTTCATAGAATATGCAAGGTTTCATGAAAGAGACCTTTTGTGTAATTAATGTAACTTGAAATTGACTTTTGAGTCCTTGAAAAGTTCACATTTTTAAACTGTGGCTTATATGTGCATTACCTGAAAGTTTATTTTACATAATTGGATGTGCATTACGGGAAAATACATTTTACATTATTGGTTGTTGGTTGCTCATATTTTTATATATGTGCATCTTTTGTTTTTTTGAATGGTTGGTTGTTTTTTAATTTTTCCAAACCAATTTGTCCCCAAGCTCATATCATGTGATGCATTTGCCCTAGGAAATTTGTGCACATTTTACGTGGTGCATACATTTAGACTAAGCAGAGCTTAGCTTAATGTTTGATTTATTTTAATGTTCCACGTAATGGTCTGGTAGTCGAACTGGTTTGAATGAAGCGGTTTTGGTACACGTTTTGTATATCTTGTTATTTACATTTGAAATTGAGTTGCATAAATTCTATTTGGTGCCTGTAGATAAGCAGGTAGGACATCTATGGTGCACACGCTTGGACGAGTTCATGCATTTCAATTATTATCGATATGTTTAATGAGATTAGTACAGGCATTCATTGATACAAAAGTATTTCTAGGGTGCATATTTTTATTACGAATAGAGGTGCAAATAAATTTGATTATTGATTGTACATCATCGGTGTAGGCCGTGGATGGTTTGGTCAGAAAATTGGAAAATAGCTGTTCCTGTAAAAATAGATAAAAGTGTTTATCGTCCTGAAAATGTTAAATGGTCGTGCATGAACATCCCTGCCTGAAACCATGTTCTTGTTTGCTTGCCGAGTGAGAGTTTCAATGAGGTACGGTTCGTTTGAATCCTCTTGTTTTTTGATTTCTTTGGACTGGATTGAAGAGTCGTCAAACACCTACCTCCATTACAGTGTTCGCTAGGTTAGAATCCAAAACCGAAACCTGACCTGTGTTTGGCAGTACCGTGTGTGTGCCTGTTTGTTGGTTCTGTCGTCGGGATTATGTAACATTCAAGGTAGGAAAAAGAGAGTTGGATCAGTACGGGGCTTTTCCTGGGCTGGGGTTATCGTGGTTTGCCTTTCATGGGAGCAGTCATTTCTTGTTACCATCGAAAGCTCTGTTATTTTTTATTTTTTTATTTTTTTTTTGTGAAGAGCTTGAAAAAACAACGATGGTTTGAAATCCTTAAAGGAAAAAATTAAAAAAGAATACATATTCGAGACTCATCGCTAAATAAATGAGGCCACGGCCGCCATACATGAAGCGCTTCGTTCTCTTTGCGCGTGTGCATCGAGGGACGACAGGAAAAAAAGAAAAAAAAAGGAAACAACTCGGTCGCATCCTTTGCCTGCAGCAAATGCACTTTGTTCTTCAAAACCCCATAAACACGTTCTGCCTGAGTAATTAAAATGCAGTGGAGTAGAGGAGTAATTTTTGTGCAAATAAAGGGCTCTAGAAGGATAAACTGTAAATAAATACTCAAAACTAAAAGATCATACTTACCACCGAAAAAGATATCTGATGAATCTTTTAAATTAAAATTAAATTTGCACCCTCAAAGCTAGCTAGCAACATGAGTAATGGTTTGTGCAGCCAGGGTATTGCTTTTTATGCATTCTCAGTATGGTACTCTACATAAGATAAACAAATGCTTCCACTACCAGGGAAACAGGCTACTAAGGTGAACTGCACGGAACGGACTTGAAATCCTGACAATGTGATCAAGTCACCACTGAAGTCAAATTGCAAAAAGAATTTGCACAAAGAATCAGGCTCGTTTCATTGTGTGGTCACACTCTTTGCAAGATTCCTTGGTTGGTCCACGTCATAGCCTCGCAGAACTGTCAGATGATATGCTAGTAGCTGCAGACAAAGAGGCAGAAATATATAAGCAACTCATATGCTTCCTGTTGGAGAAACTATTCACCCCCAAATTAACAGGTACTTATAGACCAAAAATCAAATGTATACCATCAGTCATGTTCTTCTTCTGAGTGATTATTACAAATTGTAGTGTCCGGATGAAGAAAAAATTCCAAACTTGTTTATTGTTTGGACTTTGGACCATTGAAAAAGTTGGCAAATGTAGACAATGTATGTGGCTAGGGGGAAAAAAAAAGAATAATATATGAAGCAAATGCTGAACCTAGTGAGTGGAAAATTTGTGTGGCCTATTCATTCATGGGCGTGTCATCATGGATGTCAACTTTCAGAGGTGCTGTCTGGGAGTCCCATATATCACTAGTTAACATTCTCGTTAAGTCATCTAGTTTTGGTCTGGCTTAATTATGAATACTTGCATCAAATCCAAAACTGAATATAAGGGATTAAAATCCTATGGACTACAATTTATAAGACAATAAGCTGGACGTCTCTAGTGGCACAACCACCGTATCAAGTAAATAAGTTGACATAACATGGATAGCTTCAGGAGGCCAAAATGGCAAAAGTTTACCTAAGTATGGGTACTTTACCATCCATTGAACAATTGGTTTAAACACACTGTAAGCCTATCCAATGCTGTATCATGCGGTATTGAAGTCTTCTGACCAATATGCAATGATCTCTTGCTGTTTAAAATCCTCTCAAGGATTCAAAATTAAAACTGGTGCAGATCTAATGATTAGATGTTGAGGTATAATGGATGATTCAGTTTTAGAAATCTTTTTCACAAATCTTCCAGGTTTCAAGTTCAGGGGACCAAATGAACGAAAATACTTGGGCATCAGCAAGGCTAATCTGGATAGAAGAAAAGATGGGTTTAATCCATCTGGATTCATGAAGCCGATCACTGGAAAGGGGTTGTCTGATCTCTTCAAAAAGGATGGCCTGGCTCCTGCTATTGGAGGGTCTGCAGTAGGTCAGATACAGGCAGCTTTACCCTTTTACATGGAAAGACTCTTTCCATGTTTCGAATTCATAAAGCCATGAATTTTTGCACGTGAGGAGAGGCTATCTGGCCTCTTCAGGAATTCCAAGGCTGCAACATGACTGATCGGACAGCATACCAGAGCAGCCATGAAGTGCAGTTTAAGAGTTTGCAGAACAGGATTTGTTCCAATAGATGTATTAAAAAGCCCTTGAAGGAAAAGAAAGGGTCATAGGAGTCACACAAAGTGAATAATACATTCGTAAGGCTTTATTGATCGCCATAGGATAGGTAGTGATTGTTTTCTAGTAATTGTATTAGTGGATCAAAAAAAATGAACAATTAGTTGGACCAGTTTGCACCGTATCGAACATTCATTTGCTTTAATGTCAGGTCTACTTATTGCTAGGTGCTTATGGAATCAATTATCAAATGCTCATTTTTACAAATTGGCCTTTTGAAAAGGCCACTTCAGGTTTTGACAGGAATGACAACAGAAGGATGGATGTAGCCCTAAGGAAGAGCATTTGTCACGTAAATTCAACAAATCAAGGATGGGAGCAAGACAAAAATCCTTTCTAAGACTATATCATATATCTGGAAATGAGCCTAAAGAATAAAATATATGATTAGAGGAAATTTGTTGTGAACAAAAAGGAAATCAAAGAAGAATTATTCAATGTAATTATTCAACACTTCCTTACCTGCAATGGAACTATATTAATTACTGGTTGAAGGCAATCGGCAACCTGAGGGACCTCAACAACCCTGCAAGATCCACTAGGACATACAGAAGATGCATCTCCATTTGAGCACATAACAATCAGACGGCCTTTACGTGCATGAAGCTGCTGAATTACTGATTGTTGCTTACTGTTGAAAAATAAGACAAACATATTCAATAAAATAGATGCTTGCCAGGTAGGGCTACCTTATATCATAGAGATACTGACCTGAAACAAGCATCACGTGTGGCGATAACAATAATCGGAAGAGTCTCATCCACTAATGCTAATGGCCCATGTTTCATTTCGCCCGCAAGCATACCTTCACTGTGCATAAGTGCTACTTCTTTCACTTTTAAAGCACCCTCTAAAGCAGTGGCATAGTTGTAACCTCTACCAAATACTAGAAGAGATTGTGTCTCTATCAATGACTCAGCAAGATCTTTCATTTCACTGTCCAGTTTCAGGACCTCACTTACTTTATCTGCAAAAAAAAAAAAAGAAAGAAAAAGAAAGTAAATAAAAAAGGCTCCATCTATCTACTTCCTTGATCATTTCAGTTTGGGAACAAAAAATGCTCTTAAATGGTATGTTGCACATTTACAAATTGGATCCCAATAAAAACATACTTGGTAGGTCAGAAAGAGCATTAATAATAGCCTCTCTTCTAGCTTTTGTGGATATTTTGTCAGCTCCAATAGCCAATGCCATCATGACCATAACTACTATCTGACTTGTGTATGCCTGACAAAATCATAAAGAAAACATCAAAAAAAACCATATAACTGCATAATAAAATAAGGAAAAAAAAGTAGACAATAGTTCTTGCCTTTGTGCTAGCAACACCTATCTCACACCCAGCATTTATGTGAACACCACAGTGTGTTTTTCTGGCTAATGTACTGCCAACAGTATTTGTTATACCAACACAAATTGCCCCATTCTCTAAGGCATATTCAAGGGCAAGTAGAGTATCTGCAGTTTCCCCAGACTGACTAACAAAAACTGCTGTATCTTCTCTAAATATCGGACCCTGCCTGTCCAGCAAGTCACTTGCAAGTTCCATCGTAACAGGGATGCCTTGTTTTCCAAAACAAAATATCAATCAGAATAAACAAGTTATGTAAGTATTTTAGCTGACTATTAAGAAAAGTATTATGCCAATTCATCCGTACCAGATAGCTCTTCCAAAAATGGTCTTGCGGCTAAAGCTGCATTATAACTTGTACCACAACCTATGAAGATGATCCTTCTGCTGTGCCTGATTGTTCTCAGGTGATCTTTAAGCCCCCCCAAAACCACATCATTATCTCTGAGTCTTCCCCTCATTGTTGTAGTTAAGGAATGTGGCTGTTCATGAATTTCTTTCTGCATGAAGTGATCATAGCTTCCCTTCTTTATTTGCTCAACCTCCATCTCAAGAACAGATAATGCACGTTGCACTGATGCAGGCTTCTCTTTGCCATAATCAAACTTGAGGATTGATACACAACCATCCTGGTCCACTCAAAAAATTGATGATTACCCATTAGTTTATCAACAAACATGAAATTCGACAATCATTATGTAAAAATCTGAAAGGATAAAGCAGAACAACTCCAAGCTTTAATCCACCAATAATATAAACAACAGTACCACTAACAGGAGAATCACTGCATGTCATTTAACTCCAATGCTTAAGAATTAAGAATACTACTATGAGGAAAATGAAAAAGAAAAAAGAAAAGAAAATGACAGAATTTAACACCACCACAGATCCAAGTGTTAGCAGTGTTTCTGAAGTAGGAGACATATGGGAAGATGGTGTAAAGATGTGTAGATAATATGATGGAAAATAGACATAGAGTAATATAATGGAAACTAGCTTCATGAATTCCTCATTCACTGAGTATTCCTATTTAGAGCAACAAGTTTTATGAAACCTCTCTCACAGTATTCCTATTTAGAGCAACTAGTTTTATGAATCCTGTCACACAACTTTCATCTATATTGCCTTAGGTCTTTCCCTTCTTTTCCTAAATCCTTCAAAAGAAATTAAAGTATCCCTCCATTTTGGAGCCTTTTATATGTTATATGTGCCCGTAATCATTTCTTAACTTGATATGTCTCTATTTTTTTATCGCACATTTGTTTCAACATTTTCAATTCTGCTACAGTCAACCTATACCTTGGACCTCTTTACATGTATGTATGTATACATAAATGTGTATGAATATATAAATGTAAGTATGACACTGATTTTTAAATCCACATCCTCTAAGACCTTCCATAATTCCAATTTAGCATTTAATCCTATTCTTTCTCATCAAACTATAATATATCACTAACAAAAACAAAATGTAATCAATGGAAATCCTCCTAAACAAGGTTTGGAATTTCGGTAACTGACCCCATACCAGTATACCATTTTGGCATAGTGTCAGTACATCTGGTACAAAGTTGATTTGATGTACCGATATTCAATACACCCATCATATCTCATATTGATTTGATACCAGTATGATACGGTACATTTGGTATGGACTGGTATAGACTACAACATACCATGCTCCTAAATATGAAAATTTCATCTACAATTAGTGTAACAATTACGGGTTTAATTCAGATCCTTAGTGTAAGCCCATGGTCTGGACCTAACCCTATGATGTCTTGTAACAATTGCAACATTTTAGCATTAATGTCCTCAACAATTTTAATGCACTACAAACCCAAAAGATTACAATTTCTAGACTTCATCATAAGCATTCTCCAAATAAATTGTCCATTTTTCATATTATTCAGTGAATTTCTAAAAAAGTACATATCTTTCGCTAATGAACTTTTTGGTGGAAAACCAAGTAGTTCTCTAAGATTTTCACCATTTTTCTTGATCTTTGTTTAATCATCCTTTCCCATAATTTACTAGAGTGGCTTGAGAGTTTAATTGCATGATTATTAGAATAGTTTGCACATCTTTTCACTCTTATAAACAAGTACCGCGATGCTTCAACATTTGACATTTTCCTAGTTTTGAAAAATCTTATAAATAAATTAGTGACTCAACTTAATATCTCGAATGATTTTGAATTTCCAAAACTCAATTGGTATTTCATTTGCTCCTAGCACCTATTGTTTTACATTCTTTTTAAAGCTATCTCCACTTTGATTTTTTGAATGGAACAAAAAGAAATTTGATTCATATTAGATGCAACAAGAATAAACCTCCACTAAGATTCAAAAAAATTATTCCATTAGAATCTGAACATTAAACTATATCCATAAATCCAAGAAACAGAATTAATGATCAGGAAATGATTATCTATTTTGTATTGGAAGAACACAAATCATTCTGTTAGGAGTAAGTCCTAATTTAATTGTCTATATGATAATTAGGATGAACAAAAAGAACCAGGAAGTCAAAAATATTGAAAACGTTAACAGGAAAAAAATATGAAGAAAAATATTACCTTAATGTGGACAACTTCATTATCTTCAATAGCCAAATAGTTTTTAGTATGTTCCACAATAGCACATAAATCACTGGAAAAGAAAAGTTCCTTTGGCTTCCCATTTGTTGTGAGGGTTTTAACATCATGAAATGATGTTCCACTATTTGCATCAGTTAGTTCCTGAGAACATAGAAAACTTGCAGTGCTAAAAGCACATATTGATGCACAACTTGATATGAATAGCAAGGTAATATCAGGAAATGACAAGAGAATCACCAGAGATTTCAGCACTCAAACAATCTACAAGGACTTTCATATGCAATACAAATCTTTTTCTTGAAGCTTATGAGAAATACAGAACATAATTATTTTTTAAAAAGCAGGATGACCATGCTGAGATTGCTAGTATAATATTTAATAATTAACATGGAAACCATGCAAGAATGAACCAGTCTAAAAGAGGCAAAGAAAGATTTACGGTTGCATGATAATATGCAAGGCATCAAAAAGACCAGCAGACTTCAGGATTACAATCATATGTAGAACCTGTTTGGGGAAAATCTGGCAAGACATACCACACGCGCGTGCGCATGCACAGGGAGGGAGAGAGAGAGAGAGAGAGAGAGAGAGAGATTGCATAGCCCAATCACCACTGAATTAGGGGAAAATATGTCAAAGTGATTGGACCCTACAGTGATTGGGCCTCGCAACCCCCAATCCTCTCTTACGCTCTCCCTCCTCGACCCTGACATCCCCACTCCCGCCATGACACCCTCCACACACACTCTCTCTCTCTCTCCAGCCTATCTGGCCAGGTTTTCCCAAACATAAATAATCTTTATGAGATTGATATGCTTCCGAGAATCTTTTGATTTTGGGCTAAGAGAAATCTATATCCATATTTTTTCAATGTTAAAACAAATACCAAGACTAATATCCACACTTGTTCTAAATCGATATAGATATTAATCAGACATTAAGCATATCCATATTTGTTCCAAACAGATACAAACACAAATTGGATATTAGTAATAACTATATTTCTTTAATCCAAATACAAACATAAGTTGGATATTATTAACATATAAAATCAGATTTTTTCATAATTCAAAAATGAAGACTACCATTAATTATATAACCATAAAGGGAAGAGAACCCAATATGCAAATAGCATATGATGCACAGGTGACTAAGGATCCAAGGCAAAATTATTGAACCCACAGGGAGACCGACATGGTCAAGAATTCAGGTCGCTAGTCCAATCGGGTTTGTATTAAAAAAATATATTTGAAATAAAAATATAATATAAAAATATTGATAATTTTTTGCATCAAATACCATCATTACTCCTTAATTACAACACAAATAAAAATATTCATGAATTTAAAAAGAATTTGCAAGAAAAATTATATATAAATGTAGGAATCAAGGTTCGTCGTATCAATCCGTATCGACTGTACCTATAAAATACTAGTACAACATAGTTTCAATTTGGTATGAACGAAACTAGTCCAAATTGAGCTAAATCGCCGGTACTATGATACCGACTGGTATTATAATTACAAGTGAGAAAAGAATGGGCACTTTATCTTAGTATAAGGTATGCAGCATACCGTACCGACCATACAGTACTGAATTAGCAATGTACCAATATTGATACAAGTTTCAGAATCAATTTTATAGACTTTAATAGGAATACATAAAAGTTACCAATTAGCCATAAAGTTTTAAAAATATCAAATAAAAATTAAGCCTTAATCTCAAACAAGTTGTAGTTAGCTACATGAATCCTTTGTCTCCATTCCGCTCAATTTAGGATCATACGTTCTATAAAAGGTAAAAAATATCAAAACTTTAAAATTTTAAAAATATCATAAAAAGTAAAATAAAGTACATTCATATCAAAGTGAAAATGATTTTTTATAAAAATAATTATTAAATTATAAAATAACACGATATACATCAAATGATTATTTCATGACTTGAATGTATATCAATAAGATAAGTACCTATGCAGAATATAAGTAAATGTTGTATCTTGATCATTGAGCATGTCATCCATGTGAAAGGTTGCTTAGCTATAATAGTTTATTTAGAGAATTTTTACCAGAAATCCAATTTCAAATCTTAAAGATCTTTGAAACCCATATTTGGATCCGGATCTGGATCCAGCTAGATTTATAACAAGATCCAAATACATATCCACACTCAATCAGACACTAGAATTTCTATCTGAATCGGATGCGAATACTATTAGATTTTATCCAACCCATTTTCAGCCCTGCTTTGATTACGGTGAGTGAAGCACATACCCATGGTAGAACCACATGCAGCAATATGCACATTTTCTCACAATAGATCATGAAGCCACATAAAACCAACATATAACAGAAAACCACAGGAAATTGTTTTGTTTAAAACAGAAACATTTTTTTGGCTGATGCATTATATCATTAAGACTTACTTTGACACCCAGGATCAATGTGCTGCCACGCTTGCAGGCGATTAACTCATTTGGATAGTGTGGGCTTTTAAATATAAGTGCATATGCTCCTTCAAGCTGCCTCATAACCTCGGTAACAACTTGACTAAAAGTGACAGTTTGTTCACCTGCAACATATAAAAGGAGAAGACGATGTGAATTTAACTTATAATTGCATAACCTTTTTTATCTAATTTTTTCTTTAATTGACTAATAGAAGTACTCAGGAGAGCAGCAAGGCACATGCATGAAGAAGAATATAAACAAACAAGCAACCTGATAGAACCTCCAATTCCTTTTATTCACACTGCCAACAAAGAAAATAACAGAGAAAGGTTGATGATGAGCCCCATAATAGGAAGCAGCATGGAAAAATTAAATGGAAATCAATGCAATGTGTCTATCAAAGAGTTTGAACCAAAGAATATAAGCTTTTTTTGTATACAATAAAAAAGGGTAATTAACCTCCCTCAAATAAGAATAAGCCAAAAATAAGATATACAACAGATTTTGTGGTAGCAAAGGGAGAGTGTAAGAGCATAATGGTCAGAGGTGAACTGAACAGAAAACCTGATGAAACAGCATAAGATACAGATGTGACTATGATGCTAGAAGAAGAGGCTGCATTGCATTGAACATCAATCAGTGACCTGTACCTGTTGAAGGAAGCATGACAAAGGGAACCAAGCTAATCTTTAAAATAGTTGTGTTCAATATGTAAGACTGCAGGCTGGTGAAGTGGATTAGCAACAAGGTTACTTGGCTGACAAGGCCTACTGGTAGTGAAGTTGGCTGACAAGAGCACAATGCAGACTAGTTGGAGGGCTGACCAACAACAGATTATGAAGAGAGAATGTAACTGCAGAAGCTAATGCAAAGAAACTAAGAATTAAAATGCAATATGAGACTCGCCATTAGAAAAGGCAGTTCAATGCTTCAATTCGGTACAGGAGTCGAACCATTCTGTACCACCTCGCATCACCCTCTTACTGATCCCATACCATCCCATACCATGCCGAACCGCCCAGTTCGGCTCAGTACAATGGCAGAGCAGATGGAGGCCTCCCAATCTATCTAACCAATACACCGCCAAATCCGTATGGTTCACACTGTACCAAACCACACTAGCTCAGTACCAACCATACTGTACCAAACCACACTAGCTCAATACTTGTATGGTACTGGTACTCGATACAGCATACCTTTTGTGGCCCAAATATTAATTGAGACTTACAAATTATAACATGAGTAACTAACTATTATAGCATGAGAAAATTATGGAAAGAGATGATGTCTGAAGTCTAAAGATAAGGTTGCATGGACTTATTAATAGAGTTTTTATAATAATGCAAATTCAAGATACAAA